>JAKTXI010000003.1:0-399673 GCA_030582475.1 Suhomyces panamericanus
AACTGACGATCTCCTCATTACTAGTGAGGTGCCTTACCAACTTGGCCATAAAGGCGTTCTTGCAATCAGTGTCGGAGTGTATCAATACTAGAATTTCCTAGTACTAAAACACTAAATTTACACGAAATAAATGCAGAAAATGCAGAAAATGCAGAGGTCCTGATTTTAGCCACAAAGATCATTATATTCTAGATAAACGATCAACTGATTGTGGCTTTTTATATTTTACATAAGGTCATTATTGTATTTCCAGATTAGTTTGTACCAGTATATTGCAGGTAACAATTCACTTAAGTCTTTGATTATTAATCCATAAGCAACCTCAAATATTTCATTTACACCAAGTTCCCTTATCATATGGATTTAATGATTATATATGCCTCCAGGACAGTGTAGTAAACTATTTAGTTAAATCAAACACAACCTTATTGACCTTGTGCTTATCAAACAATTCAAAAGCTTCCTTGCTCTCCTCGAGTCCAGGCTTGTAATCGATAAAGCTGGCAAAATCCTCCTTAAGACTTTCGAAAATTTCAAGTGCTTCCGGGAACAAGGACCAGGCGTGGCAACGGCCAAAGGAAATGTTGATATTCTTCAAGTAGCATTCGAGACCATCGAAAGGAAGTGCATCGTGGGCCATTCCGATCGAGGAAATGAAGCCATTACGGCGAACCGAGTCGTATGCTGTTTTCAATGCTTGAGGGGCTCCAACCACTTCCAAGACTGCGTCGAAACCGATGCCGTTAGTCTCGTTTTTGATGAATTCTTTGAGGGCATCGCCCTCAGTCTCGAAATTGATGGTCTTGTATGCACCCAACCTGCTAGCCTCGGCGATTCTCGAGGGCACGTTGTCAACACAGACCACTTTCTTGAAGCCCAAATGCTTCAATGCCCGCAAAGCGCACAAACCAACAGGGCCTAATCCTAGCTGAAGCACCGTCAATTCCGACACATTCTGCGCCTTGACGCCCTTGGTGGCGGGCTGGTTGACGTAATCAGCTATCTTCTTGGCCCCGTAGTAGCCAGTGGTGAAGATATCGGCCATGAGGACGTAGACAGAATCGTCCACGCCTGCCTTGCTTTCTGGCTTCTTGATCAACGTAGAAGTGGCATTGGGGATCCGAATGTACTCGGCCTGGCCTCCTGGAAGACCCACTTTGCCAAACGTGTTGGTTTCGTTGCATTGGCCCGAGTAGCCGTGTTCACAGTACCAGCAACTTCCACACTGGATGGTGAAAGTGCTCAACACATCGTCGCCTACCTTGAAATCGGAGTCGGAAACGGCATTTCCTTTGGCCACAATCGTTCCCATGAACTCGTGGCCTATGATCTGGCCAATTGGACCCGGAATATGGCCACGGTACGTGTGCAAGTCGGTTCCACAGAGACCGGAATACTTGACTTTCAAGAGCACATCGGTGTCCTTTTCGAGGGTGGGTGTGGGGACTGTTTCGGTACTGATATCAAAGGGGCCGTTGAACACGATTGCCCTCATTTCTTTAGGAAGAGACATGATGGATATGGAGAAAGAAAGTCAGGCAAGTTATTGTGGGGTTGATTTGGGGTCACGTGACCTGGGTCACGTGGACGGGCATTCCGGCAACTGCCCAGCTGCCGCCAGCAGCGTGCTATGTAGTTCAATCCATAGTCAAAATTCTCTCTGCACTCTCCTTATCGCTTTCCAGTTGTTTCTGTTCGATTTGCGTGCGTTTTCGCAGCGTTACATGATCTGTCCTGGAAGCGTCCCCAACAAAGCAATGCCCAATTGGCGGAAGAACTTACCAAAACGAAGGAACTTTCCCGTCAAATTGAGCGAAAAGAATGCGAGCACATTCAAGATCACAATCAGGGCGATCAACACGTATGAATAGTAGACAATCAAGGTAGCCACACGATGTTTCCACCACGACAATGCAGAGAGAAAGGGCCAGTGTTCCTGAAGCACGTTGGAAAACTTGAAAATCAAGCTCTTGGTGGAGGGGGTGCATTTGGGGGTGCCGGACTTGCCGTCACCGGTGCAAACGATGTCGATTTGCAGGGCTAGTGAGTAGTGGATTAGTTCTAAAAGCTGCTCAAGCGTCAGGTGCGTACTCTGCTTCTGCTCTATGACGTCGATGATGTTGTCCAAGTCCAAGCCCATGAGTTCCTGGCGTCTTTGGATGTAGGCTGTGGAGTCGTGGAAGAAATAGGTGAAGGAGTCTCTAATGAAGTTCTCGCCGTATGTGGACAAGCTGGCGTACCGGACAAACGTCAAGAACAATCCCCGGAAGTAGAACAAGCTGACCAACGTGAAAAGGGCGGCACTGATGACGTTGATGGCGATTTTGGAGAAACGGAGGGCAGTCCGAAGGACCGATTTGCACGTCCTAGGAACGTATTCGTGGAAGAAAGGACCGTATCTGAACGTAGGCAAGGGGAAAACGCCTCCAATGTATACCAATCCCCAGTGTGCCCGGAACAGCCTGGCTTCCCGTTCTCTTCTTCTTTGCATGATCATTTCATTGATGCGTTGTACCAGCCGTTCGAACTGCTCTTCTGGAGGAAGACCTGCAAAGTTGACTTCGCCAGGCTGGTTCTGGATCATTTCGATGAGACTAACATCGAGATGTTCAAAAATGTCGACGTGGGGTTGATCCATTCTAAAGGAGTACACTAATGGTTATGGGTAGGGAGCCTAAAATGGGACGGATTTGACAGGAAAAAAAGGGATTTCGATGCAATTTTGGGCTCAGTGGTTGTTTCAATGAATTTAACTGCTGAAATGCTGCACAGTCTGGTGCTTGACAAGAAAGAAGGGGAAAAGGTTAGGTAGAACAGGAATCATTTGCTTCTGTTTGTGTGCAGGCTTTCTCTATTTTGCACGTGATCATAGATAAAGGATAGCGACGACTAGGACTGACATTTCAGCACGGCTACTACGGCAGTGATTCTGTGTCTCTTGATACTTTGGATCCTTTCTTTTGAACTGAATATTTGGATATTTTTTGTGCTCTACTTTAATGATTTTTGAATTTTTTTCATCTTGTTTTAACCTACTGGTCATATTCTCCAGCTCTCAATGATGTCCGGACACGTTCCGTTGATGTCCTCGTAGGACTCTAGCCACAACCGAATCAACTGCTTGCTTTTCTCCGTATTTTTCAGGGCGACGGACCCTTCCTTGAATTTATTCACACAAGTTTTCAATAGTGGCTTTAGTATTCCCTTCGGTGAGAATGGATACACATTGCAGTCCCGTCCTTCTAACGGGTCGTCCATGCTGAGCAATATTGAATTGTTTTCACAGATTTGAGGCAAGTAGTATTTATTCCCGTATCTTGTATCCCAAAGATCTTTGAGTATTTCATTTGAATTCGCATTCAGAGTTCTAACCACCGGGTTTGTTCCATTTTTTAGCTGTTGGAATAAGTCCTTGGATGATTCTCGGATAGCCAAATATTCAGGAGAGAGTTTGCAGATAGTTTGCTGTTGGTCCCATGCCTGAAACACCAATTCCCATCCATTTTTGTATCGGGAAAGTATATCTTCGTCTATAAATAAGCGAAAATCGTGCTCTTTTGAATAATGAAGAGGTCCATAATCCAATTTTAACATGAAATAGTTCTTCAAAGTGAAGAAAAACCACAAGCAATTAAAATGCAATCCTCCATGAACAATTATTCCCCAAATAATTCGGTCATAGACTTGTAGAACTGTAGGGTCATCAGAAAGACATGAAGTGGTAGCTAGTACATACTTTCTCAACATTTCATAAATTGATTGAGAATCTAATTTGGTTGTCGACATGCTGAGACCATTGTTGATTATTTGCACCCTTTTAGCCTTGATAGTGGCGTACTTTTCATAAACTTTCCCGGTTAATAGAAAGAATCTATACAATCGACCCGTCTGGTGCTCTTGATGAAAGGAATAATGAGATTCTATTAATTTTGTTAAAATTAAGTTAAATTCGGCTTCATCTTGAAAATCAGCAAGAGTGCTGATATGACACACGTAGATCAAAATGACCCGTTCGGTCTCCCTTGTTAGCACCTTCTTGTCATCTGAAATGGACAATTTTTTCCGTATTCCTTCTAGGAACTTGAAAGCCCATTTTAATTCTAGCATGGCTTCGTCATAATTGTGATTGTAGAAGTCGATGTAGCCCAGTATAACCTTGCATTTCACGATAAGGGAACATAAATTCCCTAGAGAATGATTATCTTGCTTGAAGCTCCATAATTTCATGTGTTTAATTATTTCCTTGGAATTCATACAAATATCTATCTCTGGATATTTTAGAAGTCGAGTTTCCATTAAAGTCCGTACCAGTGGTGCTAGGGTTGCAATTTCCTTAAATAAATAATTCGGTCCTGTCAATAAAATACCTTGGAACAAGCAATCTAAACATCGACTGGTATATTGTTTAGATTTCAATGCTTCTAATGCTTCATCAAAGAGGCCAGAAATTTTGAGAACAGTTTCACACAATGAGGGACTTGGTATATTGGTACTCTCTTGGTATTTTTTGGCTTGTAAGTGAAGGTCCAAAGACTGCATTTTAATTATTTTAGGACTAATCGTTAGCAATTAATAGATAGAAGTAGTTCATACATACTCTGCTTCAATTCCATTATCTAGAATAACATCCAAGGCCCCAATTCTTTGTTCTTCTTTACTGCGTTTTAGTCTTTCTTGAGAAATATGAACAATTTCTCCAAAACAAGAAACCACTTCATCACCCAAGCCTAGTTTTCTGAAAAATCGTATCAAATGGTTCAAATAGTACTCTCGAGTATCCAAGTTACTTTCGAGTTCAATGGCTAACCCCAATTCTCTTAATGCTCCACAAACACGGCCTAGTTTGAATAAATTCAATCCACATATGAAATGGACTAATGTAGGTGCACTTTCGTCAAAAGGCACCATTTGGCCTAGGACTGCGTACACATCGCCACGTTTGTGGTTTCTTTGTAGTTCTCTGATGTAAGCCTGTTTCTTTTCCCAGCTTCCTAGCAGATTTATTGAGCTTTCACTCAGATGTGTCATGATGTATTTGTGTTGGGTGCAAAAAACTATATTTCGAAATATGAACTGAAAACAAAATTAACAGTATATATCAGTAGAGAATGAACATATTGAATTACACCGCTTGAAATAAGAAGACTATTGTCAACGTCAATTCCTAAGGGTTTTATGCTAACATAATATACAGGAGCATGTATACCTGGTATACACGTCAAATGGGTTGTAGAAGAAGGCAGAGAAAGCCTGATCTTCCGCAAATGCTTAAAATGCCTAAAGTTAACTTTCTGGTGTTTTTTCTGCCAGAGCTTCGGAGGTTTTTGTCCCTTCTTCTTGTTTACTTGATTCTTTCAGTTCGGCTGCAGGTCCAGATTCGGTCTTTTCAGGCCTGGAATCCGCTTTATCCGTACCATTTGCTTCAGCGGATTTTTCTTTGTCGTTGGCCGTGGCCTGGGTGCTCCAGAAATCCTTTTCCGACACTTCTCTCAATCTCTTTCCTGCCACTCTATTGCTGATAACGGCCTGGTCTTCCTCGCTGGCCTTGAGCAATTTGAAGATATATTTGTAGCAGTTCCAGCACAAGTCCATGTCCACGCCCAAGCTCTGGAGCAAGAAGTTTTGGGGCATTATGAGAGAATTGTCTTCGAACTTGCTTCTTCCTTCGAGAATCACCACCGCCATCAAGGCGCCAAATAAGGTGAAGATGTCGTAGGTGACCAAAATGGGTAGCGAAGACACCACCTCGAGCAAGGACACTGTGTTTTTCAAGATGTCGGGCTTTCTTCGACTGAAGGACGAGTTGACATCTGCCACGTCCAACTCGAGCAATTCCTCGCGGATTTCGTAGGGAAGATCGATATTCAAGTCAAAATTGAGCGTCTTCAACATCATTTCCTCTCGATACAAGAGCTGGTCACGCCAGCGCCAGAACATCTCACTCTGTTCATCTATAGCCACAGCTGGATTAGGGTTCTTGAGATTGCAGGCATTCAAGGCTATTTTGTCGGGAACTCGGTAGGTGTCGTTGAGTTTGCACGATATGGCCACGGCGGCACTGGCCACGTAGTATTTGGACGAGGTGATGGGCATTCTCATGTAGAACCTGTTGGTGTAAACTGTAGCTGCAAGAATAGTGGGGCCGTCTAGCTTCAATTTGGAAGCTAATTTGATGATGAAATCGTGAATGGACTCTCTGGCCTTGAGTTCTTGAGGTAGAGTCATGTTTACCTGGACTCTGCTGGGGGTACGTTGAAGGAATGCATTTTCCAGAAACATCCAAGTTCTTGGTCTGGACAGGCCGTTTTGGGCCGACGTCGAGTTATGAGGCGGTTTTGTGGAAGGCACGGCTCCGTGGTGCTTTTTGGGCGTGCTTCTGCCCCACGAAGAGTCGGTTTCACGCTTTTGGGCTTGCATTGTGGAGTTGGAAAGGTTTTGGTGAAAGTAGATAATGTAAGAAGAGTTTTGCACGTGACTGGAAGAGAAGGGGTCAAAATAGGGTGGAATAGAGGGCGAAAATGGAGGATCTGAGGAAGGTAGTGGAAGGGCGATGGATATTGGAAGGGTCTGGCGAAATTATGTGCTGTTATCTCCATAATTGGCTTAAATATGCTATTATTGACTCTTGCGATGGATGTCGCGGTGGAGTCTCGCTAGGGAGTTGGAATCTCACGAGAAGAGCCAGGAGACAGTAAGGCCAATTGGGACCCAAGTTGCCTTCAGTCTCAAAAGAAGGGCGCCATTCTACTCAACTATGTCCATACAATCCATATACACTCTTATATTCCCATTTTCCACCCTCACCATACCTATTCCATTACCCCCTTCTCTCACCACCCTCATCCCTCGCTATTTTTCGCTCCCCCAAAATAGAGACAGCTCCTCACTATTCTCACTATTTCTCACTTCGCTCGCACTATTTCTCTCACTATTCTCTCACTATTTCTCACGTCCTACGCACTTTGTTCGCTCTTGTTCGCACTACTTCTCACTATTTCTCACTCGTTCGCATATCTCAAAATAGTGAAAATTTTCACCTTCACCAACTCCACCTCCATGTCCGACTCCTTCATGCACTTGGTGCGTCCTAACGTGTCTGCTCCGGCCGCCGGGTCCGCCAACGGCCCCGCCAACGTGAAAATACATGCTCCTGCCCTTTTCCAGATCTTGGAAATCATTCCCAAGCAAATGCTCGACTCCAACAAGAGAATCATCGGAACCTTGTTGGGCATAAGATCGGACGACGGCTTGGAGTTCGAGATCAGAGACGCGTTCATGGTGCCCTGCAACGAGACTGGCGACTCCATATCCATCGAGGACCACACGCACAAGGCATTGTACCAGTTGTACAAGAAGGCCCATCCTAAGGAGACAGTGTTGGGCTGGTTCGGGTCCTCCGACCGCTTGGATGGCACCACGTCGTTGATCCACGACTTCTACTCCAAGGGCTTCGACCGTGCCTTCCCCTATCCCGCCATCTACCTCAATGTCGACTACTTGAAGAACAACCAAATCACCTCGCCAACTCTTCACACCTACATCGGAGCCGCCGTCGGCAAGAACTCGCCTGCCGTCAAGGTCGGATGGGCCACCAACAACTCTACCGGCTCCTACATCTTCACCCCCGTGCCCAACCAAGTCATAAACAGCACCGTCACCGAAAAGATCTCGTTCAACTTGTTGAAGAACCAGTCGATAAATAAGCCTGCCATCACCTTGTCGTCGGACTTGTCGTACTTGGCCGACCAGTTGGACCAGGTCACCGCCAACATCGACACGTTGTTGCAGTACATCGACTCGGCCTCCAACTCCGACCACGACACTGACTTGTTGCGCTTGTTGTGCAACAACTTGTTGAGCAAGCCCCAGATCTTGACCGACTTGGCCACGTTGGAGAACCACTTCCGTGACCACAACCAGGACGTCATCATGATCGAGTACTTGACCAAGGCCGTCAAGGAGCAGATCGAGTTGAGTGCCAGATTGACCGCCAGTGCCGAGGCCGACAAGAAGCACTAGAAGTAGGGAGACCAATAGACTGTCACGGCTGTGGCGTTTGTGCCAATTGAAATTTTAGAACGATGTGACTGCTAGAATATTAGTTAATTCTGAGGGAATCATATCAATCGAGAGAATGTCAATTGAGCGAATCATACCAGTTGAGAGAATTATTTCAATTGAGAGAAATATGATCTGATATTATATTATCAATAATCCGATAGAATTATGATCTGATAGGATGTTAGTCAATCATTTGATAGTAATATTTGTCTAATAGAATTATTAGTCAATTTGTTAGCCCGATATAGGTTCAAGAAGATAAATCCAAGAATCGAAGCGTAGTAGTAGAGAAGTAATGGAGTGTCAATTATTACTGAATGTATACATATTCGATTTAATAGCTATCATTATATTCTATCATGTCAATTTTATTTCTATTGACTTTATCGTTAGATTCTACCTTGCAATGTAGTAATAACAGATTTTATCATTCAATTCTACCATGTCAATGATATAGCTCTTGATTATATCATTAAATACTACCTTGCAATGTAGTATTAACCGCTTTTATCAATATATTCTACTTTACATTTTTATTACTACCGATTTTATCATTCAGATGATTGACGTAATTCATATTTCATAAAATTTAACTATAAGATTTACTCCAGTTTGATTGCGAATATGCATAGCAATGGCCATCTTCGAGTCCAGAGACTATTCGAAGCGGAGATTCGAAAGCTACATTGCTTGCTTATTAAGAGCGTTGACTTCGTCTTGAATCGTCAACCTAATCAATTGGGCTATAAAGACGATTTAGGTTTAATCTGTGGGGATCGTTCCATTCAGAAGGTGATCTCACAGGCCTAGAATCACAGATCAAAATTTCAAGTCATGCCATATCATGACGTTGCTTGCTCAAATAAAGAAGTATTAACTTGGAGCTGGTCAGTTGCTGCCTTTCTCCACTATTTAGCATTAAGCCATTAACCAGGGCTAATGTGAGATTACAGGTTGATGTTATGGAGAGAATCAGGAGAAAGGCAGATCAATTGGAATGAAATTAAATAATTACTATGCTGCTTTTCAGCAGATCCTGTGCTAGGATTCTCTTGCTCAGTCCAACAGCAGATCTTTCCCACCAAAGATACCAATTTAGCCACTCCTTATACACTTTAAGAATCTCTAATCTTCTTCAAGTGAAATTCATAAAAATCACTAGAATCTGTATACTAGTTCTACATTTCTAGCATCATTTAATCTGCAAACATTCCATGATCAGGGCTGATCGAAGGGGCTGATCTTAAGGGATGAATAGAAGCTCCTGATGAGAAGATAATCCGGAACTCAGTTGCTAGATAAGTCCTGGAATTCTCATTTGGAGAACATGTAAATCAGGGATTATCCGAAAGCTAAAGCCTGGGTCGAAGAAGGGCCATTATCAAGAGATAATCCGAACCGTCTGAATTGCTTTCAAGGAGAGAAATTACATTCCAGGCTTCATTTCGAGGGGTAATGACCACATGGTGTATTACCACATGAACTCTTGTAATTAATTTCCTCGCAAAGAATACCTACAATAAACTAAATCCGTACTTCCACGTATACATGAAACGTTACATCACCAATATTATGCCAGTACATTAACCTACCGCACAAACCTACCGTACAAATGTGATTCCCTTACATTTCCATTCTCATATCATATCTATAACTTTCTCCTCACAAAACTACACAATTACTCCCTCTTCATCTAATTTCACCATCTACACAATCTCCCTCAATCTAATTTCACCGATCTACACACAAACCCTTACCTCAATACTTCCACCCATTTCAGTTATCTCCGCATTCATTGTAGACGAACCACCACTCCGTCTGCAATTGCCTGCATCCGAAAATTGGTGGCTTTTGTATTGTTGATGTTCTTTGGAAGTAACAGACTACTCCCCACTTGGATCAATAGAGACGATTTTTCACATTTTTCAGGTCGCAACCCAATCCACAATAGCCCACTGTACAGCGACTAAACACCACCAAAAGGTGCCAATTGGCACCTATTTGGCTTCGGGGTGTCTGCTGGAGTTACCCCCACGGGGAGTTCTGGCCCGACTGCAGCTTTTTCCCAATTTTCCGTGATGAAACAGCCCCAGATGGGCTCTGTAGGAGGACCCATACCACTCTGTTTGGGGGTCCTAAAAACGCCTGTTTCAACCGTGTTTGGGGTCTTGACAACCCCAAACGCTACACCCTTGTGGGTAGCACGCCAGTGCTGGCAGTATTCTGCGATAGGGGCACATGGTCGCTTCTTTGTGACCCTAGGGGCCCCAAGTTTCCACTATCGCACTGTTTTTTGCCATAACCGCACCACCCCGTAGAGAGATCACCTGTTTCTAGCGATGGAAGGGAGGGTTTATTGCGTGCTACAATGGAGATAAGCGGGTATAATTTAGCCAGAATGTAAGGAATTGTGCATAGTATATTATCATCCCTTTAGATTGGGGAAATTCCCTCGTGTAGGGCACTTTCTGGCTCCATTTCGTCCTCGCACTGAACAGCGCCACACCTCCATTCTCGCTACACTCGTACTGGAGACTTGCACCAATTACCCCCGCCAAAAACACCAGAATCGCCCCTTTTTGCCCGTTTCTTTCGCAATCCCCACCATACACCATCTATAACCATTTCTGCCTCTCCAGATCTCCCGTATTCCCTCCCCTTTCGCCCCATATCCGCCTCCCTCTTATCCCCTCCTCATCTCCTTACGCATCGTAACCTCATCTCGAAAAAAACCTTTACCAAATTATCTAAACCACTGTTTCTTATCATCCAAGAACCAGACCCGCCGTGATCCCCACAGAAAACGCGCCCCAGTCCGCCCATTCCACCCATTCGAACCGCTGTGCACGTCGAATCTCCAAAAACCGCCGTCAATCCCCGCCAAACCCCCGTTTTTCCAGACCTTTGGTTGTCCTTTTCAGGCTTCTCTGCTCCAAAGTCCTCCCCAGACTCCCCCTTTTCCAGGAGAAGTACCCCCAACCAGAGTTACCGCTGCTGAAACTTGCAGACTATGTCCATTAGCACCTTCCATTACCACAAACATCAACATTTCATACACAGGTGTTGAACAACATGGCCAAAAGTCCCAGGAAGACCGGCGTGCCCAGAGCCGCCAAGGTGCCGTACAATGGCGGCACCAAGATCGCCGGCAAGCGGGTGGGCGCCTATGCGCTCAAAGACCTTGCCAACTTGCCCCAGCGAAGCTTTAGCATTGACGACTCGTCCTCCGATGAGCAGAACTACAACGAATCGGACGACTCCGAGTCGTCCTTGACTGCCGTTTCCGACGAGGACGTGACTAAGTTTGCCCGGGCGTCTAGTGCCAAGACCGTCGGCAAGCTGGCGAAGCGGTACGGCCGCAAGAGCACCGTCTATGGCAAGAAGAGAAATCCCAAATCGGTCTGGCAAGACAATTCGGACACAGGCGATTCTTCTGACAATTCAGACGGGGACTCCGAGTCTGGCTCGTCCTCGTCCGACTCGGACGATGTCGATTTCGTCAAGCTCCAGGCAGAAAGAAAGGCCAATTCCATGAAGGCAGTAAGGGCCATGAAAGGCTTGTCAAAACAGCAGAAAGTGGAATACGAGGACGAAAGTTCGGAAGAACTGGTCCTTGAATCTACTTCCGAGGTCGACCTCTCCGACTTGGTGGCCCTAACCAAAAGAAGAGCATCCAAAACAGTGTCCAGAGTAGCCTCCAAGACCAAGGTTCCTCTGGGTATTCGAGCCTCTTTTTCCAAGCCCTTTGGAAGAAGAAAGTCCGAAGCCGTTTTGCCCGAAGATATCAATTTCAAATTCGAATTCGACGACAAACCAGATAGTGACGAGGAGCTGGTTGATCCAGCTCCTACGCCTGCAGCACCCGAGCCTTTGGATGAGGATATTGGTGAAGAAATCAGTCCCGGAATGGACTCATTGGACAACGCACCGTTGGACTTTGAGTTCGACTCGTTGATCCAGGTGCCCAAGTTCAGAGATGACGAATTGAACTCCGACGAAGACTACGAAATTGACGACAACGAATTGTTGGCCACATTGCAGGCCGACAACGGAGCCGACGAGTTTTTGAACGAGGATGGTCCGGGAGACCACCGCTATTCGATAGGCTCGATCGACGAGGACGACAACGACCCTTTTCTTAAGGAAGAAGAAAAGTTCTTGGTGAATGAATTCGAAAACAACGGGTTTGATGACGAAAATATCGAGGACTACGAAGCCAGCGAAACGTCTCGCAATTCCATGCTCGACTCGTTCAATATGAACAACGAGCAGAAGCAGGTGATTCAATATGAAAGTGAGAGCGAGGACGAAGACGAAGACGAAGCAGACGAGGTGTATGACGATTTCATCGATTTTGATGAGCCCATTTATGAAAGCATTGGCTCCTCCAAATCCAAGGCCAAGAAAGGAAAAAGAAAGGGCAATAACAGTGATGAAGACGACGATTCATACCTCTGGAACTATTTCTTCAGTTCTGACGAAAGCAGTGGAGAAGACCACGAATGGAGAAGAAACAAGAACTCGTCTTCTGTCAAGACCTCAGAAATTAATGAAAAACGACTCGATTTGGGTGCTGGAAAACCATACACAGAAGAGCTCATGGAAAACGAATACGACAGTGGAGAATCCACCGATGTGGACCTCTCTCTTCCTACTTCCACCAACAAGTCCAAATTGGGCTCCAAGATGGCCAAAGAGGTGTTATCTTCCAAAACAGCCGACTACAGGCCTCCAGTGCTTGGCACCTGGGTCGCTATTGAAAGCAAGCCCTTTGGCATTATTGATGGATTATCCACTCGTTCATTAAACTCCAAGCAAATTGAGCCCAGATCAAAGCCCAAGAAGTTACCCAGCACTGTTGGAAGCACCGGAATGGGCACCACTTCTGATCTGGCTTTAGGATTGGACGAATTATTGAATATCAGCGAATTGGACGACGATGACGAAAACGACGTCAGAATTTGGAGAGACTTCAACAACCAGAAATCGGTGCCATTGGGAGCGTTCAGAAATAAGTCCGTTATCCAGAACTCAATTCTTCACCCAGAAAACATCACTTCACACTACAATCACACCAGTAAATCCAACAACGATTTCAACAAGAGGAGATACTCGTTGACTCAGCAAAACAACGGAACTCCCAAACGAAACTCCGTTTCCAAGCCCAAAAATGCAAGAAGAAACTCCACCACTTCGTCTTATGGTTCAGGAACCGCCAAGAAGGAGTCAAAGTTGAAAAGAAGAAGGGCTTCGATTGTGGAGGCTGTTTCCGAAGGGTTCCGTCCTACAAAGTCGGGTCTCTTTAGTGAGCATGCATTGGCAGATGTGGAGGAAGTTTTGGGCGATGATAATGAAATAATGGCATTGATCAAGGGTTTATGAGCATATAGGAATATACCGAGTTTACTAAAATTATTGTAACTGTAGTTTATGAGTATAGGAATGTCGAGTATACTAAGATTCTTGTTGTAGTTTACGAGTATTGGAATGTACCTAGTTTACTAAGAATTATTGTAACTACTGTTTATGAACGTATATAAATGTGCTGGTTTGACTATCAGAGAGTTTACAATTATTATTGTTTAGGAGTTAGGAATAATACCTTTTGACTATAAGGAAAGTTGCAATTATAGTTTATATGTTCGGGATAATACCTATAGACTATGAGAAATGTTGTAATTAATAGTTCATGAGATTGGCACATTGTTCGATCTACACAGAAGATGAATTCCCCATTGAATAGTATCGATCTGTTATTTCACAATGCACCGTTGATTGCATTGCACTTACATCATGTGGGCTTGGCAGATAACGGCCGGTACTCAGCCGTTAAGTGCCCTCGTTATTTTTCACGACCGTTATCTCGGCTATCGTAAATGCATCAGGCACCATAAATATTTATTAATGTGTTCAGAATATGAGCTAAAGATACAGAAACTTAATCCAGACTGAAATCGAATCTAATACTCCCATTCCATGCTATTGTAATTTATTACTCTTCGAGTTGTCTATTTTTTATATTTTCTCGTATGGAGTTTCTAATTCCAGAACCAGCCCACACTTCAAAATAGCTCTCTCAATAACTCCAAGTGTCATTGTACATTGTATCTACCCACATTCTATCCCATTTGATGCCCTAAACGTCCATATTCTAATTTATTCACTACACTCATTACACTCGTGTGCACTTTGAAAAGGACACCAACAACTCTAAATTGCACAGTTTCTTTCGGAACAAAAACTATTCCCAGTCATCTTGCCATTTCAATTGCGCCACCTGCGTCCATTTGCACCCCTATACCGCCCTCCAGCCCTGGAACCCACCCTTCTTCTTTCTTGGTCGTGCGCCCACCGCATATCATCTCACTAACACTTTTACTACCCATTTTCACACCACAACTCCACTTCAAACCACCACCTGTCCGCTAATCCGCTGTCTTTTCATCATTGTGGCAATGTCAACAAGAAGGTCTGCCAGATCAAACAAAGGAAAGCATCCAAAACGGGACCTAGACTCGTATCTTGACGAGGAATCCACAATACACGCTGGGGCCACCGACTCCAAAAAGGCCAAGCTAGAAGACGCAGATTACCAGGATATTGGAGACAATCAAGACGACGGAGTAGTCAAGTGTCTTCCGTGTGGAACCACCCAGGAAAATTACAACGAAGAGACCGATACCGGTGGTACTTTCATCCAATGTGACGAATGCAACACTTGGCAACATGCCAAGTGTATGGGCTACAAGTCCACTAAGTCGATACCAGATAACTACCAATGTAATGTGTGTAACCCCGGGCAAAATGTGGGCGTAAAAAAGGCAGAAACGCCGGTGCCTCGTGGCCTTGCCCAAATCACTGCCAAGCTCAAGACAGACCATCGGTTGAGCACAGCCAAGGCGTTTTTCAACTACTTCAAGAAGAGCTTCAATAACGACAAAACTGACGAGGAGAACGAGGCAGTGGCCGGAGAATGGGCCCTTGATGTGGAGGAAATTATCTTCAAAAACTACCCCGACAAGAGGTACACCGAAGGAGGCAGAAGAGTGCTTTTCTTGCTCAAAAAGTACTTCATGAAGGACATCCTTGATGGCACCTTGTCGTTTGAAGAACTCGTCAAAAAATCGCCAAAGGAAATCAACAGAGATATCGAAAAGGTGGAGGAAAAGGTCCGTGGCAACATCAAGAATATCATTCTTACTGCCAATGAACCCATGGATATTGTCAGAAGAACTCACAAGGGTGACATCATACGTGAAAACGAAAATGAGCACGACGGTGATATGGACCTGAACTTCACTACAAAGACGGTGGACCATAGGCGATTCGAGGCCCTGCCAGAAATCTCCGCAGAACAGCAAAAGACCGAGCAAACCAGGAAAAGCAGCTACAATAACATGAACCCGCGTTTTGAAGAAGATGACGACGATGACGATGAAGTGGAAGAAGCACAGAAACAAGACAAATTTGCTTCTCCGCCTCCACTTGAACAGGAAGAAAAGCAGGAAGTCAAGTCTTCTTCGGAATCCCTGGACCTTGAACATGTCCATGAGGTTGTGACCGAAGACGACTTGTATCCTATTCTTACCGGAAATGCCAAACCGCCTTCTCCAAAACCCAAGGAATCTAAGAAGGTTTGGACTGGAGCAATCACATTCCCAGATTTTGCCCATTTCGAGGCTATTGGCGAATTTTATTCCAGTACTGACTATGACGAACATTCTCCTGTGGATGACATTCGACTCCATACTTCTATCTGCACACAAATCTTGACTAGTAATTCCTATCTTGTGGAAGGACGGTTGGATCGTAGCAAGGCGGATGATTACTTGAACAGAATCACCAGTACCAGGAACTTGTATCTTGTGGAAATCAAGCCCACATCGGAAAACGATGAACAGTTCCAAAAGTTGTATAAATATCTCCTCATCAAAAACAAGGTGGGCGTCTTATCGGATAAGCCGTGGTTTGTCAAGGATTCGTATCTTATTCCGGTTGATTTTAGAGACAAGCATTTGCCCTACTACTTACTGAGTCAAAAGAACGATTTGAAGATCGGTTTGTTTGCCTTGTACTCAGTCAAAAAGGATTATCGTCCAATGGAGCACACCATTCGTGCTCCAGTCGAGACGAACAACACCTCTGATATTCTCAAGCACCTGAACTTGTCAGGAGCCAGTGAATTGAGTCAGATAATGTCTCAATTGGGAGGCTGAATCTCTGTAAAATAGTGTACTATATCAAGCATAATTAATGACTGAACGGATGACAATAATCTTATCTTCTCTACTGGGCCATAGCTTTGAGTGCATTGAGATTGAAGAAGTCTTCTTGTGATAATTACTAATTTCTGTGCTTTATAGGCTTCTCTCTCCTTGATGAAATAATGTATATGGTAATAGATTAATATGTTCTTTTATTTGTAAAATTTAGTTAATTATGTTCTTCCTAATTTTGATATAATAAATTAAATTTATTGTAGAATATTGATATAATTTCAAATCATTGACAGAGTTTAATAAAATATTACTATATTCCCAACTCTCGAGAACGCCAATTCCCTTCTCCCTTTTCCTTCAATCATCTCCTATAAATAATACCAAATATCTCCATTAAATCCTGATATTTTTTTCAATTATTATAGAACTCGTAGTCTCCTTTCCTATGATTACTTCTCCATTTCTCTTTCCCTCTATGGATCTCCTATAATAATATTCTTCTTGCTTCATTCTCTCCTTATCTAGTATTCGCACTAACAAATATATTCAAATCTACATCTTGAAAAGTCACTTACTATTCTTTCACCACTTCGCCAGTTCAATGCGATGGTATTCCAGAAACTAGACGGGCCCGAGACTTCCCCGTCCCATGATCTTCTTCACGAAAGTCTCATTTTTGCCAGTGACGACGGCCATCAGTCTCCTGACCATGTTTCCAATATCATCGCCAACAACGACAACGCGGCTGTTTCCACTACGCAGGGCGATTTGGGCAACATCACCAGCCAATTGGACCTTTCTAGTCTCCACCAAGACCTTGTGACCCAGAAAATACGACACGCCCAGCCAGATACCCAGGATTCCGGCACCCTGTTGTTTGGAGATGAACTGTCACATAAAGAGGAGACTACCAACGCCGACCTCCAAGACACGCAAAAGATAGACATTTATCATGGAATAGAGCAAGGTAGTTCACCAGATGTCAGTGTATTGGCCTTTCAAGACACTCAAAAAATCGATATTTCTGTCAATGCAGACACTCAAAAGATAGACCCTACTGTCAATGCAGACACCCAAAAAATCGACCACGCTGTCCAAGAAGACACTCTCAAGCTTCTCGATTCACAGGGACCGGCAGATACCCAGCAGATCCAAACCCACGATACGCAACAGATCCAAAACTACAATAACGACACCCAGCCTTTAAATGGATTTTCACACCATGAATCTCAACAATCCACGCCATATGTGCAAGAGGAAAAGACTCTGAGCACTTCCAACGGCACCTCCAACTCGACCCAGCGCATATTGCCCGATACCACCCAAGTTGAGAGTCAAGAACGGCCTTCTACTTCTCCAAATGACGATACACTTCTCCAAAATGTGGTGCTGGAAAACTTTGCTGACTCGACCAGCCAATTCATTCCTAACGACACTCAAAAAATTACGTCAGACCCGGATCACAAGTCCCAACACAACACCACTCAGATACTCACACCAGCAGGCTCACAATCTGGTCAAGCAAGCCAAAAGCAGGAAGAAAGGCCAGATATTACACTCAAGGCACCATTTTTGTTGCCAGATTCTGGAGCAGATGAGCCTGCACAATCTCATAGACAGGTAATTAATACCCAAGAACAGTCCAACCCTGCTTCACAATTATCTGTGGATGATCAAGATATTGGTCGAAATCAAAATAGTTTTAGAGAAGGCGAGGAAGTACGAACAGATGACGAAAAGACCATGGAAGGTGAGGATATGTCCATGTTAGCAAATCAGTATGACGATAGTATTGTCACCCACAAAAGGAGAAAGATAAAGGCCCAATCTCCACTAATCTCAAGCCCCACCAAGCCTGGAACGCAGTTCATGTCATTCAATGTGTCCAACACTACATCCAAATTTTCTAGCACTGTGATCCATCCTAAGAGTGATCCGGTTATTTTCGGTTCTCCTATTGAGGTAGTGGAATCGTCACCTGCCATTAGAGTGACGGATTTTCTTCCTTTTCCACAACGAGCATCGCCTACCAAAGGTGTAGGCTCCGAACAGCCCATTGAATGCACATTGATGGACCTATCAATGAATGAAGACAATGTCGATATAAATTCTGAGGAGGACTCTGAACTTTCAGATATTAATGCCACTGGAGTCAAAATGCCCAAGATTGTCAGAAGAAAGAAGAATGTTGTGATTGGATCACAGTCCCAGTCGTCTGGAGAGAAAACCACACAACAGCTTGATAGTTCTCCTAAAAAACCAGACGATTCTGCAGAAATTCATACTCTACGTCACGAAATTGTGGATATTTTAACAGAGGATGACGTTGTGAATCACGACAGTGTGTGGGCCACCGATAATCTCAAGGTTTATTCGGGAAAGGTTGTGCAAAAGGGCTTGGAACAACTGATGATCGAATTTTCTGAGGGAATTTATACCATCAACAATTCGGACTTGTACTTGCTTGATATTAGAATTGGAGATACTGTCAACACACGTTCTTCTACAAGTTCCTTTAGAGTAACTGGTCTTGCCAAAGATCCTCTGCTCGATCTGATTTGTTGCATGAGAGGTTACAATTTTGTATACCTTCAAAAGCAGAAAACGAAACAAAGTCCCGAGATAGGAGTTCCGTTAAGCACCTGCTACATGGAGCTTTCCGATTGGATTCTTCACCAAGACACTTATGGTGTGGTTGGTAATTTTTCTGTCAGCAGTAAGCTGGATTTCAGTAGAAAGCCCAGTCTTCTTCGTACTTCTAGAACCACAAGAGCACAATGGCAACGTACCCAGGCGGTACGTGCCACTTCTGTGGTTTCTCGAAGCATAGTTGAGCCAAAAGGCCATTCCACTGCAGGCCCAGTGGATTCTGTTCCCAGTTCCTGTTTTTCCAATCAATTATTTTGCATTACTGCCATTGATGGAGACAAAAAGGACCACATCCAAGCTCTTATTGAGGATAACGGAGGAACCGTGGTGGAGGAAGGATTCAACGAGTATTTCACATACACTGCCGATTCAAACGGAATCTTATGTCTAGAATCCAACCAGTTGAGCCACTTTGTCTTTGGTTGCATGATTTCTAACAACTACTGTCGGAGTGCCAAGTATCTCCAGGCCTTGGCCTTGGGATGGCCGATTCTTTCCGACTCTTTTGTCGTGGATTGTGTTGAAGGAAAAGCAAGCTTGGAAAAATGGCCTGCCTATTTGTTGCCTGCTGGACAATCCAAGGCCATCAATAGCATCAAGAGTTTGGACGTGTACAATTTCAGAAGACACTACGACCTAGGAGAAACGTTACAGGAACAATTCCACAACAATGGCCATTTGCTCAACAATTACAATATTGTGGTGATTAACAACAAGGCCAACGAAAACACTTTGGAGATGTGCAAGTTTATATTCCATACCTTGGGAGCACGTTCCTTGAAGTACTGCTCGAAATACGCCGATATCTTGGATCATATTAAGAAGATCCATGATTCGGAACAACACAAGATGTTGATTTACGATGACGGAGGTTTTGTCAATAAGATTCAAAGTCTTCAAAAGCCTAATAGAACAAAAAGAGCTACCAGAAATAGCACCAATGGACCAGATATTCCCACTCAAGCAGACTCGGTTCAGTTTGGCTTGATCGATTGGGAATGGGTGGTCCAGTGTGTTATTAGTGGCTATGTGTGGGATACTACAGTTCATAATTTAAGTAGTTTGTAATAGTTATGTAAAAATGATGGAAAGAACTATAAAATGAAACTATAAGTAATTAGACAAATGAAATCCAAAGGAATGAGGACTCCGCCATTAGTAAAGTTTTATATACTTATTCCACCTTCGCCCTTCTGTTTCGAATTAGTTCTACAGTAATTATTCATGCATCGTTATTCATTATACTAAAGTACAGTGTATTTTGTCGGAAAGCACAGCCTTCCAACAGGGTGACTTAGGCAGCACCAATGAGTCTCTTGCCCAAGAGCTGGGCACTAGCCTTGACCAAAGGCCAGCCGTTGTCGTTCTTGACGGCATCGCCGTTTTCCTCTAATCTTCTCAACAAGTACTCCTTGGTCTCTAATGGTGGGCCCCATGGGACGTACTTGATGATGTTGTCAACCTTGTAAGTCTTGATCAAGTTGTGAGTGATGTGGTCGGCCATTCCCAACAATTGGCCCAAGACGATGTTGTTTCTGTTGTTGTTGCCCTCGTGGACCTCGCTGGCCAAGGTCTGAGTGGCGGTGGTCAACGACTCCTCGTTGTGCGAGGCGACGACCAAGTGGCCGATCAAGCTTCCGTTGCCCTTGTCAGCCAAGATGGAGTCAATGCAGTAGGACATGCCGTGGTTGTAGTTGAGATCGGTGTTCTCCTTGGTGGCGTGGATGACCAGTCTGTTCTTCTCGGAGTGGAGGTAGGCGCCTCTGACCAACTTGAGGCCCAATCTGTAGTTGTTCTCCTTAGCCAACTTCTCCTCGTAGGCCAACAAGTCGGCGGAGCCGGACAAGTACATCTGCAAGGTGCCGACCACGGAAATGGGCATGTTGGGCTTGTTGAACTTGGCGTACAATCTTCTCTGCAATTCGTACACACCCTCCTGCAAGTCGTGCTTCTCGGCGTCGATGACGGCCACCACGAAGGGGGCAGTTCTCTCGGGGTATTCGGCGGCCAACTTCTTGTTGCTCTCGAACATGGTGGTGCACACGTCGGCGGCCTTGGCCACCAAGTCCTCGAACGACTCAGCGTACTCCTTGGAGTTGTAGTTCTGCAACACGGCGGCGGCGTTCTTGACGAAGCCGGTGGGCTTCAAGGCGACGTATCCGGGGGGAATGCTGTTGATGTCCTTGCCAGACTCCTTGATCACGCGCACGGTGTGAGGCACCAACATCTCGGTGATGGAGCGCTTGGTCTCGGACACGATGAAGTCGGGGTCGATGTTGTCGTTGCCGTTGCAGGCCTCGATGGTCAACGAAAGCATCATGTTGTTGATGCCACGCTCCTCGAGGCGCTTGGCCGCGGTGGCCACCTCCTCGACGGTCTCGCCGCCGCAGTAGATGCGGTAGACCAAGGCCTTGATGATGGAGATGGGCACGTAGGGGAACACGCGGATGCAGAAGTGCAAGATGGGCTTGTTTAACGTGGCGATGCCCATGACGAAGTTGGAGAAGAGCTCCTTGTTGTTGAACTTCTCCAAGTACTCGGTGCAGGGGATGGCCATGGTGTCGGCGGACTTGACGGCGGGCGGCGAGAACGCCACGTTGTTGACGTTGTTGACGTTGCCGAGGGTGGTGTTGTGCTTGTTGGGCGACTCGTGGAACAGGCGGCGGTGGATGAGGGTCATGGCAGGCAAAGAAGAGGGAGTAATGAGATTGTGCTGCAAAGACGATTTGGCCACAGACAGTGCGGCTCCCGACGAGAAGCGGGAGCAGGAAGCAGAGCCAGGGGCTCTGGCGGCGGCAGACGCGGCGAGGATTCTGGAGGACGCGAAGGCAGAAGCGGAGGCGGTTCTAATCATTGATGGAGAAAGAAGAAGACGGGGGAAAGCGTTGTTTAAATAGTTTGTGGAGGTCATGGGGCGGTAGACGCTGAGGGTAATGTTAGCGATGACGCGGAGTCGGGGTTGGTGCGGGAGTAAACAGAAGCGAGAGAGAGGGAAGGCAGGAGAGAGCGAGTGGGGAAAGATAAAGATAGGAACAGAGGAGGGAGGAAGTGGAGAGGTAGGAAGGAAAAGAGAGTAGAGGGAGTAGAGGGATATGTAGGAGAAGATAAGAGAAGGTGACAGGCTATATATATAATACAAGGTTGTACATGTTAGGTGTATTTTGTCTACTGGTGATAGTGTCTATTGCTACAGTCACTACCTCCATCTCTTGTCTTTTTCTCCTCCGTCTTTTTTCTGTTGTTTTGACGGCCGTTTCCGCATCAGGCACGCTCGGTATCTCGGCCTTCATGGCCCGCCATATACCGAAGTTGCAGGGTCTGAGGCGGTCGAGTCTGAAACGTGGGGTCACAGACCATGACGCGATGATAGGTGTGGAAAGTAGATGCACTCAGGTTGATGGGTGTGAGTCGTGTATAGGTGGAGCTGAGTCGTGTAGATGGAAGTGTGGTTGAATGAGTCGTATGTTGAACTTTGGTGAGGTAGGCTTTGGCGAGCGCGAGTCACTGGAAATGGGGACAGATGGTCTGAGAGGAGAAAGAGAGAGATGATGGTCTGAGAGGAGAAAGAGAGAGAGATGGTCTGAGAGGAGAAAGAGAGAGATGATGGTCTGAGAGGAGAAAGAGAGAGAAGAGGGAGGAGGTGAGTAATGAGTGGGACATGGGGAGGAGGTGAGTAATGAGTGGGACATGGGGAGGTGGTTGGGAAAGGTAAATACTTGAAATGGTCAATAATTGAAATGTTCAATGGACGGAATGGTCATTAATTGAAATGGTCAATGGACGGAATGGAATGGGTGGAATGGAATGGGTGGGTATGGAATGGATTATTAATGGGCCTCTGTATACTGTGGCTGTGAAGCTGAGGCAGTCATGTCTAGTCAATGGTCCTAGAGGTTATTTTCACTTCTTGTTACTTGCAAATACTGATACATTCCTTTTATCCATCGCAACTGGTCTACATTCTGCATCCTATTGATACTATTTGAATTACTTTCTCTTTCTCTCTTTCTCTCTTTCTCTCTTTCTCTCTCTCTCTTTCTCTCTCTTTCTCTCTCTTTCTCTCTCTCTCTTTCTCGCTGTTATCATCGAGTCCTGTTCCATGGAACACCCCGTTTCAGGTACATCTCCCGATTTCACTACACCCCGCATCCCCACCGTTTCCACGCATTGCCCTGTTCCATCAGCCAATGGCCGTTATTGCGTTCCTCTACCGAGTCCTATCCGTTTGTTTTTACTTTTTCTGGCACACACCTGTCAATAATGTGTCATATGTGGAAGCTGCGTCACCGTTTCTGTACTCTCCACTCCACCCAACCACTAGCGACAATCTCATAGCAATCAGTAACTCTGACGTTTGACCTTGTCTGTTCCCCACATTGAAACGACGATCTGTTTACATGCCGATAATCTCCGACACTACTGGCCTCTATCATTAATTGTAGTGTACTTACACTCTATTTCCTCCTCTCCTAGCTTCTACTACACCATTTCTCCTTGCTTCCCCTATATGTCCTCGGATTCCATACTTCCCCTATACTAACTTATACTTGCACCTCCCCTATTCCGCCTCACTGCTCCACCTCTTCTCCCCCACCCATACTGTCCCCCACCTCTCTTTCCACTGACTCTTCCTTATCGTCAATTTCGGGGTCTCTTTCCCCCATTTTCCTGGTGCGCCTAGCCGAGCACTATCTTTTTTTTCTTCTCCTCTGGTTCGGTCACCGTAAGCGAGCTCGCATTTTACCCTATATCTTCAGAAAGGTCCCTTTTTCTTGTCGTTTTCCGGCACAAGGGCCAAAATAACCCAAACAACGCGGTGGGAGCGTTGTACTCCGGCACCGGAATGGATTGCGAGCATCTCCGACGGCATTGGCTGCCCGAGTGTGGGGAAATCGATGGGCCCATCGCTGGGACCATAAGTGGTCACGTGACTGAAGTCCGCCAACTGGTGACACGGCAAAGTGGACTGAGAGGGGGAGATGTATACTGAGGCGGCTTTGAAGTTGGACGTGAACAGTGAAAGGGGTGAAAGTACCAGGAAATGGGGGACTGAAGAATGGGGATGTCACGTGACATGGAAATCCTGGAGACGTAGGTTAGTTAGGAAGTTTGGTGAATACTATGGTCTAGAATCCCAGAGTGTGCCAATTCGTTTTGACTACGCTGTTTTCTGTAAGAAATCCTTAATGTGTTTGTAGCTGTTTTGCCTGTCATTTTCTTCCCTGGGATATCATACCTACCTTCAAGTCACTCTTATCAATGTCATACCAATCGAGTGTATGTGATTAGTAGCACTATTTTCATTTCTACAAATACGAAAATTCCAGGTGGTTATCACGGTAGTTGCAAATTTTCAAAGTGTTTACTCTACTCTACTCTACTGATAGTTGCAATTAATTTTGGGAATTATTTCCAATTCTCATTTTTTGCAATAATTCCAAAATCTCAGAGACATGAAATGAGATTACGGCTCAGGGTGCTGAGACCAGCTTGTAAACATCGTCAGATTACACAGCCAACAAGAAAGGAGTCTCTTAATCTACAAAAATCGAACTAAATGACCATATAGGGTCTCCTCCTTTAGTACTTCTCGACTCGCACTTCTAGACGAAACTCAATACTAAAACAAGACTCTCTAACTTATAGAACTGCTACAACACCAAGTTAACGCCTCTATGGATCACGGTTCGTATTTCTGGAGTGTTGACGTGAATTTGAGGCTGGTTCTCCAAGCCCTGGTCGATTATCTCACGATTGGCTCCTGTACTGGCGAATTCCAGATGTACTGAGTCGATTTTGCACCCACGCCTCCTGAAATGAATCCAAGCCCTACAAGCATTCAGAGCAGTCCAAAGCACCTTTTGTCAATGTGAGATCATGACCATTCCTCTGACCCTTCGTCAAACTTTCCTGGTATAAAAGCAATCGGTTTCTCTACTTTTATCATCATCAACTTACAAGGTTCCAATCTCCTCGCTACATTCACACTCGTTTACAATGCAATTCACCACCATTTTCTCTATCGCTGCTCTCGCTTCTGCCGTCTCCGCTTCTGACGACCTTAACCCTTTCTCCATTCTCCAGTTTGCTTCCAATGAGCTTGGAAACTTAGTCAACAAGAATGGCCAAATCCACCTTGCTGACGACAACGACCCACTCTCCACCTTTGCCTTCGACCCTCAAGTCGGATGTTTCAAGGACCTTGGAAACAACCAATATTTGCAACTTGCTGCTGGATGTCTTCTTTCCGGTGCCTACGACGATGCCACCAAGGGTTTCGAGATTTCTCACGAAGGTTTCGTCAACCTTTTGGGCTGCGTCTGCTACTGCTGTGTTGGCGTTGAGGGTGGCATGTCCATTGGTACTTCTTGTCCTGAAGGAACTCAAGGAACTCCTCTTCAAATCCAGAACGTTCAAAACTCCTTGTTCTAAGAATTCGGCATTAGCTTTGAGTGGAACTGAGACTCTAGCTGTTATGCTACAATTAGCTAGTAAGCCTTTATATTAGAATTAATATGATACCCAGCATTCAAAATCGTAAACCTTCCACCTTGGAACATTATACTATCAGGTTAACGCAAAGAAAATCACAACACTTGATTCTGTAATTAATATTAAAAGTCTTTCTCGAACTTCTACTCTGAGAATATTTCCCACAGCATTTTGAAAGATAAAAATCATACGTATTCCTGAATGTAGGGAAACTTGAATTCATTTGAAGAATTTGAGTTTTACCTATCAAGTTATGAAAATGGACAGATTCGCTAGTTGCAAATTTATTAGCCGTGACCACTTCAATTCTCCGATCTGTATCCTTACAATACAGTGGCAATAATGTTATTTTTATCTTGGAATTGATCGCTTCGAGATTCTTAATTTCCATCTTAATTCCGGTACCGCTTATTTAAATTCAGATATCAAGAGCAATTCCAACTCTATTTTCGCAATAAAGTTTTCTAGCCAATTAAGTTGGAGACTCCTGAATAAAAATTTACTAGCCACAGTTGCAAGGAAGAATTGTGGTCTGATTCTTTGAGGTGGTTGGAACCAATTCATTCAGAACTGGTATCCCAATAAATTGCGATTCGTGTGGATTCGAAGTATGTAGCACTTAATGGGGCGAGACTGAAATCTGGGCGTTGCCTGAGTCAAAAATTGAAACTAGTCCATGAAAATAAGCCGATAAATCTCCTTCCAATGAAAATTGGGCTTGCTTTATTTTTGAGCTTCTGGATCAAACGCCCTTGAATTTATGGAAGAAGTACTATGTAGCATTAGACAAAAATATTCAATGCCTAGTCGAAAATGCTTATTGAGTAATTTCAACTTATCAGCGTTATATCTCTAAGATTTCCAAGTCGAAATTTACACATAATAAGTTTTTTTTAACTTCGATTTAAGTGAGTTGGATTGATACCTGTTGGGGATTTGAAAGATGTATAATATATTTGAAGCCAACACCAAGCGCTTAAATTTTAATGGTTATCTAGAATATGCAAGACTGTGCTATTTGCTTAGTCTTAACTCGCTACACGTCCCAATGTCACCCATAGAATGATCTTAGTGTAAGGCTGTCTCCTTCTGTCTGACTGTTGATTTTGGCACGCACACGACCTATTCATATTTCTTCTATAACATGCATTCAGCTTCTCGTTAATTATTCCTCTTTTTACATTGGAATTTCATCCCACTCCTCTCAATTCCCAATTTTCCCGATTTTCACTACTCACCATTTTTTTCTCCTACTTTCTCTGCAATTACTCCTCTCACTATCTCCACTCCATCAAAGTCCATCTCAAAACACGTGACCCAAACAAATTTCTAACTATCACCATGGTCTCCCGAATAGCAGGAATAAGTGCCTCTAGGGCCCTTTCTGTGTCATCTGCCCTGTCTGGCAAGACTGTCATTCCGTCCATAATTCTTGACCAACTTAAAGACACTTCTTCCATCGCCACATCGCCCAAAACTCGATCCAAAAAACAGATCTTCTTAAAGCCAGAAGAGTTCAAAGACAAGAGATTCAACCGTTATGTCGAGGTATTGGATAGATTGCCCAGAAGCTCGAAAAAGACTCCATTTTCCCTTTCCACATCGGACTTATTTCCCTCTTCTCCTACCAGTTCTACATCTAGTTCACCTGCTTCCATTGAAAACTTCCGTCCTATTTCCTCCCACATAAGTCAAATCAAGTACAACCAAATCAAGCTGGACTTGGCCGCTGCATTCAAGCACTCGCAGTTGTCCAAATATCTCAATGACCGGTATCTAGAGCCAGAGTACGCCAAGTTGAAGCGTTCAAATCGTGGAAATAAAGGTGTGTTGGCAGAACGCATTCTCTCGAGCATATGGCAGATTACGCCGCTGAAAGAGCTTTCTGTGGATGATCTCTTGGTCTCTAAACGGGTCAAATTGAACCAAGTCCAATTATTCTTGTTACTTTCTGAAAATGGGTACATTATCAAATATCTTCAAAGATCTGGAGTGAAAATCTCTTTCAATATCAAGAGCGACCAAATAGAATTCCAAGGCACTTCTTCGCAAGTCATGAATGCCGAAATCATCCTCAACTCCATTTTAAACAATGCTCATCGTGAAAACATCGATCTTTCATATATCAAAGAGCTTTACAGAACCAAATTCGGAAAGTTCTCCTTACTGCAACTTGGAAAAAACAGTGAAGTATTCTTCAAGCATCTTCAGGACGATAAGTATGAACTCATTACCCTCAACAGTAATCAAATCAAGCGGTCAAAGCGCCTTTTGTTGTGGAATTTGAACTACAATGAGCACTCCAAATCCAATTTGGTTCTACCTGACTCCATGAGCGGCTTATCTCTAGTTCCCTACAAGGACGATGATGTTTTGACTTGGAATAATAGAAATCAGAGCCTTTATACACTTACCGAAGATGGCCAGAAAGAAGAGGTTACCAATAAATCGTTCTTAAACGATTTGCATCGTTATTCAGACAAGAACTTGAGCAAAGAAAGGATCTCTTACGAGAATGAAGTGGAGCAGGCCAAATCATTGCCTCAAGAAAGAGATAAATCGGTATTGGAAGCCGATAGTTGGAAATTACTTGGTGAATTGGGTATTCTTCAAGAGAACGATGCTCCTCCTACTTCTGCTGCTGCTGAAGAGCCCATCACTTTGAAAAAGAATATAAGAGCTCTTTCGAAAGTTCAGATTGATGGTATTTATGCACAAATAACTGATTTCAGCTACAGAAAGCAACTCCATGGCTTGCCTGACTCCAAGCTCAACCAGCCTATTTTTACAATAACCTTGGGCAATGTTCTATTCCAAGGTCCAGAGTCTAGTCAGTTGGTGCCCGAAATTCCTTCCACTGACTCGCTAGACGAAAATTCAGGATATGTATTCAATTCCAACATTTCTTTGGCCAATGATGCCGTGTTGAGATTGCCGTTATTTGAACATCCTGAATTATCCATCAAAGAAATAAACCATTTCTTGAACAAAGACCCACATTCCTATGTGATTCAATTGAAGTTCTTGCCCTCTCCATACATAGACGCAAAGGATGCAGACATACACAACCAAATGAAGTATCCTCCAATTGAAATATGGGTGGATCTTAACGAGAGATCAAAGCCTGACGTTGATACTATGAGTATTGTAACGGTTGAAGGCGAAAACCACTGTTACATCTCCACTCCTCATTCCAATACAGACATGAAGATAACTTGTCAATTATCTGGTGATCTCTTGGAAGGTCCAGTTGATGAGGAATCCAATTCTGATACAATCAGCGACATTCTTCAGTCCACCACTTCTAGATACGCTCGTTTCCGGTCCCAACCTGGAGTGAATGAGTTTCTCAAAAAGGCCAAGCTTGATTTTAGTGGAAAAGAGCCCACTTCCATTCCATCGTTTGCCGACTTCAACATCAATGGTGAAACTGTTCGTTACCAGTACGTGAACCTTTCTTATAGAAGACAGATGAATTTCTCTACAAACAGCCGGTTGGTTCAATTTAATGTGGTGGAAGGTGGAAGTTTGGGAGGCCGGAAATTGGAGATTAACTTTGTTGGAGATTTCGAGAGCATTTCCCGAGAAGAGTTGGAGAAGTTGATCAGAGATGTGGAGCAATTTGCCCACCAATTATAAAGAATGAAATCAAGGCAAGTAAGCAAATCTTCGATGAAAATTAGGTGAATATATACTGAAATGGGAATACAAAAGAAGAAGATTTGAGACACATATTTTGTGGAGAAATAGAAGACATGGATAAAGAATAACTTCATTAACAATAGAATAATGAAAGAGAGTGTCTAGCTCATTGGTTCATGCTTTTTGTTCTGATACCTGTTCTGGGCCGACCCAACCCATTTATCAAACTGAAGTAATGACTTCATTGATTATTTTGACCAATTGGCTTCTGAACTATATTGATCAAACTGATCGGATCAGATGACTTCATTGATTATTTTGACCAATTGACTCTAGATCACTATTGATCAGATTCTAGGTCTAGACTTGCCTTCGTCCCATTTCCCTTCAAGTATCCACTTGCTCCTCTCGTTCCTAGCACCTGCATTCTCATAATCCACTATTATCCCCCAACAATTGTCTCCCTTCTCTTCCCTTCTCTTCCCTTCCCTATTCTCTCCATCTACATCCTGTACATACAACATATATTACATATATCACTTCTTAGACTCCAATGACTTCACGTGCTTCTCCAAGTTGTTGATGGAAGCCTGCAATGCAACGACGTCGGCCACAATCACGTTGTTGGCCGCCTTGTACTCATCTATCAAGTAGTAGTAGGAACCGGCACCGGTGGCGGTAACGCCGAGCAAGAAGCCGAGAAAGCCGCCTCTGAAGGTTCCGACCTTTCTGGAGGAAGTGGCGGTGGCGGTGGAGTAGCCACGGACACCGGATCTGGCAATATGTCTGGATAAGGCAAGCATTGAAGAGTGGTGCATTCGCCAATGGCGTTGAAGGTTTAGTGGGAAGATGTACACGTGACCGAGGTCACGTGTACAGAGTCACGTGTCTGGACCCTGCCCTTTCTCTACCCTGTTCCCTTCCCTTCCCTTCCTACTACCCTTCATCTCCTGTGCTCGTCTATCCTTCTACCTCTATCCTTCTCCTCTTCTACTCATCGTTGCTTCTATTTTCTTAAATCGCAGCAATTCACAATGCCGCACTGTATCAGCAACTTCCAATCTCACTCCTTTTCCCCACACTCGCCCCATATCTCATGAACCGCGTCCTTCGGGCCAGTTCTGGCCCGTCCTATGCTATTGTACGAGTCTCTACGTCCATTCCCTCGAAATTTTGGCCCCGATTGGACCCCAGGCGGCCATTTTACAGCACTTCTTATCGGTCATTGAATACCCTACACTTTCCTAGACACCTCGTTAGAACCCGTTACACGGCCCCGTTTTCCAGAAATATACCCACCAATGTGATCTCCTCGTCGTCATGTCGTCATATGCGATTCTTTTCATCCCATTCCTCAAAATCTGGCTCTTCTGGGTCACCCAAACCCTCCAAATTACTGCCATTCATAAAGCGCGCCTTGATGATAGTGGCGCTAGGAACCGGCGCCTACTATATCGACGAATACGCCTATTCGTCCATCGTTGTCCGTTCCATCAGGGCATTGTACGTGTTGCTTTGGATCGCCTACCAATACGCCGTGGTGGCCAAAAACGGCGATCTAGAACACATCCACGAGATCACCTCTGAAGCACTCCTCGATCTTCTTGTCAAGAATCGGGGTCTTTACATCAAGTTAGGCCAAGCAATCGCCAATCAGGGCACAATTCTTCCACTCAAGTACCAAGAAAAGTTTCCAAAGCTCTACGATGATGCTCCAGTGGATGGTTGGGACAAGATAGATAAGATCTTGAAGAAGAACTACGGAAATGACTACGAGTCGAAAATGTTCGACTATGTGGACCACAATCCCGTGGCAAGTGCCTCAATTGCCCAGGTACACCGCGGAAAACTCAAGGATGGCCAAGAAGTGGCCATTAAAGTGCAGCATGGCTACATAGAAGACCAGATAGTAGTCGACTTGTGGGTGTACCGCGTGATCAGCAAGATATACGAGGTGGTGTTTGACATCCCAATGAGCATGTTCTCCAAGCACGTTTCCGAGCAGTTGGTTTTGGAGACCAATTTTCACCACGAGTTGGAGAACTCCCAAAAGCTTGCCAGCATAATTGCCCAGGACACCACCCTCAAAAACATCAACGTTTACGTTCCAAACAGTTTTCCTGAGTTCACCAGAGAGCAGGTCTTGATCACGGAGTGGATAAAAGGAGTGCATTTGGTAGACAAGGATACGTTATTGGATAATGGCTACGACCTTAAATTGATTATGAACCAGTATATTCTGGTTTTTGGAAAGCAGATCTTCAAATACGGGTTCGTTCACGCTGACCCTCATCCTGGAAACTTACTCGCAAGGTTTGACGAGAACAATACGCAACAGTTGGTGATTCTAGACCACGGATTGTATATCGACTTGAGTCCAAAATTCAAATCCGAGTACATTGAACTCTGGAATTCTATTTTCATGGTCAATCGTCAGGGAATAAGGAAAATTGCCCTCGAATGGGGCATTACTTCTCCTGATTTATTTGCTACTATGATTCAACTCAAACCTTTTGTTCTGAAAAATGAAATAGCCAATGACAAGAGAGACATGCATGAACTCTTCAAGAACTTTATAGGAGACCAAGGTGCGTTTCCACAGGAGTTGATTTTTCTCTCTAGAACTATGCGGATTCTTCAAAATATGAATCAATCGTTCGGCTCGCCAGTCAATCGGGTCAATCTCTTGACTAAAGAACTGATCAGTGCCCAGTTGTTGCAAGCTCCTGGTGTCTTGGACTACATTTCATACCTCAGAATGAAGACGACGTTGTTTTTGAGCAGTGTTGTTTTCTGGTTCATTCGACTCCGTCAAGTTATCGAGGGCGATCGCTACGGAGGAAAGGGTAAAGGCCTCGAAGACTACCTTGAAGTGTACATGCAAAATACAGCAAAGTCTATCGGCATCACCTACTAGATATTAGGTAAGCACTTACCTAATATGAACTACCTGAATCCACCGGTCAAGAAGGCCAAGGGCCAGAATACCATATCAGGGTCAGTCTAATAAAGTTTTTGACCATGGTAGATGTCTCACATGGGACTTTATAAAGTTTTCCCTTAATTATCCTAGACTAGATCTTCTCATCTTTACATTTTCTGTTAAAGATCCAAACTACCAACCCAATTTTACGAACTCGGACCAACCAAGAACGGTGGTCAGATCACGCTTTCCTATCCTGCACATCTCCCTGTATTTCTCCGCTCGCTGCTCCTCTTTTACCGCCCTCTTCTATCTCATCGTTCCTCTGGGTCACGTGACGCCATCTCCATCTCAGCAAAAAATGAAAAATGCATCTCTACACTCCACCACTATGGATCTTAAAACCACTTTCAAGAACCTTGACATAGATCCGTTCTATCTCGGAAGCACCTCGGCCAGTGTGTCGAGCAGTGGCGAAATTCTCGCCACCCCCCTCAACGAGGACGTCATAATAACCAACCTTGAGACCAATGAAGTGCTCCACAACATCGAAGGAGATGGCGAGTTGATAACCAGTGTGATGTTGACCCCCGATGGAACCAAGTTGGCCATCTTGTCCCAGTCACAGCAATTGCGGATCTTTGATCTTGAAGAGGGTTCCGTGACCAGAAGCTTCAAATTGTCCTCTCCAGTGTACATATCAGCAGCAGACAGCACGTCGTCCTTATTTGCATTTGGAGGTTCTGACGGTAGTATCACCATTTGGGACATTGAGGGTGGCTACGTGACTCATTCCTTGAAGGGACATGGAACCACCTTGTGTTCTTTGGCGTTCTACGGCGAATTGAACTCCACTGAATGGAAGTTGGCCAGCGGAGACATCATGGGAACTGTCAAAGTGTGGGACTTGGTCAAGAGAAAATGCACCCACACCATCAAGGAACACAACTCTGCCGTCAGAGGTATTGCTTTTGATGCCCACGGCCAGCACTTGATCACTGGTGGAAGAGACAGTGTGGTTGTTATTTACAGAGTCCCCAACTACAAGCCCATAAACTCGTTCCATATCAAAGAACAAATCGAAAATTCGGGCTTCATCACCATCGACTCCACCCAATACTTCTACACTGCCGGTGCTTCCAACATGCTCCGTATTTGGGACTTCAAGACAGGACAACAATTAGCATCATCTCCAACACCATACGAGACCAACGAGGACCTCATGATCATTGATGTGATCAAGTTGGAGGACAACAACTTGTTTTTGGTTCTCAGTGACCAGACTTTGGCCCAGCTTGACCTTTCCGAGTTGCACGGCTTCCAAAGAGGAGGAATCGAAATTCCTGTCACCAAGAGATTGGCAGGTAACCACGGTATCATTGCAGACCTCAAGTACGTGGGGCCAGAGAAGAACTTGGTGGGTTTGGCCACCAACTCGCCTTCTTTGAGAATAATAGATCCCTCCAAGCCGCTCGAGTTGAAGATTTACGAAGGACACAGAGATATTCTTAATGCAATTGACGTTTCTGGAGACGGAAACTGGATTGCTACTGGCTCCAAAGATAACGAAATCAGACTCTGGAAGTGGGATGACGAAGAACAGGATTTTAAGCACCACACCGTATTCCAAGGACACGCTGGATCTGTCACTGCGGTGAGTTTGAGCAAGTCCAAGGACCACCCCGACTTCTTAATCTCTGGTTCTTCCGACTTGACGGTGAAGAAGTGGAAAATCCCTTCCAAGAGTGGCACTACGGTGAAATCGTCAGAATATACCAGAAGAGCCCACGACAAAGACATCAATTCCATTGATATTTCGCCCAATGACGAGTTCTTTGCTACTGCCTCTTACGACAAATTGGCCAAGATTTGGGACAGCCACAGTGGAGAAACCGTGGGTATTTTGAAGGGCCACAAGAGAGGTTTATGGGACATCAACTTCTACAAGTACGACAAGTACATTGTCACAGGCAGTGGTGACAAGACCATCAAGGTGTGGTCCTTGAACGACTACACCTGTGTCAAGACTTTTGAGGGACACACCAACTCCATCCAAAGAGTCAAGTTCTTCAATCGTTTGAGTCCTCAGCTCATTTCTACCGGTGCTGACGGCTTGGTCAAGGTTTGGGACTTCAAGTCTGGCGAATCGTTGAAGTCTTTTGACCAGCACGACAACCGTATATGGGCCCTTGACATCAAGGACGAGGGAGAGCATTTCATCACTGCCGATGCCGACGGTAAGATCATCCAGTGGGAGGACAATACCGATGAGGAAATCAGACGCAAGGAAGAGGAGGAGAAGTTGAAGGTGGAAAAGGAACAGACCTTGGCCAATTACATCCAGAACAACGACTGGTCCAACGCATTCTTGTTGGCCTTGACCCTCAACCATTCCATGAGAATGTACAACGTCCTCAAATCGTGCATAGAGCAGAACGAAGACGCCGATTCGGCCATTGGTTCTTTGAAGTTGGAAGAAACCGTGTCCCAGTTGGACGATGAACAGTTGTTGGTTCTTTTCAAGAAGATCCGTGACTGGAACATCAACTTCAAGTTCTATGAAATCAGTCAGAGGCTATTGGGCGTGGTTATGGAGCGCTTCTCTCCTTCCCGCTTGATGGAGATCAAGGGTCTTGTCAAGGTCATTGACGCCATTGTGCCATACAACGAGCGTCATTATGCCAGATTGGACGACTTGATTGAACAAAGTTACATGTTGGACTATGCCGTGGAAGAGATGGACCGTTTGGTCTTGTAGTGTGGCATATATCCTGTTTGAATGTGCATATTCTTGACATAATTGTTAGTATATAGAGTTTTTATTTCAAGAATCGCATCTGCATTTTTTGCACCCATTATTGTACCAGCATAGTTGACATGACAGTAGAAAAGGGTACAAAGGAAGCCAAAAGCTCTAGTTTAAGTAGTGCCACTGAGACTGTCGCTAGAGTCAAGCCCAGGTACTTGGCCAAAAGAAACATAAATTTCAACCTTCTTCTTGTTGGTGAAAACAGTACTGGCAAGAAATCGTTTGTGGAGAGTTTGAGTGGAAGAAGGCACTTTGGCCACGATTCGAGCCATGAAACTCCATCCAAAACCGACTTTGGTATCTACAGTACAGAGATATGTATGTATTTGGACAAATTACATGACAAACTAACCGCAGTGGTCAGTGAACCAGACTCCATCCCTGTTCGTCTCAGAGTGAGCATTACCAGAAACTATGGCTTCAACTTGAATAATCTGGATAATATAGAGGCACTTCTGGACTTCTTAGATGGGTCTTTCAAGCGGATTCTAGAGGAGGAAATGAAAATTGACCGAGATCCTCGTTTACTCGATGAAAGAGTGCATCTTGTTCTATTCTTTCTTAAGGGAACAGGAAGAGGGTAAGTCTTCAGACGGAATTGGTTCAATAATTTACTAACAACAGGCTCAATGCTTTGGACGCTGCTTGTATGAAGGCATTGGGGTCCAGAGCCAACCTAGTGCCCATTCTATCCAAGGCAGATAGTCTTACCCAGGAGGAATTAAAAATTAATCGGCAGCGTATCAAAGAGAGTATTGTTCAGCACAGTATTGAGGTTTATAATTTCAATCCAGGAACAGGACCCAGCGATGTTTCCGAGTCAAACTACTTATCCCAGCTTGAAGAGCTGTTGCCTTTTGCTATAGTCAATTCCAATACTGAAGATTTCAAAAAGAGATTCACTTTATGGGGCAATATCGATATCTATACTGATAGTGAATTTGGGCTTCTACGGAACGCTCTACTCGTTACTCACTTGGAAGAGTTCAAGGAAACAACCATTACCCAGAAATACGAAACTTTCCGTGTGAAAAAACTCAGTTCTGCTCGAACCAAGGAGTGATGGAATTTGAAAATTGTCAAATAATTGCTAAATTTCAGAAATATCCGCATTACCGATAAAGTACGGATAAAAGGTTTGGTTCCCTTATTTGCTGATTATTCACATGAACATAAAGAAACCATAACTTAGTAGAAGATGTGGAAACTCAGGCTTCTTGATTAGGAGCCGGGATGACCTAGAAAGGTCAAACTCGAAACGCCACAGTGCTAATTGGTGTTCTTGCTTCTTTCTAACTCTCCTCTGTACAGGTTGCCCCTGCACCCAAAGTGTGAGTCTGGTTGGTTATAGGACTGAAATAATCAGTTCCAGGAGTGAACTGCAAACTCGGTCAATTGCTTTATCTACACCTTTCTGTTTCAATTAATGGTTCAATCTAGTTGTAGTATATCCCAATTGTAGCTTGCCACCATTATAACGTTATTTGACGTGGCAATTGTCCGTAAACTGCACCCCTTCTTCTTTTTCCCTTCAAGCCGACTCGTTGCTTGTTTAGACGAGAACGCTACGTAACCACAACCACTATGTTGGAGTCAGTTTCAGAGGCAATATATGAGTACTGATTTCCACCTGTTATTTTAGTTAGACGCAACTGTTTCTTAAGCTTTGCTCCGCCTGCTGACCACTTTTGCTCAACAATAGAACAATAGAAGTACGCGATACAACCGTGTCGATAGTCAAAGTATAAATAGGTTTCAGTGTCCTTTCCACTCCAGCGTATCAATAAAATGAAGCAGGACTTTACCACCGTGGGTGGTTCTTCAATCACCGAACACAAGCACTACAAGTTGATCAGAAACGTGTCTATTGGGTTGATCATTGCTCTTGTGGTGTGCCTCACCGGTTCATACGGGTATGAAGTCCACGGAGAGTACGACACCAACCAGAACCACGGCGAGTTCCACCAAAGTGGAGGTAATTAATTGGAATACAGACACAATATAGGCAGTCTAGGCAATATAGGATTTTGGAAAAGAAGTAGCCTCTGGTCAGAGGATGCGGACCAAGGTGATATCACCCTAGTAGTAGGAGAGCGATTAGATTTAGTTCAAAAACAGAATCAAAGAGAAACAAATAATGGTGGGTATAGACCAAGGTCCTGAAGTACAAGCTGATTGGTAGGACGAGTTAGGATTGCCCCGATAAGAAATTGGAAGCATTCTTGTTTCTGAATAATATGATAGGTGCTTAATTGCTACTTGAGGAATGGATGATACGATTTAGTTAACCTCTGATGTTCTCTTTCTAATGGATGATACGATTTAGTTAACCTCTAATGTTCTCTTTCTAATGGATGAAACGATCTAATTTACCTCTATTTGTTCTCTTTCTAATTGAAATACTTGAGCAGTGAAAATCCCGTCGCTACGACGCCAGTTATCCCTCCAGTGATGAACATCTCTTGTCTTACTACAGGGAGTTCTATCAAAATTAAATAATTGTTCCATAACTAATAATTGTTCCATAACTATAGTCTTGCCAAGTATGCCAGGTAATTTGTCAATAAGCACTATATCCAATTCATCAAATCCTTCCGGAAAATGAGAAATATAGTGCATTGGAATATAATTAAAAGTCTCAGTGGAAGACTTGACAGTGGATGTTTATACCTATCAAGTTCATGTGATTCACTACAAATTATATTGGGCACTCATCTGGGGTAAAGCGTACTTCCGCTAAGCTTTACTTCCAGTAAGCTTTACCTCCAGACAAGCCTCTTCCCGGTTGCTACCAACCCACAGCCATATCTTCCTTCTAATAATCTCAATTATATCTTTACGTCAAATATTGACGTATTTTATGGCTCTAATTTCATTTTACCACCAGTTCTACACCTCGCTATGCAGTCATTAAATATTAACCCTAAATAGTCTCGCCGTGCTTGAAAACCTTACCCTTGACAAACTCCAAACCCTCGCCCGCATAGGACGTCAAAGGACTGACCTCGACCAACGCGGAGTCGTTTTCAAGGATGCCGCCGTTTTCCTTGACCCACCTCGTGCCCAACTCGAGGTAGTGGGTTCTGCAGGTGGTGGGAGTGTCGTTGGGGGCGCCGTCGGCGTTCTTTAAGGGCGAGAACTCCGAGGCCCGGTCGACCTCCAAGCAGCCGAACTTGTCCAACTCCACCGAAGGAAACACGTCGAAGATGAACTGCTCCAACTTGATACCGTTGGGCTCGGATGGCTTGATGTACTCGCCGTTCTTGAAGTGGGCGATCTTTTTTCTGGCAATGTGGAAGGGCAAGAACTCCTGGGACGACGTCCACTTGGGGATGTAGTTCTTCAACAACTCCACGGAGTAGTAGTGGTTGACGATGTTGGCCGCACGGAGGTAGAGCTTGGAGGGGTCCTCGGGGTCGGCCTTGGTGGCCAACTCCTTGGAGATCTCACTGTACTCGATCACACAGGGCTTCTTGATCTTATCGTCCAAAACGATAAGACCCACGCTCTCGCTGGCGTCTCTCTTGCGCACCACCTTGGTGGCCAAGTCGAACTTGTTGGCGATGGCAAAGCCAAGGAACACGGGGTCCGCCACCCGTACCAACGCGTTGTCCACACAGTACATGTGGAGGTGCTTGATGCCCTTGGCAATCATGTCGTCCAAGATGCCGTTGGTGTGCATGGCCTTGTACAAGCCGCCGTTTCCGTCGGGCGACTCGCAGTACTTGTTGGGCCCCTCCTGGAGGATCTTAGACCCGTCCAACGTGAAGCACGGCAAGGTGCCCTGGTCAAAGAGCACCACCTGGGCGGGGTCCAAGCCAAAGAAGTGGTGTTTTTCGAAAAACGCCTCGGTAGTTTCGCGAGTAGGGCCACTGGTCATAATGTACCAGTACAATTTAGGAGTGGACGAGGCACCGCACGCGTCACGGGCCATGTTCTGGACCTTCAAGATCTTCTCTGCCTGAAGCTGGAACATGGGCTTGGCCGAAGGCAACTCGATGTCGAAGCAGCCCTTGGGATTGGCCGATCCCAAGCGCGTACCCTGGCCACCCGCCATCAAGAGAATACCCACCTCGTTGTTGGCGATGGCCTGCAAGCCCAAATGGGCCCAGCTGGCACGGGTGGCGGCGTCGAGGTCCAAGGTGGACGCGGTCTGCAGCGAGGGAAGCTGGGCAAACAGGCGGTTAGCGGAGTTGGCAGCCAGGAAGCGCAAGGCGTCGGCCACGGTGTTCACGAGGTGTTTTGGGGCGTCGATCTTGGTCAACTGGTCGATGTACTGGGCCTGCTGAGCAGGCGTCAACTGGTCGAAGTGGTCGAAGAGATGGGGCTGGTCGGCGTCGGCGAACGAGTCCTTTATTTGCTGGATGGAGGCCATGGTCATTGTGAAGTTAACAGAAGTGTGAGTTTTTGTTGAAGGTGAGAATCGATGGAGATTCTTGGATCAGATTGGATCAGGTCTATGGATCAGATTCTGGAGCGAGTGGTCAGAATCAGAGTAGCAGGATCCGAGAAGACAAGAACGGTGTGTGAAAGAAGCGACAAAAGCGACAAAAGCGACAGACTCAGACTGGAGGATAAGCGCAGTATTTATCTGAATTATCTTGCCGGATGCACGCAATAGGTTAATGAGGTGCGTCGGTCAATTCACAGGAAGATGAGAGCACAATAGGCGGAATACCACGGCGCTAATACTGAGAACAGGAACAGGAACAGGAACAGGGAAGGGCGTGGATTGGTCACGCTAGGGAATAGATGGTTCGAGACTCTCAAGAACAGTATGATAGGCAGACTAGTGGAAGAAGTCGGTTTATAAATGACGGATCAGGCCCCGCCTATAAATAGAAGGAGCAATACACAAACACCGCCAGAAATCCTGGCAGAAACGCACACAAACGGCGGGACCTGGCCCAAACAGGCCGGCTCTGTGCTCTGGTGTGTGTGTAGCGCCATGATCGGGTCAGCATAGGCGGAATTCGGACCCAGCATGGCCCATTTGCTGGAGAGTGCCTGTGTTTGGACCAGATCAAGCCCAATAACCTTTCCTTTTTGGGACTGTTGGTAAATAGATAATGTCGCTGGCTAAGGCCGCGGTATCTATTTTTTGGGTCCTCCACTGGGGTCTTGGGGGATCTACCGGGAACAGAAAAGCATAGAGAGTGGCTAACTTGGCATATAGAGTCTACAGAAGCAACTAGGGCTGATAATGGTCTAGAAGTATAGATTTTGAGACCTCTGGACATTTGGGGGTCCCCCAAATGTCCATGTTCTGTGCACTGCCAAGCCTGCGTGCCTGCGGTTTCCTGCAGATCAGTGCGTTCCACATTTGGCACGAGGTGCTGCGGCATGCGGCATGTGCAGGACGCCAGTCCATGCTGACTGCGGCACCATCAACGTGATTGGAGCACCTGGCGATCCAGCACAGCGGGCCGAGGCGCAGGCGGCGGGGAGACGTTTCCAAGTGATATTGTCCAGTTGCCCGCTTTCGCAGCCACCGCTTGGCCCTAGCTGAAGCCTTGTGGGTGTCTTGTGTCTGGCGCATGGTGCATGGGCGATGCATGTGCGGTGCATGGCGCATGGGCCCCGAAGTGCATGGTGCGCGGAGGGGCGGCATATCTCTTCTCATAGCTGCCTTGAAATGCTGGATTCTTTCCACAGAATCCACCTCCAGTTTCACCTAGAGTTTGGTTTGCTGCCTCGTGTCAGGCCCATGTTTCTTTTGCATGACAGGAAAGCCTTTCTACAGCATCCCGCGCTTGGCGGCACTGGACCGCTATTTTACCGGTGCAGTGTGGTCCAGGATCGTGACCACAGACTTTCCTTCCGATCTCTTGCGTTCAACAGTTCTTTTTACTGCGATGGCCTCTGTATAAGTTCCACGTGCAAAAATTGGCCAGATCAGGAAAAATCGGAAGGCTGGATCGGGATGGCCAAAAAGAAAGCGAAGGGATGAAGAGATGAGAGGCAAGATAAGTACTGAGGTATGGGTTTTGCAGAGGTTAGATTTACGGTGTGGGATTTAACGGTGTTTGTGGTATAGAACTGAACTAACAGCAGTGTGAATGGAATTACGGGTGCTTCAGGCTGATTATCTTAGATATCGTCAAGACAGGCGGAACTTCCATGTATACGGAGGAGGCCCGCTTATAAGGCAAAGGCTTTCCCGCTAATTCTCCTGGCAATCAGCAATTCCGGCGCTATGGTATTATGTGTGGAATTGGTCCAACAACACAATGCAATTGTCCCCCATTTTCCCATGGTATTGTGTGGAAGCTGGAACCAGAAGAGTTTCAAAGCGGAAGAAAATGAACCCCCTTTCACTCGTGGGTTACTACCGTTACGCAGAACGCCTCAGTGGAATAGTATTCCCTAGCATGCAGGGACTGGAGATTTTCATTAATTGTTTAATGAGCTCTATCCACCTACTCTTCGTGCTTGTACATGTACTTAGGTTTGTTCACTGTATTGTATTGTATTGTCCACTCTACATGAGCCGAGTACCGAGACCTAGTGCACATCTCCTTATCGCCATGCGCCTAATCTCGTCCTTGTTGTTTCTTGTCCTGTTCCCTTTCAGTGCTGTAGCTACTATCTATGCACTGCCCTGAATTTTTCAAGGCGATCTGCTAATCTCGCCAGTATGTTTCCCCAATGAATGCGTTTCCACTCTGAATGACGTATCCACAGCATTTCTACTCTCTATGACGTACCCTTTTGAATCTCTCCAGTCGCGGTCACACTATCATACTATCCTGTCACTTGTACCTATTTTAATCTCATGATTTCTCGCTATCTGCATGAGCCCATATTTGGCTCCATTATCTGGTCCACTTCAATCAAGCCTTACTACTCTTTTCTTGCTTGCTCTCCGTAGTCTTCCGAGGGCAATAGCCATGAAAGTTGCATTTCGATTCTAGACGGACCCAATCTCGAATTTTCGTGTCTCATCAAGGCTCATAGTACATACCTTTGCTTCGTAGTTAAGCCTGCATCGCTTCCTATAGATACCTTGGTGATGGCAGATACCGTCAGTAACTGAATCCCCCCATTTCCTCAGACCAGCTATTTTGTACTGCTATTTATTTTATGTGGATAGTGTGGTTTTAGAGTAGTGCTCAAGTCTTCACCAGTGTGTCTATTCTGACCTGATCTCGAGTGCTCGTCTGGGCTTAGTCACCGAGGCTTGTTTGTTTGTTTGTTTGTTTTTCAAACTCTAATCATGGACCGTGTCGTCGATGTAGTTAAATCTTTATATTCTTTATAGTTCATTGTTAAATCAAGACGCGCTACTAGCTGTCATTTACACAGCCACGAGATGGTTACTACTTGATAGAAGGGGGTCGAATTGTGCAGACCCGTGTTAACTATTGGGTATATGTAAATTAAATTAGATTAAATGAAAGGTGAAACAGTCTAGATCATGATGGCCAAGGCGGCGGCAGATCCACAAGCAATGAGAACCATGCTGCTGTAGAGGGAAGAAGCGGCGTTCTTCTTGCCGGCCTTGGTGGAGTTGGAGCTGGAGCTTCCGGAGCCCGAGGTGGACTTGGAGCCCGAAGAAGTAGAGGACTTGGAGCCGGAAGAGGCGGAAGAAGACTTCTTGGTGGGGGCGGAACAGTTGTAGTTGTGACCCTCGATGTTACCCTTGGAGTGCAACTTGTTCAAGGCGGAACAGTCAAAGTCCTCGGAGGTGGAGGTGAAGGAGAAGTCACCGTCGACCTTGTCCAACTTGGGCAAGGTGAAGTTGGCAATGTCACCCTCGATGTTGACGGCACCCTTGACCTCGGTCAACTTGGGGAAGGTCTTGCTCAAGTCTTCCAACTCGGTGTTGTTGAACATTCTCAACTCACCGCCGATGGTGTCCAAGGAGCCCAAGGAGATCTCGGTCATCTGGTCGTTGGCGAAGATCTGGACGGAGGCACCGATGGTCTTCAAGCTGTCCAACTCGACGGAGTCGAAGGTGTTGTAGCCCAACTGGAAGGAGCCGTTGACGGCGGTCAAGTTGCTGATGGACAAGTCGGCGACGTCCTGGATGGTGAGGTTGGAGGCCCACTGCAAGTCGTCCAACTTGACGTCACAGTGGTCGGAGTTGAAGGTGAGGATCAAGTTCTCCGACACGGTTTCCAAGCCGGTGAGGTCGATCTCGGTGATGTTCTTGTTGTTGTTGACGTTCAAGGTGCCGACGGTGTCGAAGTTGGTCAAGCCCTGCAACGAGCTCAAGGCGGTGTCGGAGACCTCGAGGTAGCCGACCTTGGAGAGGCCGGAGTTCAAGTTGAGGATGGCGAGGGAAGGCAACGAGATCAACGCCAAGTGGTCGGCCTCGGTCAACTGGGTGAAGTCGATGGCGTGCAACTGGGTGTACTGTTGGATGGAGAGGGAGCCGGAGATCTTCTTCAACGAGTTGAGGTTGATGTCGGTGACGGAGGACGAGTTGAACAACTTGACGTCGGCGGCGATTTCCTGGACGTTGCCGAGGTTGAGGGCGCCCAACTGGTCGCCGGACACCTCGATGGTGCCGGCCAAGGTGGTGCAGGCGTTCAACTCGGCCACGCCAGTGGCGGCGGTGATGGTGGTGGAAAAGGAGCAGCCGCTGGCAGAGGAAGCGGCCGAGGCCACGGCCACGGAGGCAGCAGCGGACAAAGCAGACGAGAACTTCATAGTGAGTGAAAGAAGAAGCAGGTGGCGGAAAAGCGAAGGACTTGGGCAACGAGAGGAAAAGGAGGAAGGCGCGGTATATATAGTGCGAGAAAAATTGCACTATAAACAATACGCGGGCGTGTGGGGAGACGAGGAAGAGAAGGGGGAGAGGAGAAAGGGAGGGAGAAGGAGGAGGAAAAGACAAATAAAGACAAGTAGTAGACTCGGTAGGTTGGGACAGTCAGAGCTAGGTTTGACTGGTGTTTAGATATGGGACGGATACTTTGGTGTGTACTGAGATGCTACAGTCTGTTGGTGCAATGGAGTGTGAAAGGTAAATAGTGAAAAATACCACCACTCCCATAATAGTCACAGTAGTCGATAATTGTCATAGCAGTTTTTAATTGTCATAGTAGTCCACAATAGTCCTTAGTAGTTTGTCGGATACCACACACCATGTCTCGCCTGCAGCATCTGCATTCTCCTCCGAAAACCGTGAACCTGCAGCCTAGTTTTGATAATATCTCATCGTGTGGAAGGCCCGCCTTTGGTGGAGGAGAGGAGAGGTGAAGTGAGGTTCCATTAGGGGATCGGCACGAGGGTACGGCTCTGATTGGCCGAGGAAGTGGAAGCAATGTCCGCATTAGTGTGACGACGACGGTGCAGCACGGTGCCTGGTCAATAGGCACTATCAATAGATACTGTCAATAGACACTGTCATGGTCAGTAGTCAATGCAGGCGGTGAAATGCCGGGGCTCGTTATTGTTTCAGGTGTTTGACGGGTGCGAAGAGGATGGAAATAGAGAGAGAAGGAAGTGATAGAGAGGATAGCATTTACACACATATATATATATATATATATAAAGAGAGACACTACATAGAGAAATAGACATAAAGAGCTGTGGAGCTATGGAGACACCTTCTATCCTCTCTCTCTGTCACTAGTCTATTCTGGGGGGGTTCTCGTTCACTACTTCCTAACTCTCTATTGTCGCGACCGGGCTGTGCAGCCGCCACGAACACTGTGCGGCAGACGAGAATGGAAGGGGCTGCAGCCACGAGAAGAAGAGAAGAAGTGAAAGAAACAGAAGAAGAGGAAGAAGAGGAAGAAGAGGAAGAAGAGGAAGAAGAAGAAGAAGAAGAAGAAGTGGAAGAAGAATTGGTAATTGGAAGAGGGCGTCACTATATCCTATATGCTGCTTCTGTTCATACATTCATATCTATCATACCGTTACCCATGGACCATCTACTCCTGCTCTTCGTCATGTCTCACTACGCGGTGAGTTTATCCGGCGCGATGGCACATACCATACCTCTACCACGCAGTCGCGTAGCCTTCGCCTGGACTGGTGTTTTCCAGGTGGAACAATAGACGTGGAGATTGCCAAGTGCAGACCCACCCATCCACCCAGCCCTTGAGCCGTGTTGTTGCTGCACTGTGCTCCAGGAACCGGGCACCTTGCACTATGTTTTGTTCCGCGGTGCTCTGGACCTGGAGTGTTGGCATTCTGTGCCTGGAATTAGTGACCCTGGCGAGCCAACGCACGGTGCCTGCGGAAGATCTGAGCGTGAACCACGCCATGCCATATCCCCTTTCGCCTTGCCTTTATCCCAAAGGGGATAATGACAGGTGGTGTCACAGGACGTGAGGCAGAAGAGAAGGATGGCCGAAGGAGTGAATGCAAAGAATGCGTAATTTAGAGATATAGAGGATGGGTGAAAAATGTGGATAGACTCAAAGTCTAGAAGTTGACTGGGGCGTACCGGTGAAGAATTGACGAAGTATTGATAGTATTGACAGTGTTGGCGAAGAATTGACAGTATTGACGAAGAATTGGCCGACAATTGGTCATGGTAGGGAAAGCATAACTAGGAGGTGAATGATGCGTTACGCGTTTTGAGTACAGAATGTTGGAATTGACACCTGAATTGACTACAAGTATGGGCGAAGAATCACCAGAATTGAGGATTGAAGCAATGAGGCAATGAGTTCCCCAAGCACTGACTACTACCACTTACTAGTCCTGTAAAGTCCGCCTCAGTCGGTGATATTTTTCACTTGTCATTTTTCAACGCACCCAAATAGAGCCACAAAAGCTGTAGTCGTTCTAGTCAGAAGCGAGACACTAAATCTCCATGCCCACTGTCAGGGAACACAATAAGCCACTCAAAAGTGAGACACTGAAGCCAGACAGGACGAAGAGGCTCTCGCTATTGTAGAGCGCAGGACTGTATGAAATTGAGCCAAAAAGAGCGACATCTTAGAAGACCCTTCGAACTGAAGCCTCCACTTAGCGAGACCCGCCCAGAAAGGCGCCTGCAACACATTACTGTTCTAAAATATCCCAACTTCTTCATTAGATTCTATGACGAGCTGCATGTCCTGCGTCACTCAATTTCACACTGACCCACTACAGTTCGACACCGCAAGGCTATCGCCTTCTACACGCTCCCAACTCACAGTTCTTCGATGGCTACCATTCCATTTAGCTCCTCTACATCACCCCAGTTGAAATGTAAGACGAATGCGGCGTAGAGTCCAAGCCATTCTTTACTTGCTATCTCAAATTTCACGACAACCCCGAGGAAAAGTCCGAAAAACATCCAGCACTTCCTTCTGATTAGAGTGGTTTCACTTCTAGTGGAGTTTTTAAGCTTTGACTGACAGATTAATGTCCCAACTGTACCCCACCTCAGCCGCAGCTACTATAATTCCAACATCAATGCTACAAAAGTACGAGCAGATCCTACAACTACTCATACGGCAGAACATACAGATAGCCCGGTTAGAGCGTATCGATGCAAGGGGAACTCACTGTGCATGTCTCCACTCCAGAGCCTGCTGATTAGCCAGCTTTTGTGGCTCTAGGAATCAAAGAACAATCCATCTCTGTGAGCCCTGTGTCGGTTCAGCAACACAACACACGATGATGGGCAGATCGCAGTCCCTAAGAAATGGGCGGCAAATCGCCAGAGATGCAGAAGTTCCATGCAAGTTCCCTTTGGGGTGCTGGGATGAGACACACTGTAGCAGATTAACCATTTCAGATAGAAACGACTGACAGTGTGGAATGACTCCCATTCAAGTCGCAACCCGATGACCAGAAAAGACGGCTGCTGCTATCTACATGGCCAATTCACGACTCTTCACTTCTTCATTGGGAAATCTCTTTCTTCCCAATTATATTCTATTCTTCCTCTGATTATCACGTCTCTTTCACACCGATCTGCATAATTATTTGCTCCCCAAACCCTGCATTCGGGACTCGTTCGACTACGCTGGACATCTTATTTTCTAACCACCCACACGAATGTTGACACGCCGGGGAAGGCAATTTTTCATGGATTTTGACATGTCTGTCCCCTTGCATCGCTTCTGCAGTTGCAGAAACCCCAGTTTTCAACGGCAGGACCCCGAGGTTGCTGAGAGGGGTGCAGGTGGACCGGATAGCACCCTGTTCCCGTCCTGTTCCTGGCCAAACGCAAACATCACAACAATCCTATTATCTGGAGACTGGGTGGTTGTATTATAACGCGACATTGTCTCTGTGTCCTCATTCGTTAATATAGAGCAAGTTAGAGCCCCGCAAAAACACCCTTCCCGGGGGCGAATCGGGCCCAAATTTCGCTGAACTGTAGCTGGCACCAGCCGCTTGTAGCCCAAGTGACCAAAAGCCCGTGGACACGCCACCGCCTCCCCTAGCCCCGTCTCTTCTCAGGCTCCGTTTGCACCTGCCGATTCCACTCCTGCACCTGGCGCGCTCCCAAAACGGCGGCGTTGTTGTCCCCTGTCTCTTCCTAATCGGGCCATATGTGCCACCCTTAGGTAATGTAAACAAACACCAAACACGACCAAATCCAAACATACATCTGCCTCTTCTTATAAGGCTACCAATTGCTAGCACCAACGCCGGACCTTCACGCAAAACCAAACTGCCGCACTCCTTGCACCACGAGGACCACACCCACCCGTTTTCTCGCCTCTTTTCGCCCCTGCTGGCGCCGTCTTCCGTGTCCCTTTTGCAATGACTCTTGACACCGAGAAGCATCCTTTGTTGAACGCGTTTCCCCATCGTTCCGGCTCGATCTCGTCTAGCGATTCCCGCCTCAAGGACTCCGACCTGCCAAAAGGTCTTTTCCACTCGACTTCGCTCAACAACTCGCCCACCAGGCCGTTGAACTTCCCCCGGCTCCCCAACCTCCCCGTGTCTGACGCCGCCAAAGAGTGCAATTCCAGCTCCGATACCTGCATCAGCGACGACTCGCCCGAGCCCGACCAAAAACACACGCTCAAGGCCGCCCCGGTGCTTGACCTCGTCTCCATGGAGAGAAACTTCGACATGGACCTGGCCCAGGCCCACACCACCATCCAGTCGGCGCCCGTTATGACCCACGGCCGCGGCAGTGACGACGATTTCTCGTTCGCCACGCCGTTGACCTCCACCACCGACCTAAACAACCCCGTTTCCCTGGGCTCCCGCCTCTCCACCGCCTCCCCCAGCAAGTCCATCATGAAAAAGACCCCCACGGGCTCTCCCAAGAAAAGCGTGGTGTTCACCAGCTCCAACCCCGAGATCCACCACTACAAGCACTCGTCGCCCGACACCACGCACCAGGAGACCGAAAACAACGACCATACCTTGACCATCACGCCACAGAAGCCAGCGGACATGGCCCACGAATGGAGTGAGTTGGCCCTGAAATCGCCGTTTTCTGACGACGACGGCTCGTTGCCCCCTCCGCCGCCCCCACACTCGTCCAATTCGTTCCAGGACGTGCTCAATCTGGTGGGAGCCAACGCCAATCTGGACGACTTGGACCTCAACACCCTCACCAACTTGAAGTTGAAGCACAACAACTACAGCAACTTGTCGTTGAATGAGAAGTTAGACTTGTTTCTCACCAACAACAACGACGCCTACCCCAAGTTGAATGGCTCCAAATCGTTTGCCGACTTGGATTCCCATCTTATCCAGCTCAGTGACGCCACCAAGTACAAGACAGACTCCAACATCCACTACTTGTCGTTGTCGTTGCAGAATCCCAAGGAGGACATAGAGAACCCCTTGGACTCATTGGCACAACACTCCGAGGTCCACTTGCGATCCTCCGGCTCGTCACAGTCCTCGTTGCAGTCTTTGAGAGACAGCAATAGAATGCTTGATTCCGTCAATGATTTGGTTTCCAACAAAGGCGTGGAATTAAATGACGGCATCAAAGGCTTCTCCGATACCCTTGCTGGGCTGATGATCCCATTGACCAACGACAAGCAGAACCAGATCAAGAGATCAGCGTCTTCCAGCAGAATACAGAGCTTGAAGTTCCAAGAAAGCGAAGAAGACGAATTTCACGACTCCTTCGACAGATCCTACAACTCGACAGAAAAATCCATCATGAACTTATTGAATAGCACCTCCACTCACGATCTCCACGAAAAATTGACCCAGAGCAAACCTGGCAGTCCCGTCAAGCTTGAAAACTCCAAGTCGATCAAACAAGACTTGCACGATACTGTGTTCACCACAACCGTGAAGCTTGAGCCACCCTCAGAAATCAAGGTGAAGAGCGAACAAGATCTCGGAGTAGTTTCTAACTTTACGCCTCATTCATCACTTGAGTCTGTTGTGAAACAAGAGGATAGCGACGAATTGGTCAAAACCGAATCCGACCATGAAGTCAAAACTGTTGATGGTACTGCGACCGTGCACAATTCGGAAAATTCCCCACTGCCTGTCAAATTGGTCAGATCTGTGGTTAAAAGCATCGAGTCTCGTGTTGCTAGCATGAACAGTGAAAACTCCAGTCTCATAGGATCCAGAGGAGGAATTTCCAAGAAGAATAGCAACGATTCACTTGATTTGAGCGGAGTGGCCGATGATGACTCTCAGAACTCCACGAAAATGTCCATTAGGTTCCAATTAGACAAGGACTGGAAATTGGAAGACAGCCACGACGGAGACAGAGAAGACAATGACGACTATACCAATAATGATTTCACGATGAATAGCGTTGCAGGAAAGAAGATTGACTTTGAAAAGTTGAAGACTGAGAGTTTCTTGGACGAGTCAGAAACTTCCATCAACAAGGAGGAAGACTCCAACGAGGCCAATTCAGGTATCGTCAAGAACGAACCTGAGACCACTCTAGTAATCTCCAATAGCAAGGATACAGAAATTCAAGAATCTGAAGAAGGACCTGACAAAGAAAGTGAAAAGGCTGTTCATAACAACGAGGAGGACAACATTCTTGCCAACTCTTCAAACATCACTCCTGACGTCGACATCACCTTGCCCCCTATTGAGACCAACAACTACTCTTCTTTTGATGAAATCACTAATATCAAGGACTCATACGAAGATTCTTTGTCGGCAGAACATGACTATGAAGGCAAGCCCACTAATTTCATTTCTATTTGGCATTTGCAAGACAAGTCGAAGACTCATCCTCATAAGAGAGTGGATGAGTTGCACAAGGTGACTAAGGAAGAAGTCAAGAGAGCACCAAGTATCAAGGAATCCAAGACAGACAAGTCCAAATTGCCATCCGTATTGCAACCACGGAAATTCAAGGAAGTCAATGTCATGTCCAGAAGAGTAGTAAGTCCCGATTTTGAAGATTTGAATGTGACCGATTTCCTCCCAGAGCTCTCGCAAGATTCAGGATTTGAAAACCACTTCAAGTTCTTGAAGCAGGGAAACTCCACCATTAATTATTCGGATGCCGCTGGAAACAGAAACAGTTTTACTCCATTAAGCACTAAGAATGTCTTGACAAACATCGACGACCCTAATATCATTGAGCCTCCCGCCCCTTCATCACTTAGGCCTGGTGTCAGAACTACTAATCTTCAACCTCAACAGTTCACACCTTCTAATTTCAGACTTTCTAGAGCTACCAACCAACCAGCAACATTCAGAACTAGAAGCATTTCCAAACAAAAGATTCCAGTTACTGCAAGAAAATCTAGATTTAAAGTTCCTTCCTTTGAAATCAAGCGTTCTTCTTCGATCTTGTCTCCAAGAGATACTTACAACGAAATATTTGATGATGTTCTCAAGGAGCCACCAACCATCAAGGCTAATGGTATGAGAACACTTCCAAGTATGGATAAGGACGATGTTAAGAAGATCATGAGTGCCAAGAAGGTCGTGACGCAAGAGGAATACTCCAACCTCAAGCTAGGACAATCTTCGAAGAAGCATTCTGTGGTTAACTTGCCTGTTCAAGCGTTTGATGAGTTGCAACAACACGCATCAATTTGTGAATCCACCATGGATACCCATTCTGAAGTTATGCCTCACTTGGCCCAGGAATTGTCTAAGAAACCGGAGGCATTGCTTTCTAAGGACCAATTCTTCCATGATTTCGACATTTTCAGTAACAGAGATAGCTTGGCTGAGAACAATTCCGAGGACAGTTCCAGGGTTAGCTCGGTTGTTCACAGGAAGTCCAAGAAGACTATTCCATTGCGGACCAAGGCCCTGTTCCCTGAACCTGATCCTGAACTTGTGCACTCACCTAACAAGGATGATATTTTCAAGACTCCTCCTCAGGTGAATCACCATGTTCCAGAAGACGAATTGAGCGAGGAAATCAAGATGAAGTATCAATACCTCAACAGCGCTTCACCTACCAAGAACTACACTGTGACGCAGAGCAAGCCACCTTCTCCAAAGAAGTCCAATGTCATCAAAATTGGTTCCCCAATGGGCTTGGTTAAAAGAGGAAACACTGTAGTTGCAGTCACACCAAGCAGTCCCAAGAAGAATAAGAGAATGGAGCCTCTTCACGAAATTTCAGAGCCTAATCCCGCCAAGGCCAGTGCCTTGGTCAATAATAAGCTCAGAGAGCTCAGAATCAAGCCTGCCGAAACAGTTGAAAAGAAGGAGACCGACGTCTCTGGATTCAACATCAACAGTCCACAGGCTGGCAATAGTCCCAAGGATGCATCGACTCCAACAGAAACCTCGATTCCTGGTGCAGCTGATTCACCAGCTGCGACTACTCCATCTACTGGTGTCTCTACTCAAACTGCAGGCGTGACTATTAAATCCCAGGCTGTGGTTGCACCTGCTGCACCACCAGCTGTCCAACCAAAGGCCCAGGATTCTGGCGTGGCCACTCCAAGAGAAAGAGGAAGATTATTCTTCAGAGTGGTTGGATTGAAGAACTTGGACCTTCCCGATATTGCCAAGCACAACGGCAAATTCTCTATTACCTTGGACAACGGTGTTCACTGCATCCGCACTGCCAACTACAGCATTAACAGCAACAACATCTTGATTGGCAAGGAGTTCGAGCTTGTGGTTGGTGAGTCATTGGAGTTTATCATGACCATGAAAATGTCTTACGATAAGCCCAAGGGTGGCTACAGAGAAGTCAAGGAACGCCGTATCGTCAAGTCTTCGAACAGATTGAGCAGAATGTTCGGTTCTAAGGAGGTGGTGACCGTGACCAAGGTTGTTCCTGTGGAGCCACATGACTCGTGGTCCAATAAGTTCGCCAACGATGGCTCTTTCGGTAGATGTTACGTGGACTTGGACCAATACGAGAAGAGCATCACTTGCAAGACGCAGAACTTCAACCTCACCTGTTTCAACGAGTGGGAGACCACCAATGTTGGCGACCAGATCCAGTCGGTGAAGCCATATGTCATTGGCAATCTCGAGGTGAAGATGCTCTTTGTTCCAAGAACAGACGAGCACGAAGTCTTGCCCGTTAGTATCAAGTCTGCTTACGAGAGCATTGACGAGTTGCAAGAGGAGTCCACCAAGACCTTCGAGGGATACTTGTTCCAAGATGGAGGTGACTGTGACACCTGGAAGAGAAGATTCTTCAAGCTTCGTGGAACCTCATTGATTGCCCATAGTGAGTTCAGTCACAAGACTAGAGCCAAGATCAACTTGGCCAAGGTGGTCGAGGTGATTTACGTGGACAAGGAGAACATGCAGAAGTCTTCCAACAACTACAGAAACTTCAGTGATGTGATGTTGTTCGACAATGCGTTCAAGATCAAGTTTGCCAATGGCGAAATCATTGATTTTGGAGCCCAGAATAAGTTTGAAAAGGCCGAGTGGATTTCCACCATCGAAAAAATCGTGTACCGCAACAAGTTCCGCCGCCAGCCGTGGGTCAAGATGATGCTCAGCGAGACGAGCTAGGGACTGTTTTTATAGTGTATATCTATGTATTCTAATGTAAACTAGACCGTATACATCAAGTGAAGTACACGTGATTGAGATCACGTGCACAACGTCACATGCTACACACACGTGATCCATAAACATAAATTTTGCTACTCTTTCTCTATACTATCATCATGGACAAACACGAAGACGACGAGGATGCCTACCTCTATGGGTCCGACGATGACGAAGAGAACCAGCAATCACGCAAGAAGCAAAAGTTGGACAATTCCGCCAGCGTAGAAGCTGGTGCTGCTTCCGAAGACAAAGCTCAACCAGAACAAGACGACCAGGAATCTGGCGACGAAGACGACGAAGACGCCGATTCTGACGATGATATCGATATTATTATCGGAGATACCGCGTCTTTGGTGCCCAGTACAGCACCAATTGCGGCATCTGGCGCACAAACAGACTCCACTGAAGCAGTGGTGGTTCCAGACTCTGAAGACAAAGGCTCTACCACCACCATCGTCACCAGCGACCAGTCTGACAGCAAAACCACGATCGATGTGCATGCGGTGAGCGAATATGAAGGAAAGCCCATCACTCAAGTTGACCTTGAGGTATTGAAGGAGAAACCATGGAGAGCTCCTGGTGCAGACATATCAGACTACTTCAACTATGGGTTCGACGAGTTCACCTGGACGGCCTACTGCTGCAAGCACGACAAGTTGAGGGGCGAATTCAACCCCCAGAAGTTGTTGGCACAGATCATGGCGGCCAGTGGCGGAGCAAATGGACCTCCAGGCTTCCCTCCAATGGGAATGATGCCTCCAGGAATGCCTCCTATGGGCATGATGCCCAATATGCCAAAGAACGGGGCCATGCCACCAATGCCTCCAAACATGCCCAACATGCCCAATATGCCCAACATGGCCAACATGCCTCCCATGCCACCAAACTTTGGCAACTTCATGAATAATAAGAGACAAGGGGGTAAATGATGATGACATATCATATTCCATCCTTTTCACGCATATGGTTCAAGCAAATGACGGTATGGACTTTTACATACAGTTCATGGCTTTCTGACAAAGCACAGTTAATGTCTGTATGAATTTCTGACCACACAGCTCAAGGCATTTTCTGGATTAACAAAATGACAAAACACAGTTATTATCTCTGAATATCTGATGTTGGACTTCATAACAAATATAATTACTATCAAAAGGTGTGCATCCTTTTCGTGACGAGTACATGACATCATATTCACACGGTCATATATTTCGAAACTATCTAAAATATCACCACCATTTCTTCTACAGTCTCCTACTTCTGTATTTTATCTTTGTATATTACCTTAATATATCTTCTGCTTTAGCCTCTTCTCTATTCGTCGTCACTTTCCTCATCGGCCTCTTCCAACCACTTGATGAAAGGCTTGGCCGCCTTACGGACCTTCTTGGAAACGTCCTTGGGCACGTACTTCTTGGACACCTTGCTACCCCAGGAAAGAATCACCTCTTCAGAGACTATCTCCTTGTCGTAGAAAGCGAGCAACACCTTGGGAATGACAGGAATCAAGTCGGGCTTTTCCAAACCGAAGAATCTCTCGATACCTCCCAAGAAGGCCTTTTCAAAGTCCTCTTGTCCGTTGATCAACTTGGCCAACAAACCGACGTGGGGCTCCACTTGGTTTAGTATATCCTCGTCGAACAACACTTGGGCCAAGACCTGCACGGTCTCAGGCTTGTCGGAAATCTCCAACTCGATGATCTTCTTGTAAATTTCAACGTCGGAAGGCAAGTCGTCCTTGGAGTCCTGCGACTCCTTCAACAACCACTCACCGAAGTCGTTGAACTTGCTCTCGGTGTCGGACAAGTTCAAGCCCTCCAACTCTCTGGCTCTGGCGGCAATGGCCTCCTCGGACATGTCGACGGCCCAGTCGTCGTCCTTGACCTGGACGTTGGCCAACTGGGCGGCCTCGGCGTTGATTCTCTTGGTCAAAATGTCGTCGTCGTCGTTTTCGGCGGCGTCACCGGCAGCGTTTTGCGTCTGGCCCGAGGCAATATCGGAAATGGACTTACCACCTCCAACCACGTTGGCGGTAGCAGTGGCAGCCTTCTTACCCTTTAGAGAGGTGGGAGGGTGCTTCAAGATGTATGACGATAACTTGTGCTTCAAGTCAATGTAGGTGATCTTACCACAAGCCTTGCAGTCTCTCTGCAAGGTGTCCTTGCCCTTGATCTGGATCTCGGTTTCGGGGTTCTTGCAAGAACCACAGAGCACGAACTTGGTGATGAAACCGTCCAACGAGTCCTGCAACTCGCCACTGTCATGGGCTCCGTTGACCAAGTAACGGTCGAGCTTCTCGTCAATGGACGTTTGGGCACCCAACTCTGATCCAAAGTACTTGACAAGGTATGCTGGAGGTCTGCCCAAGGCACGGGCAACTTCGGCCAAGTTGAGGATGGCCGTCTTGATACCGTTACCTCTACCTTCAGTCTTGGACTGGATGAGAGGCATTTTGTACCGGTAGAACGGGTCGGTGTTGTCACGACAGATGTTTACGAACGACATGGCGGGTAAAGTGGAGGTGAAGTGATTGTAAGTAATTGAAATTTTTTTGGAGGACGTTGATGTGCCACGTGACTAGTCACGTGAAGAGGATAAAGACGTGGGCTATTCTGGTGGCAAATGGGGAAAAAGGGAAGACGTCGAGGAATTGAGTGTGATTTGGGTTAATATGAAGGAGAGAGGGCAAATTTGGATTATAGTGTTCTTTGTTGTAATTAAATGGTGCACTAATTCATGTGCTCACAGTGAACATTAGGTACTCGAAGAAATGGTCTAAAATTACTATAGAGCTATTTCGGGCAACTAAATCGTTGAAATGAGACCAATTAATGAAATTAGAGATACGGCTTGGCGCTCTTCAAAAATTTTCACTGTTGAATTTAATGGCCCTTTATTTGGTGCTAGTGATGCATGAATTGTCAGATTATGATTTAGTTTCCTAGGTGACCTGTTTTCTAGAAGGTAATGTAATTCACTTTTCTGTTTAACACGTCACAGCTGGTTACCTATCTCATATAATTTTTGACACATTTTGTTCGTGACAAGTCAAGATTCTGTTCTTTAAATGAATTATCTACTCATTACTTTGAGACGCGACTGATTCCATTTTACCCTTTCAAGTGACAGAAATAATGTTCCACTAACGACTTGACTTGAAGTAGTGAACCCCGTCAACAAACTGGACAATTGTCTCCAAATTGAAATTTCATTTCAGAAAATTGTTCTCGAAGTCCTTACGTAGCAATAGTCAAGTATTTGCTTCTTTTCTTTCCTCCATATCTTGTTCTGCTACAAAGTTGGGAAATATTATTCATTAGTCACGAGACGCCGGATATATACGAGGTGCCAGCAAACATATAAAAACGTAAAATGGTCGTTAAACGTAACGAGCCCATTTGGAGCTCGTTTCAAAAGAACAGGCTTCTATTATTGGATGCCAACTCTGGGGTTCCAGGATTGGAATTGTACCCCAAAGCTGCGGAACTCAAAGACAATTGCTCCAACTGCTGCATCACAGCAAAATCCTTTTGCTGCTGATACATGTGCTGTCTCTTTGCTTGTTGTACCTGTTGTTGAGATGGCTGCACTGACTGCATCTGCTGTCCGTGCAAGTTGGGACCCTCAGCACCATAGTTCCCGTGAGGTTGCTGTCCCATCATTGTATTCTGTACTGGCATCATTCCTGGCATCATTTGGTAAGATGATTGTCCCATCTGTGGATGATACTGCGGAACATTGTATTGGTAATCCATATTAGGAGCATTTGCTGGCTGGCCATTGGGAGTACCTGCACCACCCGCGCCACCAGAGCCTCCATAGGATGTCATTTGATGCAAGGATTGAGGAGAAGTGCCTTGGTTGTTTTTACCACGTCCATTCATCCTCTTGCTTCTTCTAGAGCCAACTGAACCGGATCTGTTCAACCGGTTAGTGCTTAACCCAACTTCATCCATCAACTTCTTGTAAGGTTGGTGGTTACTGATGTTGAGTTCAAGCAAACATCTTCTAATCTGAGAAATAATAAACGTTTGATATCTAGCATTTCTGCTTGGATTAAATTCGGGACTCTTTCTCGAAACTTCGTCGTTCAAATTCAACAACAAAGGATTGGAAAGAATCTTGTAAACGAACAATGGCCCAGCGGAATTGTCTGGGCTATCGGTCAAGATGGTTTCTAAGAGTCTAGAAGGCAATTTGCCTGATTCCTTGGCTTCGTCTAACTCAACTTCATCTTCGAATTTACCGAAAATATGATCCATGATCACCTGCTTCAGATTCAAGTCTGATCTGTTGTTCAAGATTTTCAAAATGGTCAAATTGGCCAACTTGTGAGTGCACAATTTAAGCAAGTTTGGCAAGAACTTAGCGGTTAACAATTTGTACCTATCGTCCACGGTAGAGCCCTTATCGTTGAAAGTGTCTAAAAACCAAGTAATTAACAAGGAACCATTGTTATTAACCACCAATTCGTTGGCAAACTCAACAATCAAACCGGCTACCAACAAGACTTGTTCATCAGACACAACATTGGACTCGTTTGCAGTTTCAAGGATAGTTCTGATACATCTGGCACCAAATCTGCCGAAACTTATCTCCAAGAAGTTGTCCAACATGGTCTCAAAAATGAAATCATTGAATGGAGATCTGAACTTAATACAGCCCTGTAAGACATAATTACCAAATTGGTCGTTGAACAATTTCACAGCATATGGTTTCAAGCTGGCAGCAATCAAGTACATTTGCTGGTAATCCAGAGGACAAAGATTGATGATTTTTTGGATTGCCCAGGTACCGTTCTTGTGGATACTTAATTGGGTCAAGAAAGGAGCAATTTCCTTGACCATCATCAACTTGATCAAAGGCGATTCGACCAAAGTGAAGATTTTCTGCACGATTGTGTTACCGAGATAGTCGTAGCACAACTCGGGCAACTCGTCCAACATGGCAAGACACAACTCCTCCAATTCCAACTGAGTCAATACCTTGTTGCTGATGTCTGCAGCTTCCGAGGAGTCTGAGTTTGGAGGCGTGACCGCCAGAGGCCCATTGGTGAGGGCATTCTCGTTGTTTTCCAAGATCTTTCTCAATTCTCTCAACTTGGGCGAGTCGAACTGACGCAATGGAATTGGGTCAGGCAAGGGCCCGAAATTGTTCTGGTAATTGTCGTTGGAGTATGCGATGGACTTGTTGATGACAGAAACGACCTTTTTGATGTCGACGTTCTTGGATCTGGATGTCAACTTGTCGATGGACAGAACGAGGCTGTCCTGGATGGCGGATAAGTCGGTGGTGGTAACCTTGGAGGCCTCGGAAACCACCACGTTGGACTTGCTGCTTCCGCCCGAGCCGTGGTTGCTGTGGGACGACGCATTGCTGTTGGTGTTGGCGGGAGGAGGGACGGCAGCCTCGGGAAGCGTGGAGTTGTCGGTGAACTTGGCGAACGCGACGTACAAGATGACGCCGTGGACGAGCTCCAAGTGGTTGAAGCTGGCCTTCAAAGTCATGGCGATGTCGACTGAGGTGCACTCGATCAAGGCCAACTTGGACGAGGTGGTGGTGGCCACGCGTATGCCGCGGATGCTGCCCAACGAGCGCCGGGAGCCCAACGAGTTGTTCAAGATCTGGTACAATTTCAACGAGTCGATGAACTGGGGGATGTTGTCGAACAAAAGGAACTTGGTGGGGCCCAAGTTGGGGTTTTCGAAGTTGGTGGTGATGACGGCCTGCGAGAAGTCGAAGTCGTCGAAGAGACTGGGCTGAGTGGTGCCGCTGGATGAGGCGATTTGCTGGGCCTGGACCTGGTGGCCAGGGAAGTGCTGCTGGGGCGCATTGGCCACTGGAGGTTGTTGTTGTTGCTGCTGCTGCTGCTGTTGTTGTTGTTGTTGTTGTTGCTGCTGCTGCTGCTGGGCAGCAGAGGGCACGTGCAAGGTGTTGTGGGGGACGTGTTTCTGGTACATGCCCTGGGGCATGTACTGCAGCAGCATGGGCGATTCCGAAACGTTGGGGGTGGAGCCAGAAAAGGTCTGGGAACGGAGACGCGAATTGGGCTGCGAGGCGCCGGTGCCGGGGGGCGCGGCCGCGTTGTTCATGTTGTACATCAAGTTGTCCAAGAGCGAGTTCATGTCGTTGGTCTTGTTGGAGGCGGCGATGAAGGGCAGGGTGGAGATGCGGGCAGGCAGGAAGGTGTCCATGGCGGCGTAGTTGGAGGACATGGGCAAGACAGAGACGCTGGGGGCGGCAGCCGTGGTAGTGTAGGAGCGGTTGCGTTGGCCGTTTCCCGCACTTGCAACATTTGCAACACTGCCCACATTTCCCACGTTTGCAACATTGGAGCTGGTCGCGCCATTGGGTACTTGTCCTGGGGTCAGGGCAGCGAGACTGGGGCTGAGAAAGGCGCCTGAAGAGGCGGCGCCCGGCCCATTGGCTGCGTCAAACGAGTGCAAGCTGGTGGTGTCCAAGAGCGCCGGCGCCTGCGAGGGCAGGTGGAGGGCGTCGTCGTTCCAGATGGAGTTTGTGGAGAAAAACGAGCCAGACCGCATTCTGCGAACAGCAGCGGTGCCCGAGCCAACGGAGCCCACGGAGCCCACAGAGCCCAGGGGGATGTCGATGGCCGCCAGCACGGCGCCGGCGGGCAACCCGAGCAGAAACGAGTCCAACTGCGACAACGCGGCGGCGTCGTACTGGCCGGACACCAACGGCGAGCCGCCGTTGGACAGGAGGAACAGCGATGGCAAGGTGCCGGCACGGGAGCGCAGGCGGAGGTCGGGCAGCTCGTTGGAGGGCGTGAAGGAGATGGCCGGGGGCGAGGGGTTGGAGAAGGAGTTCATGGTGGAGAGGAGGCGCCGGGGAAGGGGGGGACCATGGGATCAAAGGTGAGGCCAATGGGAGTGAACAAGCGGAGGGAGGAGCGGTGGGGGCGGCGGAGGAGGAGATGTGGAGGAGGGGGTGGGGGGACGGGAAGGAGGGAGGTGCGGCAATGGCACGGGGAACGGAGGAGTCGAAGTGGCCCGTGGCGTCGCCGAGAGAGAAACAGGAGAACGACGTGGAGTGGAATCGAAATTTTTCGTGTTATGGCGGAGGGTATAGGCGAGTTGCTTACGTAAGTGCTTACGTAAGCAGCTAACAATAGCGCGAGGCAGAACCAGGGGCCACCGCGGTGAGGACGGGTCATGGTGCGGATGGGTCGGGAGAAATAGGGGCAGCATAAAGGACAAGAGAAGGAAGCAAAGGGAGCAAGCGAGGAACAGAGAAGAGAAAGAGTGGAGCCAATGGTGATTGTGCGTGTGTGACTGAGATGAAGCTGTTGAGGATGGTTCTACTTGGTCCTACTCTGTACCATAATTATTGGTGTGGTGGTCTCGTCGTGGTGCCGTTGACTGTCGGTACCGCGGTCTGTGGCCCTAACCATGGCGGTGCAGGAGTTTGACGTGTTTAGGGGTCGGTAATTGCGCCATCAGGAGAGTGGAATGGATGGATAGGAGGTGAAGAGAGAGGTGAAATGAAGGAGAGACATAAGTTGGATGGATGAAGTAAATGTGGAGAAGTAGACGTAGACGTAGATTTAGACGTAGATGTAGATTTAGATGTAGTAGTAGTAGTAGAAGTAGATAGCAAATGGTAGATTGAGAGGTTTTGTAATTGCAGTGCTGGCGTTGTGCGTTGGCGAGTATTTTTAGCTGTTTACGTCATTACCTGTGCTGTGTGGTTGTGAGACCAGGAACCTCGCATGAGACATGGGGCTGATAATCTGCAAACTGATCAACTGCGACGGTTCTTGCTGAGGTCTATGTCTATGGCTTGGTCTGTGGTGGTGTATTTCTATGGCTAGGTCTGTGGTGGTGTATTTCTATGTCCGTGTCTATGGTTCTATTTTCCAGGTCTTTGTTAAACTCTTTGAATCCGACGTTTCTGGCCCTTTTCTCGGTTGTCCGTCTCATTTCTCTTGGTTTTGTTCGTGTGCAACGTCTTAGCATTTTATTGCCTAGTCTCGATCTTTTCCTTGTTATTTTCTTGAATTGATGAAAATCATTCTGTCGTCTTGTCCAGTTGGTTTTTTCCCTGTTACGTTTTGATTTCTGGCATTTCTATGATCTTTCATTCTGTCGTCTTGTCCAGTTGGTTTTTTCCCTGTTATGTTTTTCATTTCTGGCATTTCTATGATCTTTCATTCTGCATGTTTCTTACTACTTTGATCCTTATTGAAGAATTCAACTTTAAATTAATTCTACTCGATTAATGATCTTTTCCTAAAATTTATCTGTCCTGATTATTGCGTCTCATCTCTCATCCTTTCCTCTATTGTCTGGTCTCGAGGACACTGCATCGATCGTTGTCCTGGTGGTAAGGCTTAGCTCACATTGTAGGCTGGCATGTCGTCAAGAGTGCTATTCTGTATATCTCTTTTCTACTCTACCTAATTGTAGTCTTCGAGCAATTTTCAGCATTCAACCTCTCAATTGTTACGTATTGTAGTCTTCGAGCAATTTTCAGCATTCAAAATCTCAATTTTAATGTATTGTAGCCTTCGAGCAATTTTCAGCAATTCATGGCCTCTTACCTAGATTGGCAGCAATCTCTTCCAATGGCTCTCGTATTTCTACGTATTGGTCGCCTCGAGCAACCTTCTCCAGTCGCCTCTTCTATTTCTACCTACGAGCAATCCTCAGCAATGGTCTAGTCTCGCACTATGCAAAGCAGCCTTGGGCAGTCTTCTGTAGCCTTGGGCCTTTTCTCTGTAGCCTTGGCTCATTCTTCGGTTCTGGCTCGTGTTTGATTGGTCCCAGACCATATCACAATTAGGACTGTCTGCATGTAGAGTCGTTATGTGTCTCTAACTATCAAGAAAGAACGGCGAGCAATAACGTGAAACGGTCAATGCTGTAGCAATCCCGTGTATTCCGTCTGTTCTCCTATTTCTTCTGAAACTCCGGATGCTCCACTTCTGTTCAGTAAAGACAGGAATGACTCCCATCGATGGGGAATGGTTTGTCCCATGGAGGCGAAAATGATTCTATCATGAAATGACTCCTACAAAAAATTGGCTCCTTTCATTAATTGGCTCCTTCGATGAATTGGCTCCTTTCATAATCGGCTCGTTTCCTAGTGGGTTCATTTATATGAGAATTCTGCAAATAGAATCCTCTCATTCATTACATTGACTCGGTGAGTTGATTTTTATCCTTCAATTCCTTCGACTAGCTATTGAAGCGAGCTGAGTGCATTGTAAATTTTACCATCATTGATATCCTGGGAACGGCGTAGCCTTAGATAGCACAATGCACCGATTTCCATGGGATAAGTAGCCCTTGATACGGCCCAGGGCAATCATTGTGGCAAGAATACACTCGATTTCGTCCTGCACTGGCTCGGTGGACATCCGGGATACTGCAAATGCTTTTTGATATGCACTGAAGGGAATAATGTGACTTTGAGGTCCTTCATTCAAGGCACGCACAATATTGCTGGTACGACGGATCAAGTTGAGATAGCACTGCTGGCGGAGAAGCTCAATGAGCAAATACAAGTGGTTCTTGAGAAAGATCTTCTGGTATTGCTCCATTTTGGCCTCGAAAAGTGCAAGGTTTCCTGTCTTGATGGCATGGAAGAGGTTGTCGTGATAAATCAATTTCATTTGTGGGTGTTCTTCCCATAATTTTGATTTTATGGTCGTTCCTTTATTGTAGAGCTTCAAGGGCAACAATACAAGTAGAATTTGTTCGACTTGCTTGTTCTTGGGAGCAAAGCCTGTTAGAATGTCCAATGCCTCCTCTAGTTTTTGCTCGCTTGCCTTGAAGTCTGACTCATCCAACGACAACAAGGAACTGTAATATAAGTATGTTACTGCGGACTTCTTATTGCTGACGGAACTCTTCATGTCAGGCAAATTGAACCGCGTGCCCTTCAAGGCCTTTTCGATCGATTTGGCCAACTCGAGCTTATTCATGCGGAAGTAGATCTTTATCAAGATAGCCAAAAAGAAGTAGATATCTGTACGCTTACTCAAACGCAAGTCCAAGTTCTTGTCATTGAGTGACAACTTGAATGCTCGGTTGGCTGTGTTGGCTAATTGCTCGAGAGCTGAAACCTTTGTTTCACCGTCTTCGATATCGTGGAACTCAATGGTAGCGATTTCCTCGGGGTGCTTCTGTTCTCGTACCTTGTAGACTGCCATGAGTTCAAAAATGGCATTTTTCAACGGTCCGTTGATCCATTTGGTCTGAGAGTCGCCAGCACGGATCAAGTTGTTGACCAAATCGTTCAATTCCACGAAAGAACGCTCAATACTCTTTTCCACATACACCGCCTTCATCAATTTGAGATGTGATTTCATCACTGCCCTGAATTTCTCTGGAACCAGATATAGATCGAAGTCATTGGGTTCGGTAAACTTGGATCTTGCCGCACCTTCGTTTCCTCCTGGACTTATACTTAAGCAATGCTGGAGTTTGAGTCCATCTTGTGTCGAGATGGATAGCACAAAGAACTGGATATACTGCAGAAGAGTGCTCATTGAAGGCGTTCTATGATGCAATGGTAACTTTTGATGATTATAATGTTGGTGTACAGTCAAATATGACCCGAAAATGCTCGTTAATGGCTCTTGTTGGTGATTTTTACTTTTGGTGCTTGTAACTAAATAATGAGATGATGAGATTAATTTGATAGTGCGGAATTAGTATGGGGAATGTTCATGTTGAAATATTTTAATAATGGAATAGTCAGTGTCCAGTAAATGAAAGGATTTATTAGCTTCTAATACCAGAAATAGATCGATTTTGTAGATTGAACAGAAAATATAATTTTGTTAGTAACTCTTGATAAAATTTAGATTGGCCAATTCTGTATTAGAAGTTTGGCTTGAGATTATTAGAAGACAATTAAAATATGATCATTAGCAGTAGTACGGATAGTATTGATTTGTCTCTGTACTTTATCGAGTACTTCAGCAAATTTTCAATAGTTTAAGTTGGCATTTGGGCGAATGGAAGTGAATCAAAATCGTAGCGGCGTAATATGAACGATTATCAGCAATACCAAATGGAGTTTGATGTTAATTAAAATCCTAAGAGATCAAGAGATATCGAGCAATCCCCTTCGAGTTCAAGAATTTTCTGGTTGCAGAAAGCTGCCTATTTTTTTGAATTTAGAATTATATGAATGCCACTCAATAAAATCTAAGCATACCAATCAATTATAATCCAAGAATACCCGATACCTCTAAGCAATATCAATGGAACTACGTTGATCTTTGTAAAGGGCTAAATAGAGTTAGGGCAAATTTTCATAGCCAAAGCATAATAATTTCTTTGGAAAGTGGAAATAAAGATAGTTGAAGGGGAATAGTGAAATCGAAAGTCCAACCACTTTCTCATTACTTGAGTAGCAGCCGCACTTTCTAACACATAATATATTTCCTATCAGATACAGTTTATCTTGAAGTAACTAACTTACTTCACGGAGCAGTTGGTACTACTAATCTAATCTTGAGTATATGAGTATCTATCCAATGTGTGAAGTTCGTACTTCCTGGCCTTATCTTTGGTTATGAGTTCTTTTCGCAACAGAAACATCACCACCACTTAACTGTGTGGTAAACTGAAAGGCGGACCTATACCTGAATTAATGCAATTGGTGCATGTTCATCTTGAGTTTATACTACAGAAGAATGTGTGGAATACACGGTTAATTTGAAAGGCAGCTGGTGCTTAGAATGGTGCCACGCTCTTGGAAGGCACGGAGAAATAGCAGAAACATAGAGAGTAGAGATAGGCATGTACCATGGCGCCTCAAATGCCAACTTCTGAGTCGGATCTATATAATGGAGAGGAAACAGAAGCTATGGCAGAAATCAAAATGATGCAGTGAAGAAATTGTCTGATCGGTGAAAATCGAGTAAATACAAGAAACACTCAATTAAAGAAGTACTATCAACTCAATCAAATAGATGACGATAAAAGAAGAATAGCCATATTTGGAAAAGTTAGAACGGACTTTCACTAGTAAATGTGGCAAACCACCAGACGTGTATTTTAGTATAAATCCTGTCTGGTTAATTATGCCATTTTGAGAACACACCAGACAATGCTGCGCTCAAATATGACTGAAACAAGATAACTCAAGCCAAGAAGTAAATAGAGGATGGCACGGTAAGGGGACAGATTCAAGGACCCTGTGGAAATACTGAATGTGGAGGACCCTGGAAGGATTTACCCGGTGGAATTATGTACTCTGGGTATTTATTTCAACTGACCCGGTGGAACTGACTTTCGAATTTTCCGAAATAATTAATAGAGAGGCAGGTCGCATTAATTGCCTTGTTCCCACTTCACTTCCTTCCTGTCACACTCACTGACTGGACATTGCTGTGGGAAAGCCTGCGGCGTTCCCTTTCTGGGAATGTGGTGGACCACAGATTCTAGAGCAAGTGAAGAGATAGAGAGAAAGAGAGAGTTAAAACGATCATGGGTAGAGATCATTGTAGAGAGAGTTAAAACGATCATGACAAAAGAGAGACAAAGTAGAGATCATGGTAGAGTGAGATATGCACAGTGTAGAGCGAATTCCAAGAAGCCAGGAGGATCCTTTCATATGATAGGGAGCACAGAGACGATTAATTTACCAGAATATACATAGTAAATACCTTTGCGTTCAGCCTATTCCATCTTCTCGTCCTCAATTGAAACAGCCCTCTAAAGCCAGCCTCCACCTCCACCTGATACCGCTATTCAGTGGTGTGAGCATGGAACGCCCAGAGTTGCCATATACCCTCTAGTATGTAGGGCCGTGTGTGGTTTCCTGGTCAATGATGGAACTATTGATCGTCTACTCGGACCGTCTAGCACTGTAACCGTCAATGTACCATTAATTGCCCTTCGTTCGTTCCATTTAATTTCCGTTACCCTCTTCCGTCTCGCTCGCACTGGCTCCGTCTACCAATTCCACAATCCACCACAAATCCCACTTTACATTCCTAGACACATGGATCCACAGATCCACACAGATCCATAGATCCATAGATCCATAGACCCTACTTATCACTCTCTTAATATATACTTCTCTCTATATATACTTCTCTATATATATATATATATATATATATATACTTGTGTATATTTCTCTCTCTTCACTTTTCCCTCCTCTCTATTCCCACCATTTCTTCCTTGCTCTTCAATCTCACCACCCGTGTCTGCTGCACGCGCCTGGCACCCTTCCCTCTCCATCCCTAATCTCATAAACTCCATAATTTCCAATATCCTCCTTCTCCATAAAACCAACTCTGTACCCATTATCTACTCCATTCACTCCCCTTCCCTCCTTTCTCTCTCTATTCTCCCCTTCTCTCTCTCTCCCTCTCTATCTCTATTAGCTCACATTCCACCAGAACAATCTCCTCCTGCACACAGCCCGAATCACCATTGATGGCGTAAAACATCCATTTGTCTACCTATCCACTTCACTCGAAGCTCCTCCATCCCCGTGTCCTGCCCGTTTTTCGTGCCGGCACTCTCCCCCTCCCTCCAGTGCAGCCCGTCCTCCCTTTTCCCCTGCCACTGCCGCCGTTTTTCCACGCCGTTTTCCTTCTCCTTAGCTCTGGACCTCCACTCCGATAAACAACGTCTCGCCGTCGTTTCGTGTTGCACCGGCACCCAGTGGCCCCCGTCTGCATCCACACCCCTCTCTCCTTCCGTGGACCCTCCAGCATCGCCATCTAGGCCCTTTGACGCGTGTTCTCCCGCCGTTTCGTCCCCCTGTCGTCCTCCATGAGCTCTCCCAATAGCGAGGACTCCGCCGGCAGCACGTCCAATCCCTCCAGACTGGGGCAGAAGCCCCAGTCGTACTCGGGCTTCCAGAACTACCAGGACTACCAGAACTACCAGTCGTATCAGGACTTGTCGGCCCGCCAGAACTACCCCTACGGCATGCACCAGGAGCTGGACTTCTCCATGGACAACGAGATCAATGACTACCGTGAGTTGCGGGCGTCCATCATGAAGCAGCGCCGTGCCTCCGACCTCCTGCAGAGCCACGGCGTGGTCGACCGCAACTCGCTCTTGCGCTTGCCCACCGAGATCCTCCTCCAGATCTTTCACCACTTGGACCGCAAGGACTTGTTCTCGTTGTTGACGGTGTGCCGCGAGTTCGCCGACCTCATCATCGAGATCCTCTGGTTCCGCCCCAACATGCAGAACGACGTGTCGTTCAAGAAGATCCGTGACATCATGCAATTGCCCCGCAGCAACACCCACTGGGACTATCGTCTCTTCATCAAGCGCTTGAACTTGTCGTTCATGACCAAGTTGGTCGAGGACGACTTGTTGTCCTTGTTCATCGGGTGCCCCAAGCTCGAGCGTTTGACGCTCGTCAACTGCACGAAGCTCTCCCACGGCCCCATCACCCGGGTCTTGCAAAACTGTGAAAAATTGCAGTCCATCGATTTGACTGGCGTCACCGACATCCACGACGACATCATAAATGCATTGGCCACCAACTGCACCCGTTTGCAGGGCCTTTATGCCCCCGGATGCGGCAGCGTCTCCGAAGAAGCCATCATCAACTTGCTCGAATCATGCCCCATGTTGAAAAGAGTCAAATTCAACAACAGCAACAACATCACCGACAAGTGCATCGCCAAGATGTACGAAAACTGTGTTTCCTTGGTGGAAATCGATCTCCACAACTGCCCAAATGTCACCGACACATACTTGAAGTCCATCTTCTTAGAATTCTCCCAGCTCCGAGAATTCAGAATCAGCAATGCCACAGGCATAACCGACAGCTTGCTCGAGTTGTTGCCTACAGAATTCTATCTTGAGAAATTGAGAATCATCGACATAACAGGATGCAATGCTGTCACAGATAAATTGGTGGAGAAGTTGGTGGTATGTGCTCCTAGATTGAGAAACGTGGTCTTATCGAAATGCATGCAAATTACCGACGCATCCTTGAGAGCCTTGAGTCAGTTGGGAAGAAGCTTGCATTATATTCACTTGGGTCATTGCGTGTTGATCACCGACTTCGGAGTTGCATCTTTGGTAAGATCTTGTCATCGCATTCAGTACATTGATTTGGCATGCTGCTTGCAGTTAACTGACTGGACCTTGGTTGAATTGGCCAACTTGCCCAAACTCAGAAGAATCGGGTTGGTCAAGTGCAGTCTTGTCACTGACAACGGAATTATTGAGCTTGTTAGACGTCGTGGAGAACAAGATTGTTTAGAAAGAGTACACTTGTCATATTGCACTAATTTGACAATTGGACCAATCTACTTACTACTCAAAAATTGTCCTAAGTTGACACATTTATCATTAACTGGCATTACGGCATTCTTAAGAAGAGAGATCACACAGTATTGTCGTGATCCACCCCCTGATTTTACTGAGGCACAAAGAAACTCGTTCTGTGTGTTTTCCGGACATGGAGTCAGTCAATTAAGAAATCATTTGAACCGTGCAATGGAAGAAAGAGCTTATCACATAGATCAAGGCGATATCCAGGCCTTATTTCAAGAAAGGCGCAGAAGATTTATGAATGGAGGTGGTGACATGGATGAAGAGGAAATGAGCATTTGGGCAAGAGGAGCTGGTTTGGGATTGTTGCAACAAAATATCGTCCCTACTAATGAAATTCAAGACATCAACCGTGAGATATTTAGTGAAATCAACGGGGGAAGATTGGCACCTGACGACATGAGAGAACATTTTCAAAGAATAATACGTCAGCGCCATCACCAGCGTCAAGAACTGGTGCAAAATGCTTCTCAAACTCAAACGACCACTCAATTACCTACCCTGCAACTCACAAGAAATCCCCAAAATGCCCCTCAAATCTTCCAACCAGCCGTCTTTCCCAATGGAGAACAAGCTATACCGGTAATTAATGAAGATGAGGATGCTGAAATGGATGAACCCGAACTTTTCCCTAGACCTCATAATTGAAAGAATTCAAATCCAGCATACATTAACATTAATCCACAAGCGTTTCATTGAATTTATGCATTTTGACTCTTCATTATTCGCTAAGAATCATCGCATCACCACGAGAAACTTATTTCTTGAGCATCTCTTTAATTCATCAACCTATTCATTCAGTATCTAACCTGTGTAGCGAAAGACTAGTATTTGCTAGACCTTTTATACTAATGCTGAGAAAGACATCTCAAGCGGTAATGTAGATATGCAACTGTCTCACTTATGTTTGTCGATGTTGTCCGAGCAAGGCTGTGAATGTATAGCTGTTTTTGGGACAATCTCGAGGTTGTTTTCTGGAGAATTTGAAAAACTTCTTTGGTGGTTTTTCCTTTGTTGGATTGATAACTGAGAAGCAGTGAATCGTTGGTGGTGGTATAAGTGCAATATTTCAATTCTGGCAATTCGTCTAAACGATTAAGTATCAAGGAGTTTTGTTCCTTTGGAGTGCCTGAATTGGACGAGTTAATAATTCTAGGAGTGGTGTTTTCTATATTTTTGGTGACGAAAGGATTATGAATTTGATGTTTATTAATGGAAAAGGGTACTTTTTTAGATTTTTTGTAGTAAATGGTGAGCTTGTTGATTTCTTTGTTTTGCAGAGAATCCTGAATAGGGTCATCCATATTCACTTTGCCCAAATCAGAATTGTTCTTTCTAACCTTAGACTTAGCTGTTTCAATCTGCTTGAATAGTTTTCTCTTTTTTGCCACTTCTTTTGGCCGTTCAAGCTCCAATTCTAGTAGTTCTTGGTAGGGCCGGCTCCGAGGAACGCGATTCTTGTCCTTGAACAGATGGCTTCGGCAAGTAAGGTTTCGCTTGCATGCAGTGGACCGGAAAGTGGGTGCTCCACACATGTAATCGTTGTGATGTAGCTCGTAGTCGAGTAGTTCTTCCTCGGTAAAGGTTGTGGCCAAATCCGTGGGTGCGAAATTAGACAGTTGTGTACGGGGATTTTTGGAGGGAGTTTCCACACTCTTATCGGAAGAGTCTACCACTTGAGAAGACTTTGGACAGGAAGAGTCATTTTGCGACGATTCTCGAGACTGTGTCGCCATATCTGACGATATTAATGCAGCAGTCAACATCCTTTCCAAGGGAAAGGCTACTGTTCCCGTTTCCATGGCCTGGGTTGCTTTGGTAGAAGGGGGCAGTGAAGGAAGGTAGAACTGGGAGAAGGACGTGGGGTTTGCTAGCACCATTGGAGGATTGGGACTGAAGGCGTTGGTGTATGCCATTATGGACAGGATTCCTGGGAGCTGTATGTGTTTTGACGTCGGTTTTTTGGGAACTGGTGTTTCTTGAAGAAGATCATTGAGAATGGGTGCCAACGTGACGGAATCGTGATAACTCTGGTCATAATTAGAGGATGAAAGTTTTCTATCTACACTAAGCCTCTCAAGCCCGTGTTTTGGGCCCAAAGGATCGGAACTAACTTCTTTCTCTAGTGGTTAGTGCTATAATCTGGTGGTTTGGTTGCCAAAATGCTCACCTTGAGTGTTTGTCTGCAAACAACGAAGAAACGAGCTGTTTTCGTAGAATAAAGCTTCGGACATAACAAACAGATAGTAGAATAGAATGTTTTGTTGTTTTTTTGGTCGTACTGACCTTTCTATTTCTATCTTTGGAGTTGTCTATGTTCTAGAATGGCTGCAATTATGCTGCAAGGTGCACTTTTGAGGCAATCACAGGAAGACCTGACGCTAGGGCTCAAGCCCTAAGAAATCAATTACATCACGTGCTCACAAATCTCCGCACCTCTGAAAAATTTTCACCCCCATAGTTAAACACTAAGGTTAATTCTGCGCAGTCCTGCACACGGCCCTATCCTGTCCTCCGCACCATAGTGAAAAAATTGTGAAAAGACTATTTCATTCTTCTCTTGAATACTTCAGTATAATCAGCAGAAATGTATGTTAAGATAGAAGGGCACAGATGAAGACCCGAAGATGGCAACACGCAAACAACAAGCAACAAGGCAAACCACGAGGACCTCTACTTCCCACTTCCTGACGAAAAGAACCCACTTCCACAGTACCACCAAGGCATAGTTATCCATTCCATAAAAGTCGATGAGTTAAAGAACAGCACAGTAAGAAGTTTGACCCAACAGAAGTCATAGTATGAAATCAAGGAGTCAAAGAAAAAGAAGAATAGTCTGTGTATAGTTCCTGTTGTGCCAATGTGCTTAAAGTTCACTCTACCTTATGCCTGTCATAGCATGTTGCCGTTTGCCTGCCTTTTCCACAAACACTACTAACCTCCAGGACTAAGAGAACTAAGAAGGTCGGAATTACCGGTAAATTCGGTGTCAGATATGGTTCTTCCTTGAGAAGACAAACCAAGAAGATGGAAGTCCAACAACACGCCAAGTACGACTGCTCTTTCTGTGGTAAGAGAACTGTCCAAAGAGGTGCTGCTGGTATCTGGAACTGTAAGTCCTGCCGCAAGACCGTTGCCGGTGGTGCTTACACTGTCTCCACTGCTGCTGCTGCCACTGTCAGATCTACCATCCGTCGTTTGAGAGAGTTGGCTGAGGCTTAAATGTTTTGTAACATGTTTATATAAATATTTACACATAATCACACATCATAAAACTATCGACGAGCTGTAGGAGTGAATAAGTGTCTTATTGCCGGTGGGTGTGTTAGATGTGTTAGACTGGTGTCCAAGTCTGTTGTCACGTGACCAACCCTATATCGAGCCTCTACCCATTCCAGTCCTCTTTATGACTACTCCATTCGTGTTCCCCAAGATCCATTCCTTTCCTCCGTTGTATACAGACCAGCCCAATGACACAGTAGCACTGCATCAGCTCGATTCATGGGCCCAGATCATCTTGGAATACTGTGAACACTACCGCATCACCTCGTTAACAGCAACCGGTATTCCCAAGTATTCCCAGTACGAATCGTTGTCTCTTGACACATTGCCGCCACTTTTCGATAACAAAGAGCTCCAGCGGTCGGTCAGCGATGCTTTTCGAAGCAAAATCTTCAACCACTTGATCCACAAGTTGCACAAGGCCGACTATATCAACCCCAAGAACCCAGGAGGCGGAATCTTCGTATACTGGCGGTCATTGGTCGAATGGAGCGACCTCTTGTACAACCATGTGGATAAAACAGGCCAATTAGGCACCATCCTCACCATATACGAGTTGACCAAGCTGGAGGATGCAGGCATTCCCGACGGACTCAAGTATATGGACGAGGAGTTGTTGGTGAGGGTGTTGAAGGAGGTGTTGATCAAGAAGGGCAAGGCGCAGATCTTGATGAACGAGGATAATGAAGTTGGAGGTGTAAAGATCGTGTAAGTGAATGAAGGCAACTGTTGATTGATATGAAGTGGTAGTGGGGAATGATATTATAAAAGCTAATTTATGGAATTGTGAATTCGGTGATTTTGATCCAAATTAATATGAAGTGGGTTTTGACGACGGTGGTAATTGTTGATTCTAAACCTGTCTATTCCATTGACGTGAGGAGAATTATGTTAGGAGGTAGTTGTTCATTCAAATTCAGCGAATTCACTTTTTTGAGGTAAATCATCAGTTATTTGGTAAATGTTGACCCAAGATAGAATTCTTGAATCTACTGGAAGTTGATCTCATGGTTACATTATCTGGATTAAAATAGCTCCATGACTGTTATACTTCAAGAAAGACTGTTCACGGTTTTCTCTCAAATTCCATCAAATAATTCAAGAAACAATTCATATTATTCCAACTTCACTGCATTAACCTTTGGTCTATTGCATCACGCCAATTATAGCTCTTCGGTGCTAATATGAACATAATTTGCATTAATTTGCCAAATACTTTCCTTTTAGCCCTGATTTCTCATTTCACTTCAGATATCATTCCACTCTGCCACTTGACTGTAAAACTTCTGTCATTGAGACTAGTCATTGAGACTAGTCAACTGACCTGTAGCTTCTCTCATTTCATGCCATTTGCTTCTTCCTCTGGACGAAGCAGCCCGGCAAACAGCACCAGCTAACCAGGTACCTGCAGATATGGCCTCACCATCTCCAGGTGTATAGTTTAGCGCACATCTCGCCATCTCGCACAACCTTCCCAATGCGGCAGTCTAGGGCAGTCGCGGTCATCGCATGGTCTTTTTTTTCTCTATATAAAGACCAAGTTCCCCATCCCGAAGCTTCTTTCTTCCCGCTTAAACAACACGTTTAAGAGGGCATAAGTTACATAGTTTGAACCGTCAGGTCATTGTAAACAATTGTCTACCACTTTCCCCTCTGTTGATACTTTTTCCTATTTCTGCTGCTGACCATGAAGTACGTCGTTGTTTCTGGAGGTGTTATCTCTGGTATTGGTAAGGGAGTTTTGGCTTCCTCCACCGGTTTGTTGTTCAAGACCATGGGCTTGAGAGTCACCTCGATCAAGATCGACCCATACATGAACATCGATGCCGGTACCATGTCTCCTTTGGAGCACGGTGAGTGTTTCGTGTTGAACGACGGTGGTGAAGTCGACTTGGACTTGGGTAACTATGAGAGATACTTGAACATCACCTTAACCAGAAACCACAACATCACCACCGGTAAGATCTACTCGCATGTGATCGAGAAGGAAAGAAGCGGTGATTACTTGGGCAAGACCGTCCAGGTGGTGCCTCACATCACCGGTGCCATTCAGGACTGGATTGAACGCGTCGCCAAAATCCCCGTTGACGACTCCGGCTTGGAGCCCGAGGTGTGTATCATCGAGTTGGGTGGTACGGTCGGCGACATCGAGTCTGCTCCCTTCGTCGAAGCCTTGAGACAGTTCCAGTTCAGGGTCGGAAGTGACAGCTTCGCGTTGATCCACGTTTCTTTGGTGCCTGTTATCCACGGCGAACAGAAGACCAAGCCCACCCAGGCCGCCATCAAGGATTTGAGATCCTTGGGCTTGTCGCCCGACTTGATTGCCTGCAGATGTCAGGAAGGCTTGGAGGTGGCCACCACTGAGAAAATCGGCATGTTCTGTCACGTTGGACCTGACCAGGTCATCAACGTCCACGACGTCAACTCCACCTACCACGTGCCTCTCTTGTTGAAGGAACAGAAGATCATGAAGTACTTGCAGAAGAAGTTGAACATCGGCTCCATTGCTCCCGAAGCCATCACCAAGGGTGACCGTTTGTTGAGCAAGTGGAGAACCTTGACCAGCGCTGCTGACAAGTCGTTCGAGACTGTGACCATTGCATTGGTGGGTAAGTACACCCACTTGAAGGACTCTTACTTGTCGGTGATCAAGTCCTTGGAGCACTCATCCATGAGATGCAACCGCAAGTTGAAAATCGAGTGGGTGGAGTCCTCCGATTTGGAGGAGGACACCAAGAAGGAGAACTTGTCGCAGTACCACAAGGCATGGCATTACGTTTGCCAGGCTGATGGTATCTTGGTTCCAGGTGGCTTCGGCAGCCGCGGTATCGAGGGTATGATTGCTGCTGCCAAGTACGCCAGAGAGAACGATGTTCCATACTTGGGTGTCTGCTTGGGTTTGCAAATTGCTGTGATTGAGTTTGTCCGTAACGTTCTTGGCCACAAGAACTCCACCTCCATGGAGTTCGACCCCAAGACCGACGAGGAGACCGCTTCCGTGGTCTACATGCCCGATGTCGACCAGGTCAAGCTCGGTGGTACCATGAGATTGGGTATCCACTCCACCAAGTTCGTGGCCAACTCCGAATGGTCCAAGTTGAGACAATTGTACGGCGGTGCCGACTCCGTGTTGGAAAGACACAGACACAGATACGAGGTTAACCCCAAGTTGATTGAGTCCATCGAGGCCAAGGGCTTGAAGTTCATCGGTAAGGACGAGACCGAGTCCAGAATGGAGATTTTGGAATTGAAAGACCACAAGTTCTTCTGTGGTACTCAATACCACCCCGAATACTTGTCCAAGGTCTTGGACCCATCCAGACCATTTTTGGGATTGGTTGCTGCTTCTGCTGGCATTTTGGACTCTGTTTTGAAGAGCGACGACTTGAACCTCAAGGGAGAGTTTTAATCCACGTAATGTAGCTGATAGAAAATCGAATAGATTTGTAAAAATAGGAATGAACGAATAATACTAAAGACGATGTCGACGTAGTAGATTAGATGAAAGATGAAAGGAATATTCGAAAATTGGAATATTCTGGAAAAATTGAAAAACTCGAGAAATACCCCAACACGATTTTTGACATCATAATATTTTTCTCAACTGTATCTGATGGATTCTATCATTCAAACACCACCACCAAAATTGTTGAACTATTAGAAGAGTATTCCCTGTTGAGTAATTTTGGCTGCAACTTGGAGATGTTCAGTCCAGTATTAGCTGCGAAAAAGTAAACAGCAAAAAACAACGAGAATTATAGGGAGCACTTTCCCTAAACTGATGGAGTATTGTTGTAAAAAGAAGCAACTTTTAGTCAAGGACCTGGCAGTGTCAATGAACATATTATTATATTCTGGTCTCAACCATTCTTGATAGCTTCAACTAGCAAAAAGAATGCGCAAACCCGGAATCGAACCGGGGGCCCAACGATGGCAACGTTGGATTTTACCACTAAACCATTTGCGCAAGCTCCGCGACGGGGAATTGAACCCCGGTCTACCGCGCGACAAGCGGTAATTCTAGCCACTAAACTATCGCGGAATTGTTCTTGAAGGAAATGAGGCGGAAGTGGTGATGAAAATAAGGTTGAAATCTAACGTTTGCCGTTTTGCCGTTTCGAGTTTTAAGCCTAATTCCTGGTGCTGGCACAACTCCCACACGCATTGTGCTTATTACGGAAGGAAGCAGAACACGTGATAAAGTCCTATTGATTCCCACCAACAGCACAATAGGATGAAAGACGGTCCAAGCCCTCTTTCATAACCTGCGTTGCTATCACTACGTCCCGGCATTTTGCGTGACCAGGACGGAATACCGCTAGTGTTTGGTCGTGGCAAGCACCTCGCTAGATTGTAGTATGCGTGAAGTGGCAAATGGCCGACGAAGCCAATAGCAAAATTGACGTAACAGCGAAATCCACGCGCAGAGCAGCTGTTCTGGATTCCCACACGAACAATACCCCACGTTCGTGTAGTGCCAATATTAACTGAGCTGAACTGAACTGAACTGAACTGATCTGAACTGAACTGTGAACCAATTAGGTGGTATCAGTATCAATACATCCAGTCCCCGTCTTCATCATATCTCTTTACTTCTCTCTTTCCTCTTTTTAGGCGCTTCGCTTTTCGATTTCTTCTCGTCTCGGTCATCCCTCCCTGGTAAGTCCGCTGGTCCAGTGCGAGATTTGTGCTGCTCTGCATGCACTCCAGACATTTCGTGGCAGATGACGACTGATTTCATTTGATCGCATTAAGCCCGCACAGGATTGTGTCGGGCGGTTTGTGACAGACGCAGGGTTTGTGTCCGACAGGAGGGTTTGTGGCAATCAGAGTTTGCCTGATTTGAGAGTAGGCGTGGCCTTACCCCCCAAAATCCCAACTATATAAGAGGGCATGAATTCCCTATGAACCTCCATAATCTATCAATCAATCAATCAAACATCATGAAGTTCTCTGTCTACTCTAACGAATCTCAAGGCTGCCAATGCGGTGAAAGCTGCAAGTGTGCCGAGTCCACTGGCTGCAAGTGTGGCGAGAAGAAGTAATTGAGCAAATATTCACCTGTTTAGGGATATAGTCAATGTATAATAGTGAAATGAGATGCTTGTAGTTATGGGGGGAATGTGGCGACATGCGACATGCGAAGTGCGACATGGGGAGTTTTTTGTTGTCTGGACTGCTTGGTCTGTTGGTCCTCTAATTGTAGGTGTTGTGATCAATAGCATTGAACGTCAATTGCTAAGATGGCGGTGGTGACTGGGGTCTCTCGATACTAGATATGGGTCAAAGGTGGAGTTCTGTATGGAGACCAGTGGGCCCATGTTTCGTATAGGAGCTTGTGCGCCTGTACTTTGGAGTGGCTCAGGGTAGGCGCTGGGGCGGGAACTCGTCAAAAGCGGCAACAACGATGACAAATAACATAGAACTCGAGGCTAGATGTTATAGAAGATTAATTGTACTTGTTGGACTCCTTTGTGGGTAATTAAAGTGGATTGGTAGAAAGAAAAGTACAATTAGTTGCAAAAAAAAAGCACTTGAAAAAAAAAAGGTAAACCAGTATACGGTTAAAAATAAATGGCAGTTATTGGAATTGACGTAGTTGAAGTAGATAAAAGGAGATGATGCTTAATAGCGTGTATAAGTCAAATTAGTTTATATTTATTTGCCGATGATAGTATGTATTTGCCATTAGATAATGTTCCGATAAAGAAGTAGAACAATAACCAACGAGAAAAGTAGTAAAAATAGAATAATAGAAGGTTTTTAGGTTTTAACGGTAAGAAATTGTGTAGGTAGGGAGTATATTTTTGACGACTGTTAGAAGTGCTTTTAATATGGAATGTTCTTATATTTCTCACAATTCAAGGTAATGTGGAACGTAGTTTTATATGATTTCGTATTCTGTGAAACCAAGCTATATTCCAGTGAGAATTACCGACAAGCTCTTATGCATCATAAAGTACTTGCAATTCATTCCTGACGACTCCCGAGAATAAGTCTTACATTTTAGGAAGATAAATATCATTTTTAGATTCACTTTTGCTCATATCAAGACAAAATAGATACTATTGAATATCAACTATTATTTTGCCAGTGTACCGATTCGATTGCATGAGGATCTGAAGTATCAAGTCTGATCTTAACTTAAGGGTATGTTTTTTTTATTGTTTCCCTAGCACCTCCTATTAGTCTTAAATTTAGCACTATACTAGCTATCTAATTCCCAATTTCCGATAACAGAAGTTACCCTTTTGTCTTAATGAAGTTCCTTCCCTTTGAGCTGCCTATCATACTCCACCTTTAATGTAGCTTCTCCCATACTTCAATTCTACATCTCACTTTCCATACCTTTTACTAGACTATCTATTACTTCTGTGCTTGACTTAACGTCTCCGGGTCAAGCTCCTTGAGTTTCTTCTCACTCAAGGCTCTCAACTGCTCGTTCTCCTGCAAGATCTTGTTCACCTCCTTTACAGAGCTGATTTTACGCAACTTTCCGTGCAATGCATGGCCACAGACAAGATAAATGCCCAACCAACTCTTGGTGTGAACATCACAGAATTCCACAGCCCTCAAGAAATGGTCTCTTGCTTCCTTCAAGATCTCCACCAACTCCCACAACTTGTCCTTGCGCTCGGTCTTCAACTGTTCGTATTCCTGTAAGAAACGGTAGTAGGTGTACAAGCCGACCTTGTAGAAAACCGGGTATGCATGGGGTTCCTGTAACAACACCTCCTGCAAGCAATACACGGCCTTTTCGTAGTGGCCTGTCTTGGCGTAGACGTCGGCCAATTCAGCCCAGGTTATCAAGTCCGAAGGCTGTAATCCCAAGAAGAACGTTAAGTTGTTGATGTATTCTTCAGTATTGCCCTTTCTGCGGCTGTTTGTGGTCAATCTTCGCGACAATCTCATTTCATCGGGGTTTTCGCCCAAGACTTTCAAGGATTGTTCTGTTTCACCCATTACTTCGTGATACTTGGATTGGAGCAACTTGATGCGCTGTGAGTTCTGACTGGAACCAAATTGGTCGACAAACCGGTCCAAAATGGCCTTGGCTTCTATGTCATGTCCCGTGATCAATGCCAAATGGAACTGCATTTCGTATATGTCGAAGAGTTCCACTGCCTCCAACTCGTCTGAAGAATTGATCAAGAAACGTTCGGTTTCATGATGGTACTTTTGTACTTCACTGGGTGAAAAATGCACGTACTTTGCCGAACGAGCAACAAGAAGCAATTTCTGCTTGACTGCTGTCACCGAGGTCATTGGAGGCAAGGTGTAGTATGGAGTTGACTCCGTATTTGGAATGTTCAGGAATATGAGTGCACGTGATACAAATCACGCCGCACACTACACGTGACGTGAATCACGGGACTCAGTATCAACATAAACACTCGACTACACAAGGTACTCATTACAAGCCCAAAGTGGCTCTTTTTTGCCCTGTATTTACTCCATATCCCCTTTCCTGATCTGCATATTTTCAAAAATGTCCGAAGATCTTTCAAAAGCCTGTGACAATTTCCTTTCTTCAACATCTATTTTGAGTCACAATTACGGACTACCTACGTATTCTAAGAGAACAACCTACGGAAGTGAACTAATAAACAAGGAAATCAAGGCATTGGAACTTGAATATTCCAAGAAATTCCAGGAATTGGCCACAAAATCCAACAGGCTCTTGTATTTGAACCAATTGCAAGAAGTACTGGCCAAATCAGATGAGGAGATACACCAGAAATACGAGGAGATCAGGGAAATCTATTCAATTATCAAGCCTGAAAACCTAGAAGATTTTCTCAGAATTCACAACACTTCCATCAAAACCGACTCCTTGTTGAACGGTTTGGTCCAGAATGCACTTCCTGTTCTTCGTGCAATACATCAGTCTAATACCGACTTGAACTCTTCAGAAATGAATCTTCTCGCCAATTTGGAGACTCTCTACAGTTCCAATGGCTTGCTGTTTACGCTAATGAAAGAACTCAGCAAGAATGAGGAAGCTCAGTCCAGAAGTAGTCGAGAAACGCAAGAAATTCATAGTTTTATAAAGGAAACATTGAACCCCGAAGTGGCTACAATACAGAGTTTAAACGAGCAGTTGACACGCAGGTCAACTGCATTGGTCGAGGAAAAAGACCGCAGAATAGCAAATGAGTTGGAAAATCTATCTAAAAAGGAACAACAGCTCATAAACCGGGAATTCCACAATCTAGTGACCAAATGGAACTTCTTGACCAAACTTTGCGATTTCATACCGTCCTTGATCACCAGCTTACCCAGCAATTGGCACACAGATGAGGATCTCTTTGGAATAATCCAAGATTGTGCCAAAATTTCAGACCGACTTGCACACGTACAGCAGATCGTGAACATCAACACAGTGAAGGACCTCTCAGTGAAAGAGCTACTCAAACTAGATTTCGAAGAGCTAGAGGGCTAGCGATTATCTATGTACATGTCATCATCTATATTCAGACCTGGAAGAGTCTCTTGTTGACCACGTCCCAGTTGATGCAGTCCCAAAAGTTGGCCAAGTAGTCGGCCTTTCCGGTCAAGCCATAGTCCTTGGCGTACGCGACGTCCCAGCAGTTGATACCCAAGATAGGCAAGGTCCAGTCCTTGCTCTTGGCCTTGGCCTTTTCGTGCAAAGAGGCCAAATATTCGAAACTGGCCTCATCCACACCACCGTTCAAGTCCAATGATTGGTTCTTGCCGAAGTAGTATGGGGTGCCGTCGTTGTTGCATCTCATGATCCTCAAGGACTTGTCTTCCAATTCCACCAAGAACACCCAGCCCTGGCCAAACGAGGAATCGGCCAACAAAAGCATGCGTTCTCTGAAGGTCTCGATGTCGGGGATGTCCTGGAAGGCGAGTTTCTCCATTAGGGCTCTGGAAGGACGGGTTTTGGCGGCCTCTTTCTTGTCTGTCAACTGTTCCATGACAAAATGGTTGTTGTGTGCTTGCGATGCGTAATGGAAGATATGTTGCTGGGTGGTCTGTTTGGCGGTCTTCAACAAGATCTGGTAGGGAGTTCTGACCTCGTTTTCCGTGCCGTTGGTGTGCAAGGTCAAGTTCAAGGTCAAATACTTCTGGTATTCGGACCAGACAGTGTTGAAGCCTTGGGGTGAGTACAAGCCGTCGATTCCATTGGCGACGAAATTGGGTTCATTTCTGAGTTGGGGGACCTGATGTATGGATCTTCTGGGCAAGGCGGCGAACGGCCTGCCTACTAGCCTGGCGGTGGACGTGAACATGGAGGTGGTTTTAGATGGAGTGAAAAATTTCAGTATATATGGTGGTGCGCGCACGACCATATATGGAGCCAGGCATAGACCCAACTACTTCTACGCTGTGCTGTTGCTCTATCCTCAGTTCTGGTTCGATTCTATATACGTGCTGACCACAGGAATGTTCTGGGCCACCCAGTTTGTGTCCCGAAGCAATTTTTTCGGGTCATTTGACGCAGAATTCCGGTTGGCCACCTTTTTCAAAAGGTCTCCATAAGGGTATTCCTGCTCCTTGTACTCCCGTAACACCTGGTTGGTCTCGAAATCAATGTACACACGCGTGTCTCTGATGCGGAATATCACGTCGTCGATGCGGAGGAAGAAACGGCATAAAAGTAGCAAGCACGAGGGCATGACTCGGATCTTGGTAGAAAGCATGGAAATGCCGTTATCGCCCAACTCGTCCTCAAACAAGATGGACTCGTCAAAGAACAAGATGGGGTCGGGCCGGAGAAGCTTCTGGACCGGGATCTGCGTCTCAGTTGGTTGAAATTGGAGCTCCTTCGAAGTAACTCCTCGGTAGTTTGTAGAATAAGTCCAGTCATAGGGCTTCAAAGTGTCCAAGTTCTCCGTCAATTTGGCAATGTCTTTGTTGGAGTTCTCCTTCAAGGCCTTCTCCGACTTCTCTGACAGCGACAGCACTTTGGAACGGCGCGAGCTGAGCCATTCCTGGTGGTAGCTCACCTTGAGCTTGCAGTCGGGGTCCAACGACTCCAACGCCGACACCGCGTCGAATTCGATCATTTCGCCGGTCCTGTCGTTGACAAGCTTGACCAAGTTGTTGCCAAAGATCATTTCTGGCAAGGGAAACTCGAACTTGGTGTCATTTAAGTGGTCCAACTCTGCAGAGTTGAGAATGGGCTTTTTGATGGTGTAGATGCTCCAGTCGTTGATGGTGATGGACGGCTTGTCTTGTAAGGGGAAGGAGGCACTTGGTGCGGGGATGATCACGCTGCCACAATGGGCACATTGGGGGTTGTTGCATTCGCCTGAATGGGACTTGGCTGGTACGGAAACGGTATGCGAAGCAGCTGGTGGTATAGGACGACTGGAGGCTCCTGGAAAAGCGCTGGAAAGACTAGCAGGTGTAAACTTGGTGGGCGATTCTGATTGGACGGTGTTTGAAGCATTTGGACCCGGTTCTCGGCCTCTGGTGTGGAGTTTGACCATTTCACGGGCTGCATTAACATGGACTCCATGGATTCCTGGGCCTGTTTCACGGGCCAAATTGGAGGGCCCTGGTCTGGAGGTGGTCACAGGACGTGAATTGGGCGTATTGGGCTTGGCAAAGCCATCTGCATTGCTGGGATTGGAGGCCATTTTGGAAAGAACCCCATAAATCTCAATGTGAAATTCAGATTTGATCACGGGACTGGTGATAAAGAGGGAAGATTAGGGGAAGGAAAGAAGGTGATAGAGAGAGGGAATTGAGAGAAGAACGGATACATTAGTATGGAGAATGAAGGGAGAATTAAGTGAAGGTGTTAAATGGAAAAGTTGTGGTGTTTTCGTGAAGATCAAGTACTATTTTACTGGTATATCATTGAGACTTGAACAGAGACAAAGAAAAGAACTAGTACAATTTAACCACAGTTTTTGAGGTGGTTCCAATTGCAGATTGTAGCTACAGCGGACTGGGCCAGTTCTTTCTGTTTTTTTGTTCTCCCGAAACAATAGACCGATATCGGATTAGCTGCTTGTAACATTAAAAAGACATTGTATTCATAGCTATCTTGCTCTCTAAACTCTATGTTTTCGTTTAACCAGCAAGGAAAACAGCTTCCAAGAATTTGGAAATTCGTGCATAGGAATCCCGCTTGCATAAGTAAAACTAAATTCTAAGTTGGCCCACTTTGGGCCCAAAATCATTTCTCTAATGAAGTACATTTTCTCATTCATAAATGGCTTCGTCTGATTCTCCACTGGACTCCTGGTCCTTTCTCATTCCCTGCCTAACGGCCAAAACGCTGTCAGCAATCACAGCATCCACACCTGCCTTCATCTGGATCTTTGCTAGCTCCGGATCGTTATTCTCAGTACCGTAAGTCACACACACCAAACCTGAAGACTTGACCACTTGGGTCAATCTAGGAGTCTGCACTAAGGTGTACGCAGCACTGACAATACCCAACAAGTTCCATTTTTTACTGAATCTGATAGCATTTTGAAGCGAACTGGCACGAATATCAGCTCTTTCAGCAGTTCCAGCCTCGGTCAAGTACAAGATTGGAATAGTGGGCTGCTTCAAGGAAAGAAGCAAACAAACGTCAGGATGGAATGACGAGAAAATGATATCTCTGCCGTCTCTGTTCTCGTCGAAAATTACCTTCAAAATAGTGTCGATGTAGAAATTGAGATCAATTGCAATTTCACCCATACCTTCTTCTTCTGCTTCATCCAACATTGGGTACTTCAATTCGATGTTGAATCCAATGCTCTTGGGCAATTTTTTGAATAATTCCTTCAAGGTGACAAAATTAGAAGCAACTGAGAATCCTCTGGTGTTTCCCTTGAATCCATTATTCTTCCAGGTTCTGGTGAGCAACATCTTCCTGTTGATTTGGTCCCTGTACTCCTTATCAATTGCCTCATCTCTGTGTGCAAGGTTGGAGAATTGGGTATGACTTTTGGACTTATTTTGGAAATTAGGAGCTGATGGGAAAGACGACAAAGATCTTGGTCTATTAACCTTGTGAACAACTTCATCGTCTTGGGTCACAGTAGGCCCTCCATTTGAGTGGTGATGCTTATGCTTTCCGTCATCTTGCAAGCCCAAGAATTGTTCAATGGTCAAAGCATGCATAGGAATATCCACACCAGACTCAGCAACAGTGAAATCGTGATAAACCACTGGAATAAAGTCCTTGGTCAATTGGACATCGAATTCAACATAAGAAGCACCCAAAGAGGCGGCAGCAATGAAGGATTCGACGGTATTTTCACCCAATTGCAAAGAGTTTCTGCTGCTGACATTCTTACCCAAACCTCTGTGTCCAATGACTCTGGTGGAAACCAATTGTTTCCAGTAGGTGTCTGATCTTGCAATATTCATAGACGAATGACTGAAAGGCTTAACACACATGTACTCAAATCTCAAGCTTCCCAAGATGTCCAAGGTTGAAGAGTCGAGAATAGGAAGTGTGATTTTGTTGTACAATGATCTGAGGTTGAATCCAACAGTGGTATAAGCATCTTTCAACAAGGCAATCGCTCTACCCAAAATCTTCTCCTTTTTGCTGGTGTACTGGTAAGTAGGAATCAAGTCAAAGGTGACAATGACATCATCTGGGCTCATTCCGTTGATTAACTTGAATGTAATTGGATCGGTTGCACTGCCATGTTGATCTTCGAGTGGTAAATCGATGACAACAGGCAATTCAACGGGTTCGTTTGTGTTTTTGTCACGACAGGTGATTTTCAACGACAAGGCAGTGTCCAATTCTGTGAAGAAGGTCTTGGCCAAACTGATCTTATTCAAGTCAACTGGCTTAGACTGGTCTCTCAAGTCAGTTGTGCCCAAAGTAATCAAAACCAAACTCTCATCAGAATTCAAATAACGATGTCCAAACGATTTAATTGGCTTGACACTTCTGTTCCTGTGTCTTGAAGAAGGCGACTTGGGTCTGGGAATTGAGCTCGAGGAGCCAGTTTGCTTCAATTGCTTGTACACATCGTTTGGCGAACGCTTAGTCGTGAGAGGCATTCTGTCGGTTGAAGACTCAGCTTCTGGAGTAACGGGTCTGGAAGTGTTGGAATCAGAATTGGCTGGAGAACTTGCTGGGGCAGAAGACTCAACAGAAGGACTTTGAGATTTGTTCACTCTTGGAATATTGTTTTCTGGGTGATTGGCATCGTATAACAATAATTCCACGTTTCCTGGCTTCAAAAGTTCAGCAACTTCCAAATGTCCACGCAAAGAGGCATGTTCCATAGGTAACCATCCAGAATAGTCGAAAATATCAAATTTACATCCGAATTCAAGAAGAAGCTTCACAATCGACTTGTCACCTTCAGCTGCAGAAATGAAGATTGGAGTCCAGCCAAAAAGATTTTCACTTAATTCACAATTGGCTCCATTTTCCAACAAGAACTCAACCAAGTTGTAGTACATCAACTTAGCGGCAATGTAAAGCGCCGTTTCGTTGTTGTGTTCCAAATTGGTGTAGTCGATGTCAATCTTTCCTTTGCTAATCAACGAGTTAAGAATCAAAGGGGAATTGAGACGAACTGCCAATAACAACAATTCAGGACACGCCAATCTGTTATTCTGGTTAGCAAGGATCAAATTCTCGGTGGTTTTGGGGTGCTTTCCAATGATGGACAAATGCAAAGGAGTCAAGCCTTCCTGATCACCCCAAATTTCCACGGTATCGATGGAGACTTTGGGGTCAATGAGCTCCCATTGATGAAGGTAGTTGATCAAGATTCTGGTGGCATCTTTCAAACCGTACTGGGCACAGTAATGGAGGGGAGTTCTGGAGTAGTTGTCGCACACAACCAAGGCCTTTCTGAGCGTGGGGGTATCCAATTTGTTGATGATGTACTTGAAGCCGTGGATGGAATTGTCGGAGATATTGTCACCGCCATCTGGACCATTTTTATTTCCAAGAAAACGGTCCATATCGGCGGATTCACCGGGAGTCACGGTTTGCTCCTTGATGACCTGCTTCTTGCCCAAACTGGTGATGTATTGGTGGAAGAAGTTTCTTCCGCTGATGTCGGAGGAGTCGTATAACGGGTTTCCTTCGTAGGCAGGGTTTTCCAGCACGAACTTGGTGGAAAAGTCGAACAACACGTCAATGCAACCGGTTGCGTTGAGCAAGGTGGCCTTGGACAAGAGCGAGATCAAGAACTTGAGGGTGAGCTTGGAGTTGTCGGTGATTTTGGCAAGGCCCTGGGCCAATTCGACGCTGGAGTTCTGGGTAATGAGGTCGTAGTAGTTCTCCAAAAAACCCTGGTCGAACGAGTGTCTTCTGCGTTTTCCGATGTTCAAGAAGCCGAAGTCTGCAGGTAATTGCTCGGAGCTGTCGTCGGCGACCTCGTCACCCAATTTGTTCAAGATGTTGTTGATGGTGTCTAAACTGGAGAGTAACTCGGATCCATTGGCAAAAGGGAGAGCATTGACACGGGTAGCAAGGTAGTTCTCCTTGTTGTTGCTGGAGATCTCGAAGGAGAACGCATGGGAGTTGTTGTGGGACTCACCCTCGGCCAACGACTTCTTCGTAAGCGACAACTTCTTGTCGAGTTTCTTCAAGATCTTGACGAAGCCCTTGTGGTTCAACTCGCCAAACCACTTCAAGTTGCGGAAAATGGCGCGCAATTCGAGGAGAATCGACACGATCTCGTCCAACTCGTCGTTGGACTCCACCTGGTGGTTGATGGTGGCGTTGGTGTAGCCCAACACGTGGATCAACTTGTCTAGCCGCCGATGGTACTCGTTGTACTTGTTGTTGTAGAACTCGTTGACCTTTTCGATGTCACGGTCCAATTCGAAGAAGAACGTGGCGATGACGCCGGCTATGGTCTCTTCGGCGTCACTCAAATTGACGTCGTATTCAAGCACATCGATGCTTTTGATCACCTTCTTCAACTGCTTGTAGTTCATGTAGTAGATTGCCCATTCGGGAATCTGGTGGTTGACAAAGGTCTTGCCAAACTTCATGGTGGAATGAAGGGTCTGGGACTCTGAAAGGAGGAGAAAGAGGCGAGTCAGCCAGAAAGGACCATGAAAGGGTGGAATGGGGTGCAAAATTAACTGGAAGCCACGTGAGTAGGCGATGTAGATAAGGGCGTGCGCGTACCAACTGGACCGGTAGAAGCGAGTCGCGGGGAGGTTACGAGCACCGGCCGAAGACTGCTTCTATGGACGTAACTGTCAGGATTTTCAGCTTTTTCCTACTTTCAGTGCTGGCTAATGTCAGTGGAGGCCTCTCCTCTACATTCTCCCTCTTGTTCCCCTGTCACAGCACTTTTCCTCGCGTTTTTATCCTTCATTCTATTCGGATCAATCGGCGATCGCGGTCCAGAAACGGTAAACAACAGGAAAAAGCGTCACTATACAGTGCGTGGGTGCAGGAATGCAATCAGACAGCCGGGCGTGCCAGACCAAACAGAGAGAAGAGGAGCCAGGTGAGAAGACATTGTGACATATGTACAATTAGACATGTCTGACTGCCTAATCGGGACAGTGTGGGGCGAACTTTTGTCAGACGCACGCCATGCGGATAGTGGGGGTGTCGGCGTGAGTAGCCTCATGGGGAGAGTGCCAGCCAGAATAGACAGGGAATAGGAAGTATGGATTGGAGAGTGAAAGGAAGGAAACAGAGAGGTTTAGGTGGAAGAATGACACTGGAGAAGGAACGGAAGTCGATCACGAGAGGGGAACGAGGTCACGGAGAAGTACAATAGGCGGAGACGGGAGGGGAGAAGAAGAAGGAGTAAGAAGAAGACGAAGAAGAGAGAAAGGAAAGAAGGAAGGAAGGAAGAAGGAAGTGGAAGAAGGATAGGGTATGATACGGTACAGAAGATGTTTTCAGGCAACGAAATGTAAAGAAAGTCGAGATGGTGTTAGAGATCATAGTTTGAGGACTTGATTAAATGTAGATAAGGTTAAGAGGAGACGTGAAATGGGTATACAGTACAAGCGAAGTGAACAGCCAAGATCCAAGACCAATGTGCAAACACAAACATTAGTAGTAAAAGTTCGACGGCAATGTACAAACACAAACATTAGTAGTACAAGATGGACGGTGTATCTTCGCTTATACTTAGAGTTTGGAATTCGCGATTCAGTGACATGTCCAATTTTGGACGGAGGGGCCGTTTGATCAGCGAGACGAAGAGAGAGTACCACTAATGGAAGTTGTCAACGAAGTAGGGAGTTGATGATTCAGGTATTTGGGGAGAGAATTAGAGCAGAACCTGCCCTAATTCATTTTCTGAAGAGATAATTGCTAAGGGGATGTTGATGAGAAATACAATTGACCGTAGAATAATAAGCGGATAAATACAATGTTGAGTTTGATTCAAGCGAGATTAATGAAGGAAAATTTATACAGAGACTTAACCAAGGGAAGTCTACCAAATGAATATAGATCAGCTTTGGTGTGGTGATAATTGAAGAGATAAGTGGCTAAACTGAGACTTAACAGAAGATAGAATCAAATTAAATATTAGTAAATTTGACAATAAATTCAAAAGGATTATAATCAGGGAATGCCGATATAAATTACCTATTGTCAAGGAAAAATGCCTAAGAAAACAAAAATTCTATCTGCTTCCACGTCTTCCCCTAGTTTCTTCTATCTCTACGTCTTTCTATCTACATAGCGTGTCTTCTTCTCTCCAAGACAGACTCTGTAGCACATCTAATCAAAATCCATTCGGCACCTCTAATCAAAACCCATTCGGACTCATCCTATCATTTATCTCACTTCCGCTTCATGCCGAACAGTTGACCCTGGCTTCACATTTCCCTTTATTTCAACAAGACGCGAGCTCCGTGACATCCCGTATTCCCCACATCACCTCTCAAAACCAGTTTCTTGAACCGGATCTCCAACTCCGTCCTAATACTTTTCAACCCAATTCCTATCTACTGTCATTGACACGTGTTTTACAAACACCATTTCATTGACACCTCCCAAGGATAATGTGTCCATAATGTCTTGATTTCCTTATTTCCAGTCCCTCTTCCTATGTACCCCTCTTTATCCATTCACTCTAAGCAGATGGCTCTAGAATGGCCGTTTCTCTGAAGTATTGCCATCCAGTCTTTCGCTCGAGATTGCCGTCTGGGTCGCTCCACGTCATGCTGCATTTTCGCAGCCTCGACGTGTACCGAGATATCCACTCCGGCAAAAGGGCATAATCCATGGTCTAATTCTCTAAAAAAAAGGGCCAAAATCACCAAATCACACCAAACAAGGGGAATAGAAAGTCAGAACCATGTCAATAGCCTTAATACTTCCTCTTCCATGCTCTTCCACCTCCTGTTTACTTGCCGCATTCTATTGCCTTGCGCGTTTTCGCAATCTCCTACTGCGCGCTTTTCGGGTGCTCCTGCCTTTTGGCCTCAGCTCGAAGTTTCAAGGCTGATAAACCCCCAGCTACAATGGTATATAAATCCCGCCACAGGCCCCCGTTTTCCACCATCCAAACATGTCTGGTAAGTTCTTCCTGCGGTGAACGATATTTCACCCTGAAATCCGCCGTTTCGCGGCCCATCTCTTCCCCAAACCCACATTCTAACTCCAGTTCAATACAAATTCCACCCCAACAAAAAGGCTACCATCATCACAGCTCCCTTCTCCGGAGGCCAGCCAAAAGGCGGTGTCGAGCTCGGCCCAGAGTATATCTTGAATGCCGGCTTCGAAAAACAGATCAAGTCCTTAGGATGGGACACCCAGGTGGCCCATCCCTTGGAGGGCACCAACTACGAGGCAGTCAAGACCAACGATAAGGACAAGTACGGCGTCAAGAACGCGGGAATTGTTTCTGAGTGTTGCAAGAAGATCCACGACGCCGTGAAAGGCTCGTTGGATGATGGCAGACTTCCCCTCACCATCGGTGGAGACCACTCCATTGGCACTGCTACTGTCGCTGCCGCCTTGGCCCACAACCCCGACACCTGTGTGCTCTGGATCGATGCCCATGCCGATATCAACACTCCCAAGTCCACGGACTCTGGCAATTTGCACGGATGTCCCATGTCGTTCGTGATGGGCATTGACCCCGAGTCGTACCCTCCTGAGTTCAACTGGATTCCCCAGACCTTGAAGCCCAACAAGTTGGTCTACATCGGATTGAGAGACGTGGACGACGGCGAAAAGGAGATCTTGAGAAAGTACAACATTCCCGCCTTTTCCATGTACCATGTGGACAAGTACGGCATTGGCAAGGTGGTGGAAATGGCCTTGGATGCCGTCAACCCCGACAGAAAGTTCCCTGTCCATTTGTCCTACGATGTTGACGCCATTGACCCATCCTTCGTTCCTGCTACCGGTACCAGAGTTGAGGGAGGTCTTTCTTTGAGAGAGGGCTTGTTCATTGCTGAAGAAGTGGCACATTCCGGCCTTTTGAGCTCCATGGACATTGTGGAAACCAACCCATTGTTGGCCGAGCTCGAGGAGCACATCTTAGACACGGTCAGTGCTGCCTGTGCTATTGGCAGATGTGCCATGGGCCAGACCTTGCTTTAATTACGACTGACGACTGGGTAGATGATTTATAAATGTACATTACTAATTAAAAGTGTAGAATTAGGAAATGGGGAAGAAGATTTTGGTTATTGAGATCAAGTACGATGCGAGTTGGTGGCTATCCACAATTAATCTAGTATTGAAAAGAATCAAGCATTTAAATTTTATTAAAGGACCCATTTGTTATTGAAGTATTCTAGAAATTATCGATTATTGAGTTATTCTAGAAATTATCATTATAATTGATAGAAATGAACCAAGTGAATATTCAAGGAGTTCACTGTGTAAGTGACCAAACAATGATAATAAGCTTAAGCTCGGCTCAGTTTTCATTGATTCTCTACTCTAGCTAAATCACTTCCGAGAAGTTTAATCGCATGCCTGAAGAGAGAGTATTGATATAAAAATGTGGAATGTTAATGCTATACAACTTATATTAATAGTATTCGGTTAATCAAATCAACCCAAGCCTTTCTTATGGACCTACAAAAAAATGCCTCGTGTACCTTCCCCAAGAAACTCCATAGCCGTTCACATTTACGCACTTTCAAGGTCCCTGCACCATGCCTTCAACCCATAAAAACGAACATCCATACTTCCATATGAAGAGTCTGAGACATATGACGTAATGGCTCATATCATCAATGATTGCTCCATACCATCATTGAACACAACACAGACTTCAGCTACAGCCATATCGCGAATATCTCGAGCAAGTTGCTATCTAAGTAGCAAACCAAGCCCTAGCCTCAGCCCGATTGTTCCCTTATAGCCCTACAACATAGTCACGCCTCGAGCCGTTTGTGATATTTCCAGTCATCGTATCGTGCCTGGACACAGCCGTACAGAAAAAGAGAAGTAGAGTCAATAGAACAGTAATAAGATCTTGGTCGAGAAACCTCGAGGAATGAGATGAAAGTACCGAGAAAATAGGATTATTCGTTCATTTACTCCAAGAGAGGATGCATTCTAGTAGTGAACGCCACTTCTCAAGACCCGTACTTCTCAAGACCCCGTACATTTCTGTCTAAAACTCTTCAACGCCTCACATCCACATCCACTAAACATCCACTACCCACACTACTAAACCTACACTTCATAGTTCAGTTCTCTTCATTCTCCACTATAATCTCTCACTCTTTTCTACAATCTCCTCTATAGTATCTCACTAGACTCTCCATTCTCCTTCTTTCATGTGATAATTCTATCGTCTCTTCCTGCCCCTATCTACAACTCCCCTCTCCATGCAACACCTATTGCCTCCCTTTTGTCAATTCTTCTATTGCCTTCGACAAAGGGGCAGTGTTGGAATGACCACAATTTCGCAGCAATCAAAGGTTGCATCGACATCGCTACGTAGAGTATAAGTAGACAAGAAGACCCCGTAGTGAGAACTCAATCAAATAGACATCAAACCACTTATATTACCATGTCTAGTATCGTTGCATCTCATATTCCAACCACCGTCGACATCGCCAAAGTACGGGAGTTCTTCTCCTTCTGCGGCAAGATCAAGTCTATCAACCCCATTGAAAAATCAGACAAGTTCCACACCTTCCAGATTGATTTTGACTCAGAAAAGGCATTGAGCACGGCCCTTTTGCTCAATGACGCCGAATTGGACGGGGTGGCCATCAGTGTGGTAGAAGCGTCCTCCTCTTCTGACCTTCCACCTCAATACGACGAGTCTGTGAACAAGAGTACCACCACTGGAGATAGCCAATATGACGACATTTCGCAGGAAGAAAAGCCCAAATACGCCATTATGGCACAGCTTTTGAGCCAGGGCTACGTCGTCAGTGACAAGATCGTGGAGAAGTCCATCCAAATCGACAACGAAAAGGGTATTAGCACGTCGTTCAAGAACTTCCTTCTGAATTTGGACAGCAAGTATATCCACTCGCAGGAACCAGAGTCCACTGCCAACAAGAACATCACCAACGTGCAATCCACGATAGACTCGTGGTCCTCGCTGATTGCCAAGTCGCCGTACACTGCCACCTTGTCCAAGTACTACGAGAAGGCTGCTTCTTCCTCTGCTGGTCTCAGAGTGCATGAGTTCTACAAGAGCGTCAGCAAGGACGCCCAGGCAATTCACGAAGAGGCCAAGAGATTGTCGGAGTTGAAGAAGCAACAGGAGACCGACGCCAAGTTGGAGTCTTCTGTGTCCACTGCCAATGCTGCTGCTGCGTTGAATACTGCTAATGAATAAATGGGTGCAAATACGTAAAATGCGATGCGCCACAAATGTCCGTAGTGCTTTACTTGGAATCGTTTCTAATGCCCAGCAGATTCAACCCACTTTCTGTACGGTACCGTAAGGTGGTGTTTGAACACAATTCCCTGGACATTGCGCTGGATATAGCCACCCACCTTCTTCTTGTGGAGCGAATATTCAATGAGCACACCCAGGTTCTGGATTACAAAAGGTGCGTGTTTGCGATCAGAAAAGCTACAGAAACTGAAGCTGACGCCCCGGAGTGACTGAAGGCAGAGGATACTAACCCAGAAACACGCTTCTACGACGATTCTTCCGGTCGATACAGTGCCAGACTATTTTGGATTGCGAAACAATACCATCGCTATTGTTGAATTCAGTGCTCACCGTGGACGCTCTTATTCGAGACCACTTGCTTTTTCTCAAGAATGCGATTGTTCCGGGTCACCACGAGCGGCGTTGGCCAGTCTATGTCGAAGATTCCTTTCGAATATTGGTGTATCGACTATCGCAGTTTTTGGGGATATTGTTAGGCAAGAAAGATTACGCCAACCACGAGACTGCCTCGAATATGGTGTAGTAGAAATAGGTAAACATATGGAAGTTGGGATTAAATGTAACTAGAAAGATAGTATGATAATACCATATAATTTGAACAACTACAGATAGATGAATGTGATACCATTTATGAAACTAGACCAGATAGTCTAATGTGATACCATTTAATTTGTAGCTAGACCAGGTGGTCTAGTGTAGATACTATTTATGAATCTAGAAGATAGTCCAATATAGATACCATTTATGAAACTAGACCAGATAGTCTAGTGCAGATACCATGTAGAAGTGGCAGTCACGTACAATACAGACCCACCCACTCAATAACGCTCCATCTGCATAGAAGGCGGCTACCGTGACGACCAGTCGCAACAATCCCCAGTACACCGTGGCCAAAGTTGCACCCCAATTACACCGCAGGCTGCACCGAAGCAAGGCTGTCTGCACCATGCGAATTAAGGTTGGTCTGCATTGCATATTGACAGGTAGGTGCATCAACCCACCCATACCCTTCTATCTCCATCCTTAGACCCTATCCTTCCACCCTACCTTCATCCCTACCGTCCACCCTCTTCTTCCCCATATTCCAACCGTTGCCCCGGTCTCCCCCGGCCTACCCCGGACTGCGACACCTGTCTCCAGCGTCCTCACCCCCACACCTCGGAGTTACCACCCTCGCGTCACCACCAGCCAATCACAAGGCCCCCCTCTATCTCGGAGCCCCACCGGCCAACGCCTTCCCAACTGGGCACCCCCACTGCAAACGACTGGGTCTCCACACGCCCAGCAACGCTCGGGAAAACTCGCTTCCGGTGGTCCTGGGCACCTCACTAACCCGCGGCCTCCAGTCATGTGCACCACACCACTGATCCTCGGGGCAAGGGAAGTCGCCAATTTCACACACACCCCGGCACCCCAGAATCCACGCCGATTCTCAGAAATATAAATAGTGCTGTTTCGGGGCCTCCAGTAAATATTTCACCTCCGTCTTATCCCCAATGTCTACCCAGAAAAAAGGCACATCCTTAACAGACTTGATTGCCGGTGGAACCGCCGGCCTCTTCGAGGCCTTGTGCTGTCACCCATTGGACACCGTCAAGGTCCGCATGCAGTTGTACCGGAAATCGGGCCAAAAGCCCCCAGGCTTCATCCGGACCGGTATCAACATCGTCCAGAAAGAAGCGTTCTTGTCGTTGTACAAGGGCTTGGGAGCCGTGGTCATCGGCATTGTGCCCAAGATGGCCCTCCGGTTCTCGTCCTATGAGTTCTACCGTTCGTTGTTGTACGAAAAGGACGGCTCCATCTCCACTGGAAACACCTTCATTGCCGGTGTCGGTGCAGGTATCACCGAAGCCGTGTTGGTGGTTAATCCTATGGAAGTTGTGAAGATTAGATTGCAGGCCCAGCACCACTCCATGGCCGACCCCTTGGACGTGCCCAAGTACAGAAACGCCCCACATGCCGCCTACGTCATTGCCAGAGAAGAGGGTTTCAAGACCTTCTACAGAGGTGTGTCGTTGACTGCCGCCAGACAGGCCACCAACCAGGGTGTCAACTTCACAGTCTACTCCAAAATAAAAGAATACTTGCAGTCGTACCACGGGGTCGACGTTTTGCCTGCTTGGGAGACCTCTCTTATCGGTTTGTTGTCCGGAGCCTTGGGCCCATTGTCCAACGCCCCATTGGACACCATCAAGACCAGATTGCAGAAGACCACCTTTGCTTCCAACGAGTCGGGCATGGTCAGAATCGTCAAGATCGGTCGTCAATTGATCAAGGAAGAGGGTACTGCGGCTCTTTACAAGGGTATTACCCCCAGAATCATGAGAGTGGCTCCTGGCCAGGCCGTCACTTTCACTGTGTACGAGTTCATGAAAAAGCATTTGTCCAAGGAGGACCCCATTGCTTCGGTGACTAAAAAGTTGGCATAGTTATTTATTACATATTTCCGATAGACAAATGTAGAATCTACAGGATCGTATTGATTGAACGGACAGAAAGGTGGGAGAGGTACTTAAATCACCAGAAATGAAATAGCTCTTTGATCGTACGAGTATTCTCTAAGAATCGGTCTAATGGAGCCTATCCATCTCAGAATGAACTGCGAAAAATTCGTCTTCTACGGTAGAAATTATACAACAGGTCAGAAGTACACAACTTAATAAGTACAAGCTTATCATAGTCGAAAGCATGAAGTCTCCACTACTTCCAGTTCCAAACCCATATCACTACAACCCCAGAAGAAGTTACTTTGCAAGTGCAGGACCCATAGCTCGCGATGACTCTTAGTCATTTTCACATGGGCCGGTGGCCCGATCATGGCTTGAAAATGCCGACGGATACCTGGAAGCTGATCCAGGCACTGCGATGCCGAGAACAGCACTAAACTCGGAATTTGGAGCACAAATGGCACGATAAAGACTCGAGGATTGGACGGAAAGTGCAATCGCCGAAACGGAAGAGTTTCGGATATAGTAGCTCTCAACGCTTCGCTTAGAGAGAATTTGGAGTGTTTTGTGGAACTACAGAGACAGGCCACTTCATTATTTTTCGAGTCAGTGTGGATATCATAACTCGCGGAGTTAAGCTGATCCACAGTGCAAATAGTCTCTAATTACCCATTGAATAAAGTACTATCGATCAGGGTACTGGTTTATTTACATACATATATATATATATATATATATATATTAAACATGAGTGGTGCATATATTCCTGGTGGGATCTGATTTAGGCTACTCCTGATCTAGAATTTGCCCTGACATTTGGCATTTTGAAACCTGGGGAGAGATCTAGCGGAATTAGTATTTCAGGTGCATTGTAGCCAAGGAATCGGAATTACTACAGTGCTTGTATTTTGTGGAGGACGTTGATAGACAAGCATTCTTCCCCAGAATAATGCTGCAAAACTCAACATAGTCCTGAAATTTCCTCTAACCTAGCAAGACCATTGGATTTCTTCATTCCAAACTGGAACTTTAATGTTTTCCATTAGGATTGGTAACAAAGCCATTCTCAAAAATAACACCTCCAGGACCAGGATAGGCTCGCTGGATTGGAATCTTGCTCTGCAAAGTGCATTCATCTTTTGGATCCCAATAGTTGTCTCCCTCTAATTCTCTGAATTTACTTGGATAAGAATTACCATCTTCAGTGAAAAGTGTGGGGTATGTCACAAGGGCCCTGCCCCAAGGAATGCACTTCCACAAGTATTGGTAGATTTCATCAAAGTTGACAGTGCGAGAATCAAACAATCCTTGATTGGAATCGGCAATGTACTCACCAATGGTTGTCGAATTACCGGTCTCCTTGTCGATGACGAATCCTCCCCAACTGTTACTGCCATTTTTGAAGGCTTGAAGTCTTCTGACCTCAAGAGTGTAGGTTTTGTTGAATTCCCACTCGTAATGGATAGAGCACGAGACTCCCTCACCATTATCAGCTCCTGACCTGCAATTGGGATGAGTCGAGGTTTTTCCGGGTCCAAATGCACTGAAAATGGCGAAGTTATGCACACCAGGGTCTCTGGCTTGCAATCCTATGTAAGTCCCATTGGCTGTTTCGTTAAAGAAGTACTGAGTCGAGTAGTAAGTTCCCCTATACTTTCCAGCATTGATAGTAATTTCGTTTACACCACGAACATATTGTCCAGACAATTCCGGATCAGAATCTTGCCGGCTAATGAGTTGATGATTAGCCAAAGTTGAGGTGGCCAAGGTTAAGATTTTAATTATGCTGAGGACTTTCATTTTCGCTGAATTTGAAATTAACAAGACTAGGAATTACACCTACTTATACTGTTCCATTACAATCCTACGGCATCAATTATGGTTGCATTGCTTGCTCAAGGAGTACTCCTCATAACTCCTGCTTTGAACTGGAAGCGCAAGTGCATTCCGAGTCGACATTGGAGATATTTTCTGAAAAACCTTATATTCTTTTAATCTAGGAATCTGATGCCGATCCCCAGGAAAATATCTGACCCCTTGTGTTCTACTCTATGCCGTTGTTGACTTAGTACAGTTCTAATGCCCAATATATACTGTATTCTCTTCTTCGGATAGGGCAATCTCGTATGAACATGCAATTGGTTACATTCTGATTCCAATGATAACTTCTCTCAAGCATAGATCCTCCTAAATAAGGTCACTAATGTATTAATTCTGCCAAAGTCTCGTAACCGAACTACCCGGGAAACTTCTGAGAACCATTAATGTCAATAAGCCTCTGAAGGATCATTCATAATTTCATCAGCTAGAGTATCAACCCTTGAGCAGAACTTGCGTGGTTATTTCACAATTCCAAAAAGTCAACCAGTTTGTTTTATAGTCTCTGCTACGGCCAAGATGTATTTAACTCTCCAAAACGGTATCTCTTTAACTGCATAATTTTGACATTTCATTTGGCATACATATCTACAACTTTGTGTTGCAATTCTGAATAGCAACAGTGCCCATCTTTTCGCAACCATTGTGCATCCATTTTTATATGCACCCTTGTTCGGCTTTGTCACTGGCCAAGTTCGCTAGTTCTACCGTCATTAAATATATATTCACTTTCATGCTAAATTTCACTTTGCATGTTTTTGAGTATCCTCTTGCTTCGTCTTTAAGTTACTTCTCAATTTCACAAACCATCCAGACGTAACAAAATTGGACTTTGAAGTGCTGGCCGTAGATGCGGGTTCAAGAGGTATAACTTCAGGTTCACATTCCAAAATTAAGGCTTGTGAGTTGAAGCCTTTTAGGTTTAGTGGATTTTGATCCCCTTTTGTGATAGCCAAAGTAGCGAACATAATCAATTGTAAAGGAAAGTTGTACTAGTTATGTCTAAATTCTCCTCAAAAGTTTATTTCGTTTATCCTGTCTTTGACCTCACTTTCTCTGCCAACAATCCTTCGGATGAAAAATAACTCTTAATATTGCTCCAAGAGTTTATTTGGATTCTTGCTTAACTCCACGTGGTTGTCTAATATTTTGAGCCCATCACACTTGCAGTTGTCTAATTGATCTACCCCATCCACCTCGTTAAAAACCAGTGAGGAACACTTCCAATTGAAATTATGCAAAACCATCGAATTGTATCCCAGCTTGTTGGGTGTGACCTCCTTCAAGTGGTTATAATATGAAGAAAATGCAATATGGATTTCATAAGCAGCAGATTCAATAAATATCTAACCGTCGAATGCTATTACGTGAAGCTCACCAGAATAGGGCAGAGAATTGAAGTCATTGAAGGCAATTGGAACGAGCAGAATTATTGCCAAATATTTCACACAAGAATTGTTTGATCCATTATATTCACACATCCTTGCTCCATACTTTGAACCTGTACGTATTATAGGCAATGTACCAAAAAGTTAACCAAAATGAACTAGAAAAAGTACTGGCATTTTCAAATTCCTACGTAGGTACACTTTTAAATGCAAACTCATATTTTAATCCCAATTCGGCTATCTTTTGCATCCAAATTCTCAACCATCTTGTTAGGTACAGGGTCGTTCTTGACTAATTTGACAACTCCAAAAAACCCATACTTCTAGCTGATCGATTATACTGCCCATGTTCACTTAATAAGTAACAGCCCAGAACCACAGCACTGGCTGAATCGTTTATATTCTCAACTGTTTATATCTTCTCTAACTTTTGAGTCAGAAATGGATAGATGAAGTTACACTTGAAAATTCAAAATTTCATAGAAATTCCCATTTCTAGTAAAACCGGTAAATAACTTCTTGGACAAACTATTATCCACACTAGCACACTAGCACACCAACAATACCAACTTCTAACATGCAGCTTTCCATTCTTATGACAAGAGTTATACACATCTCTGGACAACACGAAAGTAGTGCGCTCTAACAAATCTATATGCAAAACTGTCAATTCCTCTACACACCTCTTGTTGCCACCATTTTGCCATTGTCGTTTTAAATTGCAAAAACTCATTCCTTCCATGATCAGAACACTCAACAGTGTACGTGTGGCCCGTTTGGCCCGTCAAATCCACACTTCTCCTTCAGTATTGCTACCTCGTAATGGTACTAGATACACCACTGAAATATCCGAAGACGAGGTACAACGCTTTAAGGTGCGACAAGCAAAGCAAAGATTACAGCAACAGCAACAATATGCGTACCAGAACCAGAATCAAAACGACTTTCCCTACCAAACCCATCCTTCATCCGATTTCCACCAGTACCAAGAGTCACCTGCATCACAACGCACTGTTTTCCAGTTGCCACCAAACAAAAATGGGTTGATAACGCCCCAGGATGGAATCTACGAGCTTCTCAAGGAACCCACGTTGGTTATTGAGAGACAAATCGAGTTCATGAACGTTTTCCTTGGCTTTGAACAGGCCAATCGCTATAAGATTATGAACTCATCAGGAGAGCAATTGGGATACATGGAAGAAAAGGACATGGGAATCTTGAAGATGATCGGAAGACAATTTTTCAGGTTGCACCGTCCGTTTGACATCGACGTGTTCAATAACTACGGCGAATTGTTACTCACCATCAAGAGACCGTTTTCTTTCATTAATTCTCACATCAAGTGCTACTTGCCTGGCTACGACGAAAACAACCAGCTCATCTTCGAGTCCTTGGGTGAGTCCATTCAGAGCTGGCACTTGTGGAGAAGAAGATACAATTTATTCAAGTTGGAGGATGAAGAAACCCAGGACTTTGCCCAATATGGTGCCATTGATGCCCCGTTCTTATCGTTCGATTTCCCCGTAAGAGACCTGGAGGGTTCCGTTATTGCCTCGGTGGACAGAAACTGGGTTGGTTTAGGAAGAGAAATGTTCACCGACACCGGTGTGTATATTATCAGAATGGACCCAGCTTCATTTGAGGGTATGGGAAATCTCTACCCTTCAGTAGCAGGTCCATTGACCCTTGATCAGAGAGCCATTTTGTTGGGAAATGCCGTCAGTATTGATTTTGACTACTTTTCCAGACACAGTCGTGGAGGAGGAGGCTTGTTCAGCTTCTCCAGTTATGAATAATGTACATAAAACGTGAATGTCAGTAAAGAATAACTTCCATTTAGGACAATATTGAATCAATTCTACGCCTTGCGATGCTTTCGTATCAATTATATTCTTTGTACTGCTATGCTTTATTTTTTGGAATTTATTCCTATGAAATATACACCTGCTCTATACATTCATACCATACAATTAACCACTATAATTTTGGTACTCTGCCTGGCTCTTTTGCCGGGCCAGTTTTATCAATTCCTCCCACTCTTCGTCGGTGCTGTTTCTGCTAATATCTTTGAGCAATCCCACAATTAACTGAAGATAATCGTGTCTTCTCAACTCGTTCTCCTTTTTCCATGCTTCTCTCTTGTGAAGCTCTCTGTCCATTCCTGCAATGTCGTTGGTATTCTGATAGTGCTGCAACTTGTTGTCGGTGATGGCAAGCAATGAGAACCTTAACTCACTGACATCATATTTGGCGATTCGCTCTTGAATGACGAGGGGCAATTTATCGTAGAATTCTTCTGAACTTTCACAGGAAACATGTTTTATAGGATACGATTTCAAGCCGTCAAACTCGTATATATGGCCATTGGTGCGCATGTAGCCCACGAAGTGGAAAAGACCATCGTTTTTGTCGTTGTAGTTCCGAGGTGGCTTCTTGTCCTCGTCAATTATGAAGGAATTGGGAGAGGAAAACGAGTTGTGAACAGAACGGATCAAATCACTATTGGAGATGGTTTCGCCGGCCATTTCACCGTCAAAACCAGTGACAAACGACTTGAATTCACCCAATGAAGGTCCAATATCCACCAGATCCAAGTTCAAGAGAATATTCAACACCGCTTGGGTGGCACAAGCATTTTGAATAGTTTGGTTGGCAAAAAAGAGCCCATTCTCTTGATATGAAGTGTCATATTGGCCAGATAGTGGCGCATTTCCATCATTGGCGTATCTGCGGTCAACACTGCCATATTTGAAGAGGAAAATCACCCCGTGAACAGGGTCCAATGCCTTGAGAGACTCAGAGTCGATCGAATAGAGATCGTTGATTTCAACGTTTTCAACGCCCAATTTTTCCACAAGTTCAGAAAACACACCCTGGAGTTAGAAGAGACACAAAGTGACGAGGAGGAGGTCTTACATACCGCATCGGAGTCGATGGTATTCCAGCCACTCATGATAGAAGATGTATTGTAGTGAGTTGGATGTTGCGACATGTGGAGGTGTATAGGGATGTGCGACATGATGCGACATTCAATACTAGGAAAGTGGGCAGTACAGAGTTTCTTTGACAGATCAAGGGAATTTTGGGACTTGAATTAAGAAGTGGGGGTTGTCATGGTCAATGTAGTGTAGCTTTTGATATCAATTAGGGCCGAGGTGTACTTGAACGCTACCTTATTGAAAATGGTAATAATTGCACAAAAATTACTACAGTGTTGTAGGATGCCTTGAATTACTTCCTGAAGGGTAATGGTCATTTCACAATCTCCACCAACCCTTTAAGGCCTTAATTCACCTACTCTTCACTTCGTTATACCCACATCCATCCCACGGCGACATTCTTCTATTCGCCATGCGACATTTTCAGAAGGCTCCATTTGATTCTACCAAAACGAGCCCAAATTCACCCGTTTCAATCCAGAAACACCTTTAATCTCCCCAACACACGTCCCTTCCATCCATTAGCCTCAATTCCTTCAAATCCGCCTCATTCCAGCCAGTTCCACTCCCTCTCACGTGTCGCACCCATATCTAAAGAACACGAAACTTTCCAATACACCACAATGGCTGTTGGAGAAAACTACGAAGAATACACCAAGATCTTTCTGGAAGGATCTCAGCCCATTGCTCCTAGCAGCTGGGTGTCCAACTCGGGTCTTGCCACCTTCATTTTGCTCTTGATCGGTACGTTTTACACAGGTTTAATTTGAGTTATAATTGAGTCCTTACTAACATATAGCCTTCGCCACCTTGACGTCGACGCTCATGAGCGACAAGAAGTCCATCTCGCCAGTTCTGTACGTCGTGAGAGCAGTTGCTGCGTCGCTTTCCATCGGCGCCAGTGCCGTCTACGTGGCTAACTTCGTTGGTGTCTACATCTGAAAAATTTAGCACACCAGGTAATACCTGGCGAAATTGAGCTGGAAATGGCGAAATAGAGCCAATGGGCATTTCAATTGGGCCGGAAGTGTCCGTAAATTGCGCTTGCCAGTCCCTAAGATGCCTGCCCGGCCCACTTGAGCGTTCTCGGTGACTTTTCACACCACGTTTCAAGACCATATAAACCCCCCAATACACAACATCCAACCGGTAAATCTCGGCTCCAGTAGATTCGTAGAATAGCCACAGACCAGGGCATTCAGTCAAGACCCAAATCATGCCACTAGCTCGCCACTAGCGCACGTCAGCCACATCATCACTTATCTTTCATTCGCACCAAGTGGAATTCATCATCATGCTTCACCACTTTCTTCTTCTTCTCCAGCTCGTGGTGCTAGCTGCAGCACGTGCCCTGGGTGATGTGTATGCTGCCGACCCCAACATCTACGAACTTACTCCTTCCAACTTCGACAAGGTGGTCCACAAGTCCAACTACACCTCCATTGTCAAGTTCTATGCTCCGTGGTGTGGATATTGTCAACAACTCGTGCCAGTCTACACCAAATTGGCCCGTTTGATGCACCGGGATGGCCAGTATGCCATCAACGTGGCTGCTGTCAACTGTGATCAGGAATCCAACAAGGCGTTGTGTGCCAAATACCAGATCCAAGGCTTTCCTACTGTGATGGTATTCCGTCCTCCAAAGTTCACAGGAGACAAGAAGAAAGGCCGACATGCATCCGAAATCTATAACGGTGAACGGTCCTTGAAGGCAATGTCCTACTTCCTTACGTCCCGACTCAAGAACTACGTCAAGAAATTCCCTGGAGTAGGAAGTGAGACAATAGGACCCTGGTTAGGCGAGTCCAAGCCCAAGTTTCTCTTGGTGACCAAAAGCAGCGCCATTAGTCCCTTGATGCGGAGTTTAGCCATCGACTTCCTCGGTTCTGTCAGTTTTGGAGTCATGCCCATCAAAGATACCAAGGTGGATGCCAAGTTAAAGGTGGAGGGTTCAGAAGTGGCACTTGAGGGTCAGATTCCGGGACTCTTCTACTACGACAAGGAAAACAATAAGCTCGTACGCTTTGAAACTGCAAAGTTGAACAACAAGACTAAGATCTCCGAGTGGATCGTGCTGGTTTCGGGAGTTCGGCCCTATGAAGGTCCTTTGTCCAACAAGGACAAGAACTTCTATTCGTACTACCGTCGCAGTCAGAAACCACCAAAGAAGACCAAGAAGAAGACCAAGAAGGTGGAAAACGACGAATTGTGAGAGTTAGGATTATGAAAAGTACATAGCGAATTTAATTAAAGGTATCATGATATTGTATAATAATAGGAAGAAACTGTACTTGCGAGCCTTTAATTCTTCGAGATTCGAATCAATACTTAATAATAATATGAATTCTGGAGGTATGAATTGATAATTAGTGGCCGATATATTTATTAATAAGAATGAAAGACTTATAATGATATCGCAAAGATGTAAACCATATTTCACAATGTTCTGATGTTAAAACTCTTCAATTACCAACAATTGATATTTCATCAAAACAAATATATTATGACTAGTTTGTTTGAATTACTTAACATAAACAATTATCTAACTATGCTACTTTCACACCAGGGGTAATTGCAGCTAATTAATGACATTATACATCTATTGCTGATTACTTCATCCATTTCAAAAGAATACTTTGATTAGAGGCTGTGCGTTGTCAGTTTTCAATACATTTACGCCAATGTCCACAGAACTCACTAAATTAACCAGAGAAATTGGGAAAAGCGCAAATTATTGTTACTGTACCAAACCAGAAGCTCCTAGAATCCATTTTTGACTTGATCGTTCAACAAACACCAAAGTTGAATTTAAATTGAATTATTATAATATTCTAAAGTACTACGAATTTTGAATTGAATTTGCGCTCTTCTGGACCCAAAAATTAAGGAGATCCATCGAAATCAAGTTCCTAGTCTAGTAAACCCCGATAACTGTAAGAAAAGCACAACATCAGAACTGAATCTCCTATCGGTTTCAAAACCTTTCACGTGCCTTATCCTACTGACAGGCTATGACAGGACTTTATGGGGCATCGTAGGACCCAATTGGGTAACTCAGAGCATTTTTTACATATTCTAATTCTCAAATTTCTGGCTGTGAAGGCCAGGACCAACATGAAAATGCGCTCTGTTGACCGTACGGCACCTATTTAAGTTACAGGACCACAACTATTCAACCATAACGTCGGGTGATTTATCTACCTATTCTTAAGTTTCGGGGCTATCGGTGTTATTGAAGTTTATTCCTCTTATTGGAGCGTAATTTATGATGTGCAAGGTACAAGTGGAAATTGGTTCTTCTAACCTCAAGCAGAGAAGGGTTTCGATTTTAGGAAATGCACATAGAAAAACCATGGTGATTTTTGATTTCCATGGCTTCAAACTAGTTGCGACAACTCTCAAACTGGTTAAAGCCGAATTATTGAAAGTGATTTGTTGTTCCAATTGCATTTTCATGTCCCTGCCTTGTACACGCAAAAGGTTATTGGAGCTGTCGATTTCCAAAAACGAAGATGTAAATCAAATAATCCTAACTCCTATTTCCATAAATTGTATTTAAGCAAGACAATTCCAAGTGCTACATTATTTAATCCCATACTTCAATATCCTAATTCCAACATAATGAAAATTCAATTTGTTAACGCTTTCTCCTTCCTAATTCTCCTTCTTCTGTTGCTGCTGGTGGTGGACCAGGATCTGATTGTGGATCACATGATGACTGCGCAAGGGGTCTTGCATGTTTGTATCATGATCCTGATGCTGCAACTTATCGTCTCGAACGTCGTGGTAAATGCGTCGATGGTGGTGGGTAAGGAAAATAATAATTTAATAAATAACTATTCATTACACATGTAGTTGGTATAATCAAGTTGTGGAATTCGTTCCCCTATTAAAATGCGATTGCCTCCTGATTCGTAAACAAGATTCGAATTGATTCGTTATGGTCAACGCATGGGTTGCCTGTACTCTTTTCTTGAGTGCCCATTTAAGAGCAAGAGTTGAGTCCTTTTTTGAGTCTCACCAGTTAAATAAAATTTTCAGCTTATTATATGTCTACAAGAAATCACGAAAATATGATTTGAAGATTGGATTACTTATGTATCAGTACTTCGTTACTTGCTTCTTCTTAACACAAAGGTTTTGTCACATGGTGCCTAGTTTAAGATTCCAACTGATAAAAATTTTTGTCAGTAATTATTTTCATGAGTTTTACCATGAAAATAATTTGATAAACATGCGTAATATGGAACTGTTTCAAAAATTTTAATAGAACCTAATTAAATGTTTCCTTTAGCAAGGTTTTTTCACTAAGAAAAGATCCATGAATGAGGATATTATCTATCACCCGCTAACAATGTACCATGTCAAGATAGACCCTTTTGGCCCAGAGAGGCTTACATTGCATTACAAACAATATTGAGAGCTACGACGAGTTGGCACTTTTGTTCCATTTTTGTTTGGAATATCAAGTAAAATCGTTGATGATCCTGCTGAGCTTGGTAGAGTGTAGAAATTGGAGAAATCTCGAAGAGAATTTCAACAAAGTTTTATACCAATAGGGAATGGTTATCTGAGAAACATCAAACCACGCCTTCTGTCCCCTTTCGACATAAGAACAAGAGAACTTCTCAATGAAAAATATCTGCGCCTGGTAAGAATCAAATACCCATATTAAAAGAATACTTTAATAATATCTGATGACAGTACTGCTTGATAAAAAACTGTCTGTATACTGGTGCAGAATTGAATTAATGAGATATTACTTGGTGTTGATGTAAGAATTACTTTGCAGGCCATTTGAACTATTTTAGTTCTGAAAAGCCAGCTTTGTTGGACTTCAAATCTTTGGTGAAAAATTGTATTGGGTAAAAGCATTGGATAAAAGTAAGCTCGAGGGCTTCCATATATCAATATAAAAAACGACATTTGCATTTCGAGTAATTAAAATTTTCTTGCTGATTCCGAACGACTAATATGTTGATTTTGTCGCCCCTAATCTAAACCTGTGAATTTTCTCTATGGCATTCTAGCTCTGATGATGGATATACAATATACACCACACAAATTCTCCTGTACTCAATAGTTATTTTGCAATTCAATTTCAAATAAGATTCAACGCTTACCTGTGATATGAAATACACTTCTCGTTTTCCACAAACACAGAAGCAGATTTGGATTTATGTTCGCAAAACTTATTCTTCTAATTCCAGAATTTGCTTTCAATATTCAGAACATAACTTATTTTCTTCTTGCTTTATTCAAGCTCCAATTCATATCCTAATGTCCCCTCTAGCTTGCAACAAGTGCAAGCTCCACTGTAATTGACATAAGATTCATACTTCTGAATCTGCATAGATGTACCACGACAATATTTTAGTTAACCACCAACTAATTGTTCCTCGGGTAATTGTTCATTCCATAAAAACCACCATACCTAGTCTGACGAAGAAATGGATCAAAGAATGTTTGGATTCTGAGGCGTCCACCTTCAAAAAGTAATTCAGCTGAGAGGTCATCTTTAGTATATATGTCAGCGAGTGGTATAATATTGTAGTCTGCAGCTTGGCGAATTGTTGCGTCATATTTGTCCAATTCACTAATGACAACATATCTTTCTGACATTTCCCCAACAGCTGCATACCCATCAACTGTGGCACTTTTGAGAGCAATAATGTATCTTGATTTGTCAATCCTAAACAAACAAGCTTTGGTGAACAATAGTGCCAACTCGTCGTAGCTTTGAATAGTATCGTCCATGGTTGATAATCCAATGTAAACTTCTTTAGGTCCGCCAAGGACATAAATCTTCCGATTGTACACTGTTAGGTTGGGATAGATATTGGATTCTTCAATTGGTCTCTGTTTGGATTTAATAAACCAATCTTCAGGTTTCAGTTCACTCATCTTCTCAAGAATAGGATTAGTCTATCCTGTCTTACTTCCAGAAAAAGTTCAAGATGAAATAAATGGTATGAACCAAAGTTGAACCATGGATTGGACACTCATTTTATACTGATGCAGCTAATCATCCACAATTACGTGGTGTACTAATCACTTGAGCCGAAATGGCTTATTTTTGTATATTCTAAGAATAAATAACTGGAACTGGACTTTAATTAATACTGTGGCTACTTGGTGAGGGCTTTTGGGCTTACAAGTCCTACAAATATAGTATTTTGAAGAAAAGTTTCCGAAGAGCTAAACTATTGGGAGTTGTATAATTTACTGAGAGTCCAAAAGAATTTAATCTGGACTATTGATGTGTTTAGTTATATATTGATTCAAGAATCAACTTAGTTTGGTCAAATCAGTTAGGTGGTCGAACCTGTGTCAATCGAATACGCAAAACTTTAATTCCGATTTTGGATTAAATATAGTGAAAATTGATGTTCTTATCACCGGAACCCAAAACCTTTAAAGATTGGATCTCATATATTGCGCTTTTTAAAGTGAGCCTGTAGTATGAGTTACACATTTCGCATTGACTTCCCCAATCTTCGCAAATAAAGGATTGATTTCAAACTATTCCTACAAGTCAACTTCGAATTGATCACCTTTGCATTAGTTTCTTTCCTCCAAATAAAATTCTCAAAGATGGTTTCCCACTCTAGTAGCTTTAGAAAGTTCGAGGATCATGTCGGGTATGCTTCCCCTTTTTACTACAAATTATTTGGGAGTAAAACTTTGTATTAGATGCATAGAATAAATGATTTCTACTTTCATTATTGATGTGTATTCGGTTGGAGTTATATCAATTCCAAAATTCGTTTGGGCAAATCAGTTAAGTGAATTGTAGACCCACATGTCAATGAACCTTAATTAATACAAGAGACTAGATTCTAGAGACGAAAGACTTGGTGTATTTTAAGTATATTTTTCGTCTGTCCCAATTTAGTTAAAGCCGAATATACTTGGTTTGTGGCACGTTTTTCTTACTATCTAACATAGAAGATTTTGCAGCAATCATTCTAAACTTACAATTTGACGCTTGAAGCTTGTTATTTCTATCGACTTGTTTCTAATCCTCCCTGTCAAATCCTAATATTTAAAGTAAGTATTGACGTATACCAGTTACGGCATCACGACTGTTCAAGTATCTGAATAAGTTCGCAAATCTTTCGTGTTTAACTCACTTGAGGTGAGACCTGAGCGTAGTTGTAAAGAAGTCTGCATGATTAGGATACCTTGTTTTTATCAGGATATTAATTTTAACACTAAGCATAGAGCTCGTGTCTCTCTTTGTGCTATGCAGTCAACAAATATGGTCCATAAACGAGAATACCATTTATACTTGGCAGTTAGACTTCTTTACGGAAATTCATAGTATGAGTTCGGACAAATTCAAGATCAAATATGAACTTTAGTGAAGAAAATTTCTAAGATTCAATTATTGTCTTGATTCATTTTTTTAATATGTTCATACTCCAGAAAGCCCATTAAGACAGGCATTTTCTATCAATTTTTGTATCAATATCAACTAAATTCTAAACACTTCCATCCTGATTCTGTCCAAACTCAAGCAGTAGCATATCTGAATAAACATTATGTGCAATGACCTTTTGACTCTAGTATTTCCCTCTTTAAGAAGTAGTTCAGAATTTAGACCGTCTTTCAAGTACTTATCATGGAGAATTTCATCATCAATTTTCCTTAGCTCTACTCCATATTGCTTTAAGTTGTTCATATCGGTCTAATGTTTTCAAATCGCCCTAATAGAAGCAAATACTTATTCTTCAGTTTCGACAACAATCACATATCTTGATTGATTTATAAAGAACACAAACCCATTGGTGAGATAAGTGCCAATTCATCATAAATCTCAATTGGTCATCATCAATGCTTGAGGTAATTAATTTCGCTGTACCAAAAGTTTACAGTTTTCCGCCGTATATCATTGATTTGAGATAGTTATTAACCTCTTAAGATGAATTATTGTTCCCAGATAGTACCCCTGTATACACAATTTGTCAAATTTCACATTTTCAACCAATTTGCCAAAATCTTCAGACTATTAATACCATAGTTGAAAATGCTATGTAGGCTTCTCTGGATTCACCAAAAGTGTAAATCTTCCTGTTGTACACGGAGTAGTTTGGATAGATATTTACCTCTTCGATGGGCCTCAGGCTGTACTTAGCAAACCAATCGTCTGGATTCAGTTCAGATGTCATATCAATTTTGGTTTTTGCAACTTCTCCCAAAACTAGAATAAAGGAAACTTTTATTTCGCTTGACAAAGTCAAAATACATGTTTCTATGCCTTTGCTTAAGGGAAGGGAATATTATGTACTATATAATACTTCGATGTTATGAGTCGTTTATCGCAAAATCCCTTCCCTAAGTAAGATATATTGTACAAATCGCTTAATAAGAGATTATTGCTTTTTGCATATCTGAATTATTCTGTAACTGAGATTTCATTAACATTTGTTGTCGCTCATGGTGGAACGGAGGGATAATGAAAGTTAAAAATGATACAATTATATCCTAGAGAATAAATTCATTTTCAATCTCGAACATAATCAAAGTTTCAAGTTTTTTTCATTGATCCAAATGAATAATTACATGATTGATAGGTGTGATGTGTAAATTATTACAAATATCAAATCTAATATGTGTCGAAGCGAGCACTTTAGGTCATAAATACTCGCTTAACTTCAATTCATAATACAGATTAGAATATTGGACTGGAAGAATTCCGGAATTTATATTCTGATACCAAAACTATGAAAATACCTTTGTTAAGGGGGGTTTCCAATATCTATTTGGTTGCTGGTGATGCTGAAGGGTCTAGATTTGAAACAAACATTGTGACAGGATTTTAGAATGTTTTTATCACGTTCCTATTACTTTTCCAAATGCTATTGTACACCTTCCACATAGTGTAGAGGGTGTTAATGATTTGTGAATTTGTTCAAATACCTATCAGGATTTAGAGGTAGTGTCAATTCCTCCAAATGCAAAGATGAACATTAAGATAAAATTTACAAAGCAGAAATCCCGGGCAGACATCCCTGTGTGTGTAAACAGTTACTATATTCAAACGTTTATTAATTCTCGAGAAATCTCAGATCTATCACAGCAGGAATCTTTAAAGAAGAACAGTTCAAAAGGCTTTCATATTAAATAGCAAAATTAATTAATATTTCGTAGATTCAAGACACTTCCTTGTGTATTGTCCTAAATTTTCGTAGCAGTACCATATCTGATGTGATCAATAAACGTTTTGAAGTATGGGTTCACGAGTCTACTTTTTCCTTTTTCAAGTAGTAATTCCGCATTTAGGTCCTTTTTTGAATATATTTCAGTAAGTGGAATAATGTTGTAGTCTTCGATTTTCCTAATTTCCACACCGTATTGGTTTAAATCATTCTTCTCGATATAACGGCTGGACATTTCTCCAATTGGGGAAAATCCATCACACTCGGTATTTGCAACAACAACGACGTATCTTGATTCATCTATTCTGAAAACACAAGATCTAGTGAACAAAAGAGCCAATTCATCGTAACTTTCAATGCTTTCATCTATGCTTGAGAATGCGATGTAAACTTCCTTCGATGCCCCAAATGTGTATATCTTTCTGTTGTACACTGTCAAGTTGGGATAAATATTTATCTCTTCGATAGGTATCTGATTGGATTTAGCAAACCAATCATTGGGGTTTCGTTTAGCCATGTTGTTAATTATGGATTTTTGTATCTGCTGTCTCTTTCTGGGAAATATCTCGTTCAAGAGAAGATAAGTGGGCTGTCCTAACCTTGTACTCGGGAACTCTACATTTTATAATACTTCGATGTTATGAGTCGTTTTTCACAGGTATCCTGACCTCCACAGTTTCCGTTGCACAAATCACTCGAACAGAAATTATTGCGCTTGCTTATCTGCATCCTCCATGACTGGAACTAAGTAATTACCAACACGATGGCGGTTTGGAAGACTTTTATACCAAGTGCGAGTTCTACAATTATGTTACATAGATATTTCTCTCTGTTGTCGAAAGTAATTACATGCAAATTAGTAGAAGCCAAGAATTATATTACCATTCATATTGAAAGGTATTGAATATATACAAATACAACTATCATATTTGTTTGGCCGAATCAGTTATCTGTAGAACCGAACCTTCATGTCAACCAAAACGCACAAAACTTAAATTTGGATTTAGGATTAGAATATATTGAGAATTGCTGTATTTTTCGCCTGAACCCAAAACCAGCTCTATATATTGCGCTTTTTATAGGATGCTTGTAATATGAGTTACGCATATCGTATTGACTTTACTAATTTTCCCAAATACATGCTTGAGCTTGTTATTTCAAACAATTCCTACGAGGTAACTTCGAGTTCACGAGAAACTCTTCGTTTAGTTTCTTCCTCCAAAAAAGACTCACGACTGTAATTTTCCTTTCTTGTAGCTATTGAGAGAAGCTCAGAATGTCGTTCGAGTATGTATCCCTTCAACTACAAATTACTGGATAAATCTTTACGTTCCTCGAAGCATTTGACAGAATAAAAACTCTATAGTAATTAGGGTACTTTTGTACGTAGTGACATATTGATCATCGGGAGTTTTTCCGCCAAATCTAATACTCCGAAGATATTGGTCGACCATCAGCATTATTCATCTCTTTCCTTTATCAAGAAGCAGCTCTGCATTGAATTCATTTCCAGTATAAATGTCAGTGAGTGGAATAATATTGTAGTCTGTGACTTCTCTGATCTTTGCTCCATATTTGTTCAATTCATTTCTAAATATGTATCGTTGTGACATTTCTCCAACTACTGCACTTCCATCACACTCGGCAGTTGGGACAATAACGATGTATATTGATTCGTCGATTCTAAACAAACAAGCTCTGGTGACCTAAAACGCCAACTCGTCGTAGCTTTGAATGGCATTGACCATGTTTGAGAAAGCAATGTATGCTTCTCTAGGTCCACAAAAGGCGTCGATTTTCTGGTTGTACCAGTGAAGCTTGGATAAATATTATTCGCTTCAATGGGTCTCTGTTTAGGTTTAACAAACCAATCGTCGGGTTTCAGAACAGACATACCTTTTAAGAATGGGTTCTATTATTTCTCGTGTGTCTTTCAAAAATATCTCATTAGCAAAAGAAGTGAGTTCCTATCCCTGGGATTCTACTACAAAATGTGGAGGTTATGAATTGCATATCGCAAAAACCTCATTTCTCCACAGTTATGTGTGGTACAGGTATCTCAATCACAACTAAGAATTACTAGTCATTTCGGGGAGGGCTTTTGAGACTAAATAGTGTTACAATTACACATGTAGAGTAAGTTTATCTACGGAAATAACTAGGAAATAGTAATGAATTATGATCCACCCAAATGAATTATTACTTGAATTGACAATTGCTGTCTTTTAATTGATTATAGTATCGTGCACTTTTGAGTGAATCAATTAAGGATAGAGTGAATCCACAGTACAACGAATGCTCACAACTCAACTTTAATCTATATTTATTTAGATAAGACAAAATCACAAATCCTGTATTTAGAAATATTTTTGGTCTGATCCCAATTAGTTAAAGCCGATAATATATTGGTTTGTTGCCCTTTCATGCTATTTGACACATCAGATTTTGCAGCAATCTTTCCAATATACAAAATTAGGCTTGAAGCATGTTTTTTCAAACAAGGAAATCTTTCACATCGGTGTATAAGCAAGTCTATTCTATATTTCAATAACAGCTTCAAGAACAGCTTCAAGAAAGAAATCAATCGGAATTCCCTTTTAGCTATCCCAATGGATTCAATTGAACAGGAACGTCTACGAAACAACCAAGAGCCTTAGTATAATACCATTCATTCTGTAGGTATCATATACATATCACCGAGGGTGTATTAAGTAGAAATTGGTGTAAATGATTAATTTTCATATCAAACCAGCTAATTTCTCATTACCTCAATACTGTCGAATGTAGACTTCTTACTCAAGCAGTACCATTTCTCATATTTTCGAAATATTCTTTGAAGCATGGATATTTGATTCGTAACTTGCCTCTTTCAAAAGGTACCTCAGAATCGGAATCTTCTCTCGTATTTACTTCAGAAAGGGGAACAATATTGTAGTCTGAGCTTTTTCAATTCACAACTCCGTATGGTTCAAATCGTTCTTTTTAGTGTACCGTTTTGAGATTTCTCCAATTGCTGCACGTCCATCACGCTCAGGAGTAACCACAATAGCGATATATCTCGATTAATCTATTCTGAAAAAACAAGATTTGGTTAACAAAAATGCCAACACATCGTAACTGTCACTTGTACAATCCATGATTTAGAATGCAGTGTATTTTCTCTGGATTCACCGAAAGTGTAATTCTTCCTGTTGTACACAGAGTAGTTAGGATAGATGTTTACCTTTTCTATGGGTCTCTGATTGAAATTAGCAAACGAATCGTCGGGATTCGGTTCAGACATCTTTTCAGTAATCGCTTTTATATTACTCAAAAATAGAGATAAAATAGAGATATGTAGTATTTTCAACCAAAAAAAAACGATTGTTGAATGATCCCACACATATTCTAGGGATGTTACGACTAAATAATACTTGGAGGTCATGAGTAGCTTATCATAATTCAAGCGTTGTCCACAGTTGTGCGTTGTGGTAATATCTTATCAAAAGCTCCCTTCCTAAGACTATGAATCCTTCTATTTATAAGAAACGGTTAGGCATGAATAATGTAGCTACTGGGTGATAATTATGAGGGTGTCAAAATTATTATGTATACTTAATTTGTCTTCAAGAAATAAATAGGAGTTATAATCAGCGGTGGTGCGGTCCTAATTCGGGTTGCAGGATAGGTGGAGATTTAACTAATGGCTTCTCTGAAAATTGATGTTTTGAAGTTAGTTTTATCTAAATTGATGCATTGAACAATTTACTTGACAATTCAGTTCTACTGGCACTCTGATATCAATGCAATTTAATCAGCTAAAAGTTAAAAATTCGAAACAATATACATACTCTTGTCTTCAAGTGTCAAGTCTCAAATATGTTTTCAGTGATATCTAATAAGGTGAAATACACTTCGCGGAGACATAGTCCTAATACCCCTATCTGGGATTGTATTTATTTGGTGCAATTTATTCTTAATCGAATATTCCAAATGAATAGCCAGAGGGCAGTGTTTAGCCATCTTGCTGGTTTCAAACTTCTAATTTCATCAATATGTCACTGTAATTACTTTTATTGAAGTGGAAATATACCTGGTTAAATCTGCCAAGTCGTATTACAGCTATATTCTAGCTAACTACCAACTAATTGTTCCTCGGGTAATTGTTCATTCCATAAAAACCACCATACCTAATCTGACGAAGATATCGATCAAAGGATGTTTCGATCCTGCCATGTCCACATTCAAAAAGTAAATCAGCTGAGAGGTCATCTTTAGTATATATGTCAGCGAGTGGTATAATATTGTAGTCTGCAGCTTGGCGAATTGTTGCGTCATATTTGTCCAATTCACTAATGACAACATATCTTTCTGACATTTCCCCAACAGCTGCATACCCATCAACTGTAGCACTTTTGAGAGCAATAATGTATCTTGATTTGTCAATCCTAAACAAACAAGCATTGGTGAACAATAGTGCCAACTCGTCGTAGCTTTGAATAGAATCGTCCATGGTTGATAAGCCAATGTAAACTTCTTTAGGTCCGCCAAGGACATAAATCTTCCGATTGTACACTGTTAGGTTGGGATAGATATTGGATTCTTCAATTGGTCTCTGTTTGGATTTAATAAACCAATCTTCAGGGTTTTGTTCAGACATTTCGTTAGTAGAATGAAGTCAATCTCTCTTGTGCTTCTCCTTAAAATCTAGCTCAACAGAAAATGAATTGGAATGTTACATCTATTTAATACTCAATGGTTGTGAGCCGACTACGTCAATTTTCAGTTATCCCCAGTTATGTAAAATCGCTCAATCACAGAGTGCACTTGCTTATCTGAAATTTATTATACTGTGGCTACTGATTGAGTGCTCTTGAGGGTTAGACATATTCTTAGTCTGGCTCCAGTGAGGTAGTATTGAATTTGATATAGCTCGATCCTTTCTTTTTCATTAATATCACCAGATATTGCAGCTACCGTCGCAAAATTCCGATGTAATGTTGCAGTTTGTGAATTCACATTACACCTACATTTCCAAAATTTCCTCGTTGAATACAGAAGGTCAACAGAAAGCATTTCCATTGTGTGGAGTAATTCGATCCTGAAGTAATGAAAATTCAACTTGCAAGCTGTTCTAATTCTGAGACTTGGTAGTTGCCGCATAAGCAAGATCTTAGTATTGAATTCATTGATACGACGAGATTAAATAGGGAAGCTCAATCACTTCCTATTATCAACGTAAATCATATATGTTGTCTCTTCGTTGCATATGTGTTGAAATGACAAAATATTCTCTATGAAAACCAATGCTCATTTACAAACAAAAAACCGGTACTTCTTTAAGGAAATTCATGGTGTGAATTTGGATGAAACTAAGGACAATTATGAATAATTGAAAAATGGATGTCAATCAATGCTTGGCAAAGTACCTAATCATTTATTCGTCTGAGATTATTTATCTATCTCGACACACTCTCCTTTTATATCTTGGCTCAATTGTCTTTTCAATTCATTTAATATGACCTAATATGTCATAATTCCAACCGTGTCTTATAAGTGGACTACAGATTGCTTAGATAGTTTCATATCTGATATGATCAGAATATCTTCGGAAAGAACGCTCTAATCTGCCCCTACCACTGTCATGAAGTAGCTCAGCGTTGAGGTCTTTATTTTTTTTTGTATAAATGTCAGTAAGGGGAATGATGTTGTAGTCTTCTTCCTTTCTAATCACTCCACCAACGTTGAACTTGTTCTTTTCAATAAAATGTCTTGACATTTCGGCAACTACTGCGTATCCTTTATGTTTAGCACTTCCAAGAACAGTTATGTATCTGGACTCGTCGATTCTGAAGACACAAACTTTGGTCATCAAAAGTGCCAACTCGTCGTAACTTTGAATAGAATCGCCTATAGTTGATAATGCTATGTAGGCTTCTCTGGATTCACCAAAAGTGTAAATCTTCCTGTTGTACACGGAGTAGTTCGGGGTAGATATTTACCTCTTCGATGGGCCTCTGGTTGTAATTAACAAACCAATCATCGGGATTCAGTTCAGATGTCATATCAATTTTGGTTTTTGCAACTTCTCCCAAAAATAGAATAAAGCAATCTGTTATTTCGCTTGACAAAAGTCAAAATATATGTTTCTATGCCTTCGCTTAACGGAATGGAACCATTATGTACTATATAATACTTGGAGGTTATATGTTGCTTATCGAATGCTGTACTCCTCCAAACACGCGTGCACAGAAATTATTGATTTGATTTCCCTTCTAATCGTTGGAACCTACTATATTAAGAAGCGAATTATGAACATTGGGACTTCCTAATGACAATTAGGGGTGTCAAAGACTTATTTGGTCCCTTAAAATATTTTTTATTTTTCCCATAGTCTTAATTACTGCAAGGCACGGCTCCAATTCATTTTCAGTGAACTTGAATTAACTGAACGAAACTCTCCATGTTTATGAAGGTTTTTGACCTGAAATTAGCATGAATCGACGTAGTTTATTAGCAATATTCAGCCACATGAATTGCTGGACTCACATTTCAACGAATAGATGCAAACATTGACCAAAATGGTTCATGTTACTGACTTTTACTTTCCCTTCATTTCCCTTCAGTTTATTATTTTCTAATCCGATCATCAATCCGTTAAACCCGAATTTGACGAGGTGTTTTGCGCTTTCTCGGTATTTCTGCAATAAGATTACACTTTCGCAGTGACATTCCCAAAGTTCTTTGATGTATGTTGGAGCTTGTGATTTCGAACTATTACTACAATTTGTCCATTCGATATGTTCACGTAATTCTATTGTGGGTTTCGAAGTTCCAAAATTGAAGCCACAATTCAAATAAATATTTATCAAACAACTCTACTAGATCTTGATTAATATTCAGTGTATAGTTGGTGTATCCTACTACAGTGAAATACTTTAATTTAGAAATAATTCTTCACACGCATGAGTTTTGTTAAATCAAGTTCGTATAACTTGAATACTGGTTTTACTTTTTCCAAGTATGAACATGTTGGTAATTGGGTGTTTTACCACCATATCTAGTGCTAGCAAGGAAGCGTTCGAACTGCCCACTCCTTCTAACTAGGCTCTGTTCGCGATACATCTCTGTGTTGAGGTCATCATTGGTATAAAGTCGGTGAGTGCAATAAATTGTAGTCTGTTATTCTTCGGATCTGCCAATAAGTATTTAATTCCATCCTTGATGTGGACTGTTCTGACATTTCTCCGACCGTGCATACCCATTGCAGTGTCACTTCTGAGTACAGCAGTATCTTGATTTGGCGATTCTAAACTAGCAAGCTTTGGTATAAACTAGTGCAGCTCGCTGTAACTTTGAATAGTTTTATCAATAGTTGAAAATACAATGTGTACTTCTCCAGGCCCACCTAAGGGGTAAATCTTTCTGTTGTACACAGCAATGTTTGCATAAATGTTTTCCTCTTCAAAAGGTCTCTGTTTCGATGTAGCAAACCAATCTTCCAGATTCTTTTCGGAAATACTTTCAAGAATAAATTTACTATCTCTAGTGTGTTTCTCAGAGATATTTCGTTCCGTAGAAGATATTGTCCATTTTCTTGGGATATTCCACCAAAGTTTAACAAAGATTTAACAAAGAGGATATGAGTTGCCTTTGGTAAATTCCTGAGTCTCCAAAATTATGTGTTGTACATTGCTCACTTGGATATTCTAGATTTCTCATAAACTGGGTCCTTCCATAATTATACCCAAATTCGAACCAATACTTAAAAAGCATGTACTAGATGCAAAATCATTTATAAAGTAGTAAACCTGTTGCACGAAGAAAACTGGAGCAAATTCCAATTGTTTTTTCCACGGCTTTAACTCACAAGGATCTAATTATCAAGACCATACAGAAACGCCTTAAAATATACACCAATTACATCGCCAATAAGTGCCCACAGAATCCATATATATACTTCTAAATACTCTGTACATTTACTCTATCTCAAAATCTATTCTCCACGATTATTTGGCCCTTCTCTTCTATGCCTTACCAAGATTGTCAATCATGTCCATTAAATCGTCCAAACTGGCTTCTTTCTTGGTTTCTGTAACAGCTTCAAGAGTTCCATCGTTCGATTGGATCCAATTGGTCACCTTCTCGACAAACATCTTGGAATTAGGAACGAAATGGCCTCCTGGGTGCTTCAAGAGGTCCGAATTGCCCTTGGTGATATCGTAGAAAGTCAAAGCACGGTCGTCGCCTACCACGGTATCCAATTCTCCGTAAACATGCAAGTATTTGAGAGTCTTATTGGGCGCATTTGGGTCGGGAAAGTACTTCTCGAAACGGTCGTTGCCCTTGATTTTCATGTCGATCTTGAATCCAGAGTACAACACGGAGAATTTCAAAGGTGGAACGCCGAATATCGAGCCAAACTGGTCCGAAATAACTGCAGCAAACGCAGCTCCTTGGGAAAAGCCAACAAGGCCCACAATGGGAAGCTTGCGGTCTTCTTCGGGCTCGGTCGTGACGACGCTGTTGTCCTCATCGGAGATCATTTCGCCTGTTTCGATGTATTTCTTGATGCTTTCTATGCTTTGTTCTAATCCAAAGCCCTCGTCGGACTTTGGCTTCAACCACCAGCCCCTGTTGATGAGGTCATTGGAGTCGAACTGGGCCAAATCGCCTCCAATCATCGCAGGTTCCACGATATAAGGGCCATTGAGATACACTGTCTTGTAGTTGAGTTTGTTCAAGCGCTTTCGCAAGGCCGACGTCTTGGAATAGAAGGTCGAGGCCGTCTGGGTAAAGCCATGTAGGAAGATGATCTTGGCTGTGTATTGTTGGGTCTTTGGTGGCATGGTGTTGGGTATTTGGAAAGAAGAAGGTGGTTTTAAATGCGAAAATATCGATTGAGAAAGAAGAAGAGGAAAAGAAGAGAAGAAATAGGAATTGGAAAAAGATTAAGGAAGATGGTAATAAAGAGGAAGTAGTGTTGGAATGATGTTTAAGAATAGTAGAAGGCGTTATGTAATTAAAAACCCATACTTCTCAGTTCAGATTATGGTGTTGTTAATGAGTTCGGACTTAAGTACAAGTTATACAAATTAGGGTAGTCTATAAGCTTAATTCAAAAGTAGTAGTGAAAGATGGTGAAAAGAGGTGAAAAATCGATTTCGTTATGCATTTTGCAAGTATGTAATGCTGATTTCCTTAGGTGGCTATTTGGTAGATCTTGTGGTCACAAGATCTGCAGATCTCGTAATTGTAAATTTGCGATAAGAATATAAATATATTTACATATATATATATATATATATATATTTACATATTGAGTCAAGACGAATGCAGCATAGAGAAGAGATAGCGAGGGTGTATATTTTGCAGGTTTAATATCTCCGACTTTCCTCCCATTTCAGATAATGTAGAGTTTAAGTGAAAATGATAAATTAAGAAAAAGTAATCTTAGAAGTGACTAGTTACATTCTTCAAGGACCATAATCCAAAAGTCCCCTATACTATCAATTGGCTTCATCTAGTTCTCCTTTCATTAATTTCGGTCTTGTCTTAATTTTGTATATATTACTTTTTGTACATTTATTGAATTTTGGAAAGAATTATCAAAAATAGAAAAAGTGTTGATTTCTTCAGAACTGAAAATCTAATTTGTAAAAATTGAAATAAAATCAAACATGAAGTTACACATTACGCTACATATAATTCTAAATTGTATAATTTCATTTATCTGGCACCAATGGCCATTCTAGTTCTCTGTAAATCTATGATACTCCAAATAGACGGAGTTTTAAGGACTGTGACGGAGCACGTGTCGTTTGGTTAAGCCAACTTTTCTGAATGGTCTTTTCTCGTTTACCACATGGCCTTCAAATCCAAGATATCAGTGATGATCTTGATTTTGGAGGTATCGGAGTTGTCGCCTGATCCGTAGTATTCAGCAAAGTCATCCTTGGCCTTGATGCGGACCAAGTCCTTCTCGAATTCGACGTAGTGGATGACGTTGCCAAAACCGAGATCGTGTGCTGCCTTGACGTTGATTTCGCTGTCATCGATGAAGGCCTGTTGAGAAACTGCCTTCTTGTCGCCAGAATTGACGCCGGTAGTCGCCAAACACGCGTTGAAGAATTCGGGCATAGGCTTGCACACAATGGGGTACTTGGCGTAGTCACAGAAGGTCAAGCCGTCGAAGATGTCGCCCAAGCCGAGGAAGGATATCACTCTGATGGCGTGGTTTTTGTACGCGTTGGTGATTAACCAGAGATAGTCGTACTTCTTGGACTCGCGGAGCTCGAGGAGCAACGCCCGGAGACGAGGGCGGTAGGGTAATGCCAGTTTAAGTGGCAACGAGTCGTCCACCTCCGAGTTGTACTTCAAAGCGTCGATGTGGTGGTTGCGCACAAGGCCCTCGATGGCCAACCCGTACGTCTGGTAGTACTCCATGTGCAAGTTGTGCGCCTCGGCGTCTGAAAGGTCCAACTTGTCCTTGAAGAAGTTGTGTATTTTGACTTGCATCATGTCGTGGATCTTGGTAGACTTGGGGTACAAACAGTTGTCGATGTCAAAGAAGAAGATGCGTTTGTTTTTGGCGTGTTCTGGAAGTGGACCGAAGCCAAAGGGAAGCACCACATCACATCCAGGAAGCTTTTCTGCCTCTGTAAGCTCGGGGTTGGTGTAAGTGACTGGAGAGTGTTGTGTCATAGTTGCAGTGGAAAGTGGACGTAGATGGAGGTTTCGAGGCGATATTAACGATTTGTGAAGGGAAAACACGTAATTACGACTGGAAGCAAACAACGTGGTGGAAGAAGAGGAAAAAGAAGGGATATGGAGGGAAATGGGGGCTAATTGGAATAGTAGAGGTACATATACCCACGGGTGCGCTTACGTAAGCAATGAGTCAGCCCGATGGCAGCTCCGGGGCGCACCCCGACGGCCGTGACGGGCTGCAAAACGAGGGGAAGACGCATGCACCATGCACCGCCCGGCACCCCAAGCACATTCCGCCAATTCCGCTTCCGGTACCGCTGCCACCACTGCCCACTGGGGCCTGCCCAAATAGCTACTCGCAACTAGAGAAAGAAATCCAGCGTTATCAAGCGAAGATCCTTATCAAACCGGTTGTGCATGTAGTTAGCAGTATGGCACGCAATGGTGGCACGACGTGCCACCTCTTCCCGGTCATGAATGGACACAGACTCAACGTAGGTGATGACTCTAATGACCGAGTGAAAATAGTCACGAAGCTGCACGAACAATGCTACCAATTCCTTCAAGCGCAGCAAGTTGGCGTGGTATTTCGCCTCGTACATCTTGGAGCTAGTTTGGTCCTTTTCCGGCACTTCCACATACAGCTTGCGAAATATGTACCTCAAGAGCTCGACTCTATAGCAATTGAGAAAGAAGCCGTTGATTCCGTCATTTCCCTTAACAAACGCCTTTTGAATCTCAATCTGCTTGATCTGGGTCACAAACTTGTGGAGAGTGGCCACGGAAGGTGTCTATTCGGCCAATTCCGTCGGAAGAAGTGATTCATCAGTGGTCCAGAATCGGATGCTTAACGCAGCTACCACCACCAGAATGGGTTCGTTTGCAGCTGCAAAACACACATTGAGTAGCCTGAGTATGTTGTAGTGGAGCTCGAGCTCCTGGAGCCGAATTTTGGGGAAGTCCTGGCCATAAACGACCGGTCTAATGCAGAATTTCATCACCAAATGGAACCTGTAGCAGAAGTCTTGTCGAATAAAGGTGTCAGAATGGACGGATTCCGAGAAGGCGGAGACGATTCTGGGGAAAACAGAAGTCACAAATAGATGCAAAGTGTCAGTTTCCGTGACATTGGTGTGATAGTCACAGAGTACGAGCATGAAAGTCTCTAATATCTGGTCAAAATAGGTTCCTGTAGGCGATGAGATTAAATGGAGATTGAGAATGACAGCAGTTCGGAGAATGCCAAGGCGAACGTGGTTGTTGAAATGGGCCAATTTCAACGGTATGCCCTTGAAGTTCTTCCGGGGACTGATGTAGTCGGTATTTATGCCGATTTGGCCTAACTGGAGCCGCAATGTCTCAGAGGTCAATTCTTGAGATGGCTTGAGAGAACGGGGCCATGATGCTAGGAATTGATTTACCTGGACGAGCTGCAATGGACTCGAGACTGTGCTGAGAATATGATCTACAAACAGACCAAGGCTTGGTTGGAGCTGGCGTTGTAGACGGCCAGAACGACGGGAATTGGCCATATCATAGAGAAGATCTGGGGATACAGTTAGTGGAAGATTTGATGGCAATTCAACCGCTAAAACCGTATTAAAGAGATGGAAATGTCGCGAGGGACTGTCCCAGCTACTCAGATACATTTCCTGCTTAATAATTTTCTCGATAAGCTCGCTGTCTTGTTCCAAAGAGTAGTTCTTGGTACCTCCAGAGCCATTATCATTGAGTTCGGCAAGGATACTCTTCTTTTTCGACACCAATTCGAGGTAATCTGTTCTAATACGGGCTTCCTCGTCTAAGATCTGTCGTTGTAAGTCCATTCCCATGTTGTGGAGCTGTTCATTTCGAACAGCATCATGTTGAAAAATCGCAGGAATCTCGATTTCTAGCTCTGAAAGGTCAGGTGGAGCGGTAGAAACCGGAACAATTGGAGCAATTGGAGGACTCGGCGAAGACCTCTTCTTAGGAGGAGGTTCTTCGACTCCTAAAAGGGACATCACCGAGAAGTCCTCATCGGAACTGGAACTGGAAGACATGGATAGATATTTGGTAGTGTGAAGGTGAATATCAAGAAATGGAAAGGTGGAACGAGAATGAACTGGGAATAAAATGGAATGGTAAAAGATGATAATGAACGCGTCTCAGGGGTAAAAGGATTCTGAATTATGAATTTAGGAAGATTTTAATAAGGTTTGGTAAAAGAATAGATCAGGTATTTATGGAAATGTGGATTCATGGAGAGAAAATGGAATTTAATCAAGACCAAAGGGGTTTACCTTACATGAATGAAACAGAATAAATCAACTGAAGTTCATCTTACCCTCACTTCTTAAATTTCTACTTAAATTTTCAACGCTTCCCTTTCACTTCTTGCCTTCATAATTGGACTACTCCGATTTGTATCATCCAATGGATGAGCCTGTAGGACTCATAATCTAGTGCTGAGTGCGGAATAAAATAGAATCGGTAGTACTTGAAGTTCCAAAAGGGTTCCCCACTCAGAAATGAAAATAGGGACAGAAAATGAACTATTATAGGGAGAAGTCAAAGGTTATGAGATATCATGCTCTCTTATGACACACTCAATACGGACATATTCAACATACATGCTACAATCAACTTAGATCCTACAAGATTTGAACAGTACAGCAGTGGAGAGCTAACATGGAGAATTCCAGAATTGACCAGTAGTGGACCTATTTATGGGAAGAACCACAGGAATTCATAAGTAAAATAGCTAAGATAATGAGGATGAAATGTACGAGGGACTCAAGAAAATAAGCAGGAATCCCATGCTATTGTCATCTTGACATTTGTGGGGAGTGGAGTCAATAATGTATAATGACGTCGTGAAAAATGACAAAAGCATAAGCAAAAAAGAATAGGAACCCAGATGAACTGTAGGAACCGAAAATGCTCCATTTTTGAGAAGAACACTTTCAAGTTCAGATATGCAAGACGGCTATCAAATCAGAATAACTATAGCCTCTTAATACTCCAAGTCCGATTACAAGAACACTTCAGCCGTACCATACAGAGAAAAGAATCTACAGACATATGTGCAACAACCTCAGGAACTGCAAGATACATCTGATTCTACCAATACTTCCAATGCACCAATATCTCCAATTTTCAGTCCCACCAATTCGTCAATACTTCCAATTATCAAATTTCTCCAATTCTTCAATCCCATCAATTCTTCAATCCTTCCAATTCACCAACCCTTATTGCTACCAATCCATCTTACCCCCACACTTCATTCTTCACAACCACCAGGTCCATGGAGGTGTACACCCGCGTTCCTGGTTCACAATAGCGGCAATAGGCGGCACCGAGACCCAACCAACTCACCTCTACAAATCATTTCAACAACCACTTCTCGACAATGCTCGTAATTCTGAGTCGTGTTACAAATGGAGCCAGCTTATTGGTGAAGTGTTCTACAGAGTCGTCCCATTCTGATGTAACCTCTTCCGAAAAACTAATGCCATGCCGCTCTTTTCCGCCAAAACCCACCAATTCTCACTAATACTACCTCACTTTTTCTCACTATTTGTCTCACTAATTCCAATTACATCACTCGTTGTCTCTATTTGCTCACTAATTCCAATTACTTGTTCTAGGGTCCTCATCTCTCTCCACATGTCCCTAAAGCGTCAATCTCCCTATTCTGTCATTATCGCTGATCCCCGTGTCCCCATCTCTCGTGCCAATCTCTCGCCAATCTCCCACATTCCCTCCCTATTCTCACCACATGTGCCCAAGCTCTCCCTATCTCTCTCTATTTCTTTCTCTCTCCTCTCGCTATTCTCGCAAATCTCGTGCCGTACATCGCGAGCACTTTTCCCCCACTACCACCACAATCCACAAAGTGCGCTCATCACCTCCAACTTTTGCCGCCTTCTTTTTTAAATACTTCTGTTTCCCTTTCTTCTTCTCTTCTTCTTCTCTACTCTTTATTGCCACTTCATCCCTACATAATGAGCTACGACAAGTTGCCTTTAGAGCCGCTCTTCAAGAAGATCGATGAATTGAAGCCCCAGTTCATTGCCCGTTTGCAAAAGGCTGTTGCCATTCCCTCTGTTTCTGGAGACGAGTCTCTTCGTCCCAAGGTGGTGGAAATGGGCGAGTTCTTGATCAAGGAATTGACCGACTTGGGCTTCACCGATATCCAGCGCAAGGAATTGGGCACCCAACCTCCTCCAGTTGTTGATGCCACCTTGCAATTGCCCCCTGTCATCTTGGGCCGTTACGGCGCCTCCCCTGACAAGAAGACCGTGTTGGTCTATGGCCACTACGACGTGCAGCCTGCCGCCAAGGAGGACGGCTGGGCCACCGAGCCCTTCACCTTGTACCACGACGAGGTCAAGGACGTGTTATACGGCCGTGGCTCCACCGACGACAAGGGCCCTGTTTTGGGCTGGTTGAACGTGATCCAGGCCCACAGAGAGTTGGGCTGGGAGTTGCCCGTCAACTTGGTGGTGTGTTTCGAGGGAATGGAGGAAAGCGGCTCGCTTGGCTTGGACGACTTGATCAAGGCCGAGGCCAAGGAGTACTTCAAGGGCGTCGAGCAGGTGACCATTTCCGACAACTACTGGTTGGGCACCACCAAGCCCGTGTTGACCTACGGTTTGCGTGGCTGCAACTACTACCAGATCACCGTCAGCGGCCCCGGCGCCGACTTGCACAGTGGAGTGTTCGGAGGTACCATTGCCGAGCCCATGACCGACTTGGTCAAAATCATGGCCACCTTGGTCGAGTGTGACGGCACCATCAACATTGACGGCGTCAAGGACATGGTTGCTCCTCTCACCGAGGAGGAGAACGGCTTGTACGACGCCATCGACTTCTCGGTCGACGAGTTCAACGCCGCCGCCGGCTCCAACACCTGTTTGCACAAGACCAAGCAGGACTTGTTGAAGCACCGCTGGAGATACCCATCTTTGTCGTTGCACGGCATTGAGGGTGCTTTCTCCGGAGGAGGTGCCAAGACCGTGATCCCAGCCAAGGTCATCGGTAAGTTCTCCATCAGAACTGTGCCCAACATCACTTCGGCCGAGTTGGACCAATTGGTGTTCAAGCACGTGCAGAAGAAGTTTGACGAGTTGAAGTCCCCCAACACCATGAAGGTCGAGTTATTCCACGACGGTGCCTACTGGGTGTCCAACCCTTTCAACGAGTCGTTCACCGCCGCCTCTAGAGCCACCCAGGACGTGTGGGGTATTGTTCCTGACTTCACCAGAGAAGGTGGATCCATTCCAATCACCCTCTCTTTCGAGCAACAGTTGGGTGTCGACGTGTTGTTGTTGCCAATGGGTAGAGGAGACGACGGAGCCCACTCCATCAACGAGAAGTTGGATGTTTCCAACTACATCAACGGATGCAAGACCTTGGGAGGATACTTACACTATTACTCCAAGGCCTAAGAATACTACGAATTACGCTATTTGAGAGTAGAGCCAAGTAGGAATAAGTATTGGACAGATATGGGTCCAATTGTGGAATTAGAGCTTGAGTACATGTAACTAGAGCTAGAATTCTAGAAGAAAAGAGAAACTAATAGTCAATGACAATGTTATCAATGAAAATTAACCAAGAACCCAAAAATCAGGAATGGCCATTTAATCAAGTTATTCAAGCATCCTAAAAATAGGTGTCAAATGTAGGTCTCAAGCACGTTGGAGAATCTAGATAATTTTCATCAAAGAAGGGAAGATCAGCTCCATTTGATTATTAATCACATCGGGTTAGTTGAATCTAAACCATGTGGTAAACAAATGCTAATAGTCGTACCATTCAATTAATTGTCTGGGAGGCCCATAATACTTCTTTCAAGAGACTTTCAGTAACATTTCAATACTTCAATTTTGAGCACATTGACAGGAATTGCCTTTTCCAATGATAGAATTTATAATATACAGGTATATTCACCATTAACCTCAGAGGTCAAATGGCCCTCTACCTAATTCCATAAATAATACTGGTTATACTGCGATAGTGAAAGATCTTCACTACAGAGCCAAAGCCATACATAAATAGAGTATTTGGCCACTTCTGCATGTACTAATTGGCCAGATGGACATTGTAGAAAAACGGCAGTTCTAGACGATTCGAAACCTGGAGTTTGGAGCAAATCTCGCCCCCGAACTTGTAGCGAGAGCTCTCTCTAGAAGCTGTCATTTCTCTCCCTGGAAGCTGTCAACAGTGTCCCTAAATTTGGCCCCACCTCTCAAAATTAGCGACAAAATAACTCTCTCCGCAGGCACCGTGCGCACCAAGTCCGTGGAAGCCAGTGGAGAGAGCGTATTTTCGGAAACAAAGCCCCCGGCATTTCACGCAATATAGGGTCTAAAATATCGCCAAAAAGACAGACAGTGTCTCTGGACTCAGCTCTATACAATTAACTAATCAGATCTCGATTCCCTTTGCGGCTTTCCATTCTAAAGCCCATTTCCCTCTACTCTGAGCCCTCGCTAGCTCGAAAAATTTTCCACCACCTACGTCGATGCGAAACTAACTTTGTCCACTTCACTTTCCATTACATCTCTTCTCTTTCACAACCATTGCACATCACGCCCCCGTTCCGCCATATCCGATCCATACGTTCCTTGATACACATCTACCGTAGCCGGACATCTCCACATCGCTTTTCCCGCCCCGAAAACCCGCCACTACGTCATCTTCCCCAACCTACTCCATCTTTCATCCATCCCCATACTTGCCCCATTTCTGCCCAAATCCCCCAAAAACGCCGCCATGTCAGAGAATCTCAAGAGAGCGGAGTCGTTATTCAACAGAATCATGAAAACCGGGCCCACCGAGGCCCCCAGACCCGCTCCTTCCCACAAGTCGTCCTACAAGTCGTCGTATAAACACAACGGGTCCAACTCCAACCATTCCCACCTGCAACACCACTCCCACGCCCACTCCCACTCCCTGCATCACCACAGCATTGCTGCCAGCGAACTCTTGCCCAAAAGAGACCCCATCAAGGCGTCGGAAGACACCTTGAGCCGCATTCCAGTGGACCATCACATTCTTCCGTACTGCTGGACCATATGGCACCATTCGCGCAACAAGTTGCGGGGTCAAAAGGATTCGACCGTCCAATCAGACGAGGCCAACAGCCTGGCGTCTGGAGCCGCCACCGCAGCAGCTGTCGACTCGTATTTGCAGACCACCCACGAGATCGAGTTCTTGTCCCTCTTGGACAGTCTGGCGCTCACGTCCATAGGATCGGTGGAGCAGTTGTGGATGAGCTTGTCGTCGCTCAAGCGGTCATCGGAATTGGCCATTGGCACCGAACTCTTGATTTTCAAGAGCGGAATCAACCCAGTCTGGGAGGATCCAATTAACACCAAAGGGGGAAGATGGGTGTTCCGCTTCAACCGCCGGTCGGCCGACGACTTGGAGGCGGCCCAGAAGACCAGAAAACGGACGTGTTTGATCTGGGAACGCTTGCTTCTCAAGACCAGTACCGGCTCGCTTATTCCCGACAACAACCCCGAGGAGTACCAGGACTTGCTCCTCAACGACATATGCGGCTTGGTGTTGAGCGTGCGCAAGGACGAGGACTTCATCAGTGTGTGGAACACCAACCTCAACTTCGGCACCAAAGGCAAAAAGGACGAGGACAAGGCTAGCAAGAAATTGACCCCATTCCAGGCCCGCAGAATCATCTGTGACTCGATTTTGCGGGTTATTCGTGAATGTGATGCCATCATACAGGGCCAGGAGACTGTGGACACGTTGGATAACGGCTCTTCCGAACGTGTTCTTGGAGTCTCTTTCGAGTACCGACTCCATGCCGATAACAGCAACCCCATTGAGTCCTCGAACGGCGGGTCAAAATACAACAACAACCATCACCACAGAAGATACAAGAAGAGCGAGGCTGTTGCGTAGGAGCAGCAGAATTAGTACGCCTATATCAAGCATATAATCTATGTAAATAGCCCAGTGTAGACATAATTGAAATGGAATTGAAGGAGAAATGCAATCAATTGAAGGAGAAATGCAATGAATTGGAGGTGAAAATGCATTGAAGTGGATGCATAGCATTGCACCAAGGGAAGTCCCAGTACAATAGAGCTTGGTGACTAGAACGTTAGGGCGGCTGTTTCGTCAAAGTCACGTGACCTTAGAATAAGGAATTGAAGTAGAAGTGATTTGTGGAAGGGTAAGGCGCAGAGTACAGATGAAAGGGCAGGAAAGGCCCGAATTCAATGCCACGTGATACACCTTGGTTCAACAATAGATTTTTTTGGAAAGGAAATCAAATGTAAAGCAAAGGTTCAAGCTTGAGTTAAGAATAAACTATACGTCACGTGACGTTAAATCACGTGACTCTGGATCTGCTTCTTCTTTCAGGGCTGTTGCCGATGCCTGTACCCCACACCCAAAGCCACTCCATTGACTGCTCCTGTAGCCTGGTCAACCCCGTTGACCCAGGTCACGTGCAATTGTCTCTTCAAGCCAGTAGAATTAGCTCTCTAGATGCCCGTGTTTCTCATTCCCACGACACGCCAGCAACTCCATATTAGCACAACCGACTCATCCCGATGAGCGTGGCTCATGTGCCGATTTTCAGCACTTTTGCCTCGCTACAGCCCGTTTAAAAGGGCAGTTTGGTTTGGAGACACAGCCGCGGTGCCTTAGTGCGACGATAACATTTCACTGGCACCAGCGATGGGCAGCATTGTTCCAGTTCCACCGCCACCAGGGCGGGATTGTTCTCGGAATAAGGAAAATTCTGTTGCGAGGGACGATCTCCGATGGGCATTTCCCAAAACGGGCGGTTTCTGGCCTTTTGGTGGCGGTGGTGGTGGATCGTCAGTGGTGGACCTCTCTGTTCCGTGGTGCGGTTTTGAACGACAAATTAGTGCCACGGCAGTAGCGAGGAAGGAAGCCATAGAGAGAAGTCAGCGACTATGAGGCACAACAGTAACAAAGTATGCTACTATGGCGGTTCATGGAGTCTATAGAATCATATGAACTAATATGAACTAATATGAGACAATTGATTTGAGACTATTCTACAGCATTCGGTATAACCTGAGCCTATTGATACGAGCCCCCATTAACATTTTAACGAGACTTTACAGACATTCAATAAAACAGGCACCCAATAATACACACACCCAATAGTACACACACCCAATAATACACACACCAATAATACACACACCAATAATACACACACCAATAATACAGACACCCAATAATACACACGCTCCATAGTATGCACAGACACCGCTGATCGAGGGTCCAGGCGGCACCATTAGACAGGCATCACCCATTCGGGAATCCAGTCGGGCGGGCTTCTCGTGACATATTCTATGTGTCACTCTGCCTCGGAGGAATTATTGACTCTGGAGTTAATCTTTCGGGGTAATTAGCCTGGCAATTTGGCGGGCCAAATTGCGGTTAGTTACCAGCAATGAAACTGGGACTAGTGACACTATTAATCACTATATCATAGAATCAACATCCTTACACCAATACACTCTTACAATCTCACACTGTCATAGTTTCATCCTGTCTAAGTCTCGTTCCCCTTTGCTGTCACTTCATGTCTTTCTTCTCTCTCTAACGCCGCGCTCGATGACTCACTACTCCGAGCATCTCGCAGCCCCCACCACGCAAGGCGGCCTATACGCCCCAAATGCTGAAAACGGCCAAAGGGCCTGGATCCTGACGCCTGAAACCAACCGAAACGGAGAGAAAGGGAGACTGAAAGGAATGAGAAGAGCCTGACTGGAGTGGTTTCCCGGTATGTGCGCACCGCGACCCCACTCCAATCGTTCTCAGTAATAATTGTGTCAGTACGAGAGTCGCAGTAATATTCTCCCTAATATCAGTATTCCCACTAATATTGTAGTAATACACTCCCTAATATTGTTCCAGAGCAGTAATAGTTCAGAGTAATTTTTCCAGAGTAATTGTTCCAGAGTAATAGTTCAGAGTAATAGTTCAGAGTAATTGTTCCAGAGTAATAGTTCCAGGTAATAGTTGCAGAGTAATAGTTGCAGAGTAATAGTTGCAGAGTAAAAGTTGCAGAGTAATAGTTCCAGAATATTAGTTCCAGAGTAATAATCCACAGTGATATTCTCTCCTATCTTCATGTGATGCCCCTCTTCACTTACTACTCCATTTGCCTTATCTCTCCACCTTACTCCCATTCATTCTCCCCCCCTCTATTCTCTCTATTCTCTCTATTCTCTTTTTTCTCTCCATTCCTTTTTCTCTTTCCTCTATTCTCTCTATTCCGTTTTCTCGCTACCCAATTCTTGGCTGCTCTCCCTAACCCCAGCCTACATGCACACCGGAATTTTCTGCTGATTTTTATCCTCAAGCAACCACTCTTCTCTGCTCTTCCCCCTTTGCACCAGCACCCGCCCGTCCTCCTCCGTTTCAAGGCCCACGTCCGCCATCAGCCCGTCCCCCGCTTCCCTCTCCCGTTTTCCCCGTGCCGCCAGCCCTTCTCCGTCCCCAGCTGTCATGTCTTCGCAAGACCTTGAAGCAGGGCCCTCCATCATGGAGCTCTTCTTCTCCGCCAAAAAGCTCCTCTCGCTCCAGTCCCGGGTCGAGAACAGACATCTCCGCAAGGACAACGTCAAGTGCCAGCGCCAGCTCATGCAAACGGCGCCCGGTGACGACGTAGACGACGGTCCCAACAACAAGCGCGACAAGGTGCTCGACCTCTTGTCGCCCTTGTCGCTAACAGACCTCAAGAACAGCCCGCCCTACCCCCAGGGACCCGTCCTGTGCAAGGACAACGGTCCCAGCCACTCCCAGGGCAAGCAAGCGCCCCCTCCTTCCACCACAACCACCACCGTCACTCCCACCAGCATGAACGACTCGCCTCCCCACATCGCCGACGTCAAGAAGCACTCGCCGCCTAAGACGTCGCCTGCACCCCGAGTCGTTCTGGCCCCCTCACAGCCCACCAAGTCCAATCTCACCTCCTCCCTCCAGGGCAGCCAAACGTCGGCCAAGGCCACCGAGTGCTCCAACTGTCACACCCTCAAGACGCCGTTATGGCGCAAGGACCCACAGGGCAACACCTTGTGCAACGCGTGCGGCTTGTTCTACAAATTGCACGGCACCACACGGCCCCTCAGTCTCAAGACAGACGTCATCAAGAAGCGCTCCAGCCGCCGTGTTTCCACGGCAAACCCCAAGGCCAGCACCCTGGCGCCCTCTTCGGCCCCGATCTCCTCCAATCCCGTGCCTTTGGCCTCCATTTCCCGCAACAACTCCTTCACTTCTCGCATCGCCCCTGCCGAGCCCATCAACAGGACCAAGTTCAACCCCACCTACACCGGCAACACCCCCAGCGTGTTCTCCAGCTCGGCCGGCGCCAATGCCCGCTACAAAAATATTCTAATTCTCCCCAAGCCCAGCGGAAAGGGCGACTCGCCTGCTCCACTGACGCCAATGACGCCAGGAAGCTCGTTTAATTCCAGATCTATTCCCATTCCCACCAACGGCAGTGTTGCAAATGGCGATTCCGACGCCGTGCACGAGCTTGCTAGTCCGACATCGTCGTATGTGAGCAATGCTGGCTCGTCCTATGGCAAACAGCCATGTCCCCAGCCAGCACAGTCACAGCCGCAGTTCAAGAGAAAGAAGTCTGATGGAAACCTCGCCTTCAACCGTGACTACTACGATGGCACTTCGACCCACTCATCGCTCGGTAGACGCAACCTTTCGTCCACTGGTCTCTCCAACAGCTACATGAACGGATACTATGGAGAGGCCTCCTCCCAGGGCTTTACTCCAGGAACTCCCACCGGCAATGTGGCCATACCGAAGTACAACTCCATGTCCAACCTGCAATTCCAGTCCTCGTCCTTCAACCGCAGAACCTCGTCCACCAACTTGGCTGCCAGAAACTCTATCGGCATGAACCCTTCTCAGGCCTCCTCCTCGCTAACCTCCTCGAACATGAACTTGTTCAACCAGCGGCTCACCACTGGCGGAAACTCCTACTTTGACAACCCCGTTTCTGGCAATCTTTCCCGCCAAAATAGCACCACCACTATGACCCTCAATACCGGCAATTCCTTCACCAACGCAGGTGCCCTTTTGAACCAGTCGTATGCCATGTCCGCAAACCCCCCCACTGTCAGCACTCCTAGTTCTGTAACGTCACAGTCGTCGTATTTGACGGCCCAATTGCCTCGTCAAAATGCCAGAATTGCACCTAGTAGCAATTTCAGCGACACTTCGTCCAGCATTCCTGCTACTCCACTCAATCCTGAGGTAATGCCATCGTCTGCCTTAGGCGACCTGTCTCAATACCACAACTTAGATGACCAGGTGGTGGAAATGCTAGGACGTGATAACGAGCTCTTGAGTATTGGCGAGATTCCAATGGATATCGATGGCGATGACCGGTTGTTTGACTTTGCCAAAGGTTCTGCCAATGTGGGCCTCAACAGCACTCACGCTAATGCCGCTGCAATGAAGCCAACACAACTGTCTCTTACGACTGGACTCAAGCTGCAGCTCCAAAATCTGGACGAGACCAAGGACTTAGAATGGCTCAAATTTGAGCTCTGAATGATTTGATGAACATGATGGAGAAGGAAAGACAAAATTGAGATCTGAATGATTTGACGAACATGATCGAGATGAGGACTTGCAAAGACAAAATTGAGATCTGAATCAGGAGCTTGATGAAGGATTCAATTTCATGAACCTGGTCGAGTTGTCTTGGAATTCTTGGTTGAGCTCTGATACCTGAAGCCAATTAGCGGAATTGATGAATGACATTCCAGTGAGATTCCAGTTCGATTAATAGAGATTTGGTGATTGTTATAGTGATTATGTTATATAATGGTGCAAGAATGAAGCACAATTTATCAGGTGAATATCTAGAACAATTTCTAGCTCAATAGATACGACTTACGATTTTGAAAATGTAGCACCATTGTAATTGTAGTGCACGGTTTTCTATTATGGAAATAGATCCATCTTGCAATACAGTTCATAGCAACCATTATTGAGAATTGACTTAGTAGTATAGATGCCCATAGAATAATTTCAAAGGGTTCTGTATAATCATGTTAGCAGTTACAGTGAAATTTTATTCAGCCCCTAATGGAAGATGCAAGGTAATATCCCCAAGAGTTAGAGTATGGTGTCACTGTCAAGTGCAGCACAGACACTGTCAAGTTCAGCACAGACACTGTCAATTTCGCTTCGTCCAAATGGAACTGTCAATTGAGTCACAAGAAAGTAGCATCTCACCATTAACAACCAGGTAAGAACATGTGCGATCCTTCAAAGCAAGAATATTATCTTAACCAAGCAAAGTGGACATGCTTTAACAAAGCCAATTATGGATGAAGCATTATTCCTCTAAGCCAGACAGTTTTGAATCCACTTTCTTAACTCTGAAAGAATTCCGGTATTGCTCCTATAGTTCAAAGACACTTACTGCTGAATAAGAACGACCAACTAAATCAAAAGAAATTGAACAAAAATACTCCATTACAACTCTATATCTACGTTACCGACGAATCACCCAACACCTCCTGCTACTGATTAGATTGCAATGCATATAGCACGGAGAAAAAGTATTGGAAACATCCGATATCCGAACTAATCTCCATTTTACAAAATTGTCCCATAATTAAAGAACGTTTGCCATTCCGTCGTAGGTAGAGTCTGTGACGTCAATTTTAGTAGAAGTGCATAATTAGTAAAAGTTGTAAAGCTACACACAGTAACAGCATTAACCAATTAGATGTACTTTGCCGTATTATTAAATATAGTGTTCAAATAGAGAAAAGATCCCATCAATTATCGTAATCAGCCAAGTAATCAGACACCAGGCCAATTACACAAGTTTCTGCTACTTGAATCATATACTAGGCGCTCAATCATACAGTTATTCTCAAATCAGAAACCTCTACACAGTAGATCAGTCCAGTTCTTCTCCAATTTTCGAATTTGGATTAGCCGCTAATTTTCAGCGTCCACTAACCCCAATTATCAGTATCTAGAGCAACCACTCCATTCCCGTTGCAACTTTCGGCAATTGAGATCAAATCTGTTAAGCAAGTATGGATCATCTACTCAATTGCCATAACACAGTCTTTGCAGTCAGATTCAGTAGTGGTATACGGTTCTAGTCTTAAATTTCACTCTCAAATTTCAGATATCAGAATGCAACCGTGAGCATATTTTCAGATAACCACTCGTCTCATATTTACACAGAAAGCCATTGAATCTAGTCTAGCCCAATTATTACCCCCAATCACTTCAATGCTACACTCAACTCATTCATTATTTCACTCTACTCATCCAATACCCAATACCGTTTATTCACTCTACGCAATTCCTTTCTTCAATCTACCCAATTCACATCATCCATCCTACTCATACATATCCTTAATCATGGGCCAGTGCTCATTACCCAGACCAATCTCCCAATTTTCGCTCCATACAATCCAATTCCCTCCAATAATTTCCACTCACTCAATTAATTCCACCAATTTTCACTCCCTTGACTAATTCACTAATTCACTATTAACTTCCACTCACTCAACTAATTCTCTATTAACTTCCACTCACTAATTCCACCAATTTCCACCCACTTCTTTTCCCTATTCACTCCATTTTATTACACTAAATCAGCCCAACGTTCACGTGGCTCGTCTATATTCCTGCACACCTTGCTAGTACTTCCTTCACATGGCTCGTACATGCACCTCGTATGGCTGTTGGGCGCCTGCACACAGGCGCGCGCACGTGCCGCCAAAAAACGAAAAACTATAAGAACAACTCGATGCCCAGGAAAAATTTCACCACCACTGCATTCATTCCTCTTACCATGTCTGCTCCAGCCCAAAACTTCAAAGTCGCTGACATCTCCCTTGCCGCCTTCGGCAGAAAGGACATCGAGTTGTCCGAGAACGAGATGCCCGGTTTGATGTACATCAGAAAGAAGTACGGCCAGGACCAACCCTTGAAGGGCGCCAGAATCGCCGGTTGTTTGCACATGACCATCCAGACCGCCGTTTTGATCGAGACCTTGACCGCCTTGGGTGCTGAGGTCACCTGGACTTCTTGCAACATCTTCTCCACCCAGGACCACGCCGCTGCCGCCATTGCCGCCACCGGTGTCCCAGTCTTTGCCTGGAAGGGAGAGACCGAGGAGGAGTACCAATGGTGTCTCGAGCAACAATTGTTCGCCTTCAAGGACGACAAGAAGTTGAACTTGATCCTCGACGACGGAGGAGACTTGACCCAGCTTGTCCACCAGAAGTACCCTGAGATGTTGGAGGACTGTTTCGGTTTGTCCGAGGAGACCACCACCGGTGTCCACCACTTGTACCACATGCTCAGAGACGGCAAGTTGAAGGTTCCTGCCATCAACGTCAACGACTCCGTCACCAAGTCCAAGTTCGACAACTTGTACGGCTGCCGTGAGTCTCTTATCGACGGTATCAAGAGAGCCACCGACGTCATGATCGCCGGTAAGGTCGCCGTTGTCGCCGGTTTCGGTGATGTCGGTAAGGGTTGTGCCATGGCCTTGCAAGGAATGGGTGCCAGAGTCATTGTCACCGAGATTGACCCTATCAACGCTTTGCAAGCTGCCGTTTCCGGTTACCAAGTCGCTCCTTTGGACGAGGTTGCCTCCATCGGTCAGATCTTCGTCACCACCACCGGTTGTCGTGACATCATCACTGGTAAGCACTTCAGCGTCATGCCAGAGGATGCCATTGTCTGCAACATCGGTCACTTCGACATTGAGATCGATGTCGCTTGGTTGAAGGCCAACGCCAAGTCCGTGGTCAACATCAAGCCTCAAGTCGACAGATACTTGATGGACTCCGGTCGTCACGTTATCTTGTTGGCTGACGGTAGATTGGTCAACTTGGGCTGTGCCACTGGCCACTCTTCCTTCGTTATGTCCTGTTCCTTCTCCAACCAGGTCTTGGCTCAAATCGCTTTGTTCAAGGCTGACGACGCCGAGTTCAGAGGCAAGTACCCTGAGTTCGGTAAGGCCTCCAAGTTCGACGTTGGCGTCCACTTGTTGCCAAAGGTCTTGGATGAGACTGTTGCCAGATGTCACTTGGACCACTTGGGTGCCAAGTTGACCGTCTTGTCTGACGTTCAATCCGAGTACTTGGGTATTCCAAAGGAAGGTCCATTCAAGGCCGACATCTACAGATACTAGATGCCCTTGAATACTGTTCTTTCTTCTTCAGCATGTTTTACTTTATTCTTGCTTAATTGCTTCAACTGCATTTAATGACGGCGATGAAAATTGCCAAATAACGATTTTTATACATTGGGTTCTAATTCTATTAGAAAGCGGAAAAGAAAAGAGCAGTGGTCTTATATAAATTAATAAAGGTATCCTCAACGGATGAAAAAGCGTAGATTGATATCAATTGTAATTATGGATAACGTTTAGAAAATAAACTTAATCTTACTTTGAGAATTGCTGAGTTGGAAAGAATTGATCGTCTGATTTGAAGAACATGGAAACTTATAACTTAGTTCTGTTCGCTAGCAAAGCCAGTGCTAATTGACTCTCAAGACTAATTCAAATGCAGAAGTTTGAGACTATTTGGCGAGAAGCACCTGATTTCAAAAGAGAGCAATACTACGCTTTGGATCACACGAAACTCAAAACTATGCTTATATTGTCAAGAATCCCAATTAGTTAGGTACACCCCAGAGAGCAAGAAAGTGACCGGATAACTACTATATCCGCAAATTAAACATGACACAACCCAATTATTGTACTCTACAAATTACTTCAACTCTAATAACTTAGTAACTGCAACATGATGGAAATGCAATATTAAAAATCCTCAGAGCACTCCAGCGAAGAGGTCACATTTCTCTGTTTCCCAACATACCAATCCATTGTTATTATATGCAATTCTTTAATTTTCCATTAATTCACTACTACCATAGCATGTAGCCTAGAAATAACAACCAGATGTATGACAACTACTACCACTACAACCACTACAACCACTCCAACCAAGCTACAATTAATTGTGGATTTTAGCCTTTACCAGCAAAAGACAAGTCATTTATGTCCACAATCCTGTAACCTCTATTACCTCAACAATAGCTTTCTCTTGGGTGACGTGCACATTGCACATCTCGACTCGTCTCGTCTAAATCACACCCCGTACAGGCTGGTCGCCCTGGACATGCACCGAAGGTGCAGATCGCCCACCTGATCACAATAGCAAGTCTAAACCAGCACCTATTCTTTTTGGCTAGGCACAATACGCCATCTTGCCAACTTTTCACTGTCGTGAAAAAGCCAAAACGCCTGATGCTGGACGCCTCTGCCTTGCCCAGAAAGTGTAAATTAGGCTTGCCTTGGACGGCTCCTTCCTCATTCCAGCCTGAAGTGCAATCAATACAGCAATGGGCCCTGTTCTTTGCACTCCAGGTCAACATGGGGTGTCGCTAGTGTTGACCTTGCAAAGCAAGCGCGTATTACTGGATCTGGCCTGGCCGACGCAGCTCCATGCACCTGGATGCGCCTTGTGCATGCCATAGTGCAGATGCATCTCATGCACGTAATTAATATCCGATTGTGGACATTCCTATGTCTAGTGGCTGTAGAAACCATCAATGGAATGGAGTGATAGCCCCATATAATGTGTCCGCCCCACACTGCCCCCTCACCACTATATATCTAGCCCTTTTCTGGCATTTTTCTCCTCTTGCCTTTTGCACCCAAAATCCGCCATGACTAGCAGTACCACCATATCGTTAGCACTCCGGCTAGTCCAGCTTGCCTGCACTTTGATCAACTTAGGCACCAGTATCGGCTTGACCGTGAATACGCCTGTTGGGCTACCCAAAGTGGCTGGTGTAGTGGCCATCTCGTGCGTTTCTTTGGTGTACTTGTTAATTATACTCATACCTCCAGCACTCCAGCTATTGCCCAACATGGCCGTGGTATCGGTGGAAGTGGCGTGTTTGGCGTTGTGGATTGTGGCGTTTGTGTTGATGACCCAGGAATTCGTGTCATTTGGCGGATGTGTACGTTTTCAGGGCACGGGAGCCACCAATATACTGTCACTCTGCAGCATGGGGAAGACGTTAGTGGCGTTTTCCTTCTTCAGCTGGCTCATGGCAGCAGTGACAGTCACTTTCATGATAATATACACGGTCATCCCCGTGATACGCACAGTGGGAGCTTCCTATTTCTTCAAACACAGTGAAAACGACTTCACTATGGGTGCTTTATATTCCAGCATTAAACTTCCAATTCCCAGTGACATTGAGGCCAGTTCCGAAAGCGAAGGAGAAGAGAAGAAGGAAGAGAAGAAGGAAGATAAGGAAGGAGAAGAGAAGGAGGAGGGAAAGGAAGAAAAAAAAGAAGAGGAAGAGAAGAAGGAAGGGGAAGAGAAGGCAGAAGAAGCCGAAGGCGGCGATAAAGATACCAAAGAAAATGGAGAAGAGCCGGCATCTCCACCGGTTAAGGTTCCAGGACACTTTGACGATGGCACGTCAGTCCGGAGCAAGTACTACGTGGTGAAGATCAAATGTCTGCCCATGGAATAATGATTCATTGTCTAATGAAGCCAACTTTGCATAGCATATTGCCATAATCTAATTTTGGAGAGTATAGGAAAACTCTAATAATAATACAGCATTAATTAGACTTGTAGCTAATGTAACAGTATAAGATAACAAGATTATGAGAATTGAAATTGCTGGCATAAGTAATTGGTGTTATTGTTGGGTTTTAACTACAATTTTACTCAGTGATTTTGTTACTAAATACAGAATTATTGTTGTTTGGATATCATCTATACTTCAATGGCTAGGAAAATTAAGAGTCTCTCATACTCTATAGTTTAACTCAAGATGAGAATAACGAATAATCAATAATTTGAGCCTAGTTTATGCTACAGTTACATTATGAGAGTCTTTTATTTTTACTCCATCGCTTGGATGAAATGCATAGGAACTATCTGATATTTTTATGGTAATAACCATTTTTTTCCAGCTTTTGAATCACTTTAACTTGACCTTGAAGGTGGTGTCACAGGAACCGTCGTCCAATTTAATTGGAATTTGGAGACTGTTGCCTCCTCCACGAGAGTTTTTGCGGTCGTAACACCAGTCAGACTTGCCTCCGTACGAGATCTCACCACTGTTGATGTCGTACTGGAACTGGAACTTGCTGGGCTGGTATGCTGAGCCACAAGCAAAGTCGTTGTTCTGGTTGAAACCACAGTAGCCCTTGGAAGTACGCAAGTTGTAGCCTCCAAATTGCGATTCCAGAGCAGTGTAGGTGGCACAGGTTCCGGACCCGTACCAGTTGCCGGCACTAATGAGACATCCGGGGTTGTTGGAGAGCCTGATGAAGCCTTTTCCGGCAGGGTCTCCACTAGGTGGATTTCCGTTTCCAGGGTCGCCGTTTCCAGGGTCTGAAGGAGGAGGCTGGGAGCCCTTGGTCTTAGGGAGCCACTTGATGTTCTGCGGACATCTGGAGTTCAGAAGACTGTCGATTTGCACGAAGTCCTCGCCAATAATGGAGCCTCTCAAGTGGTGATAATACCACACTTCCTGAAGAGCACCGGACCGGTCACACTTGAAGAAAACCTCCTTGCCACCGAAGCCCTTGGAAAGGGCTTCGGCAATCTGGTCCTTGGTGTAGGTGGCCGAAGCATCGGGTGTAATTCCAGCATCCGTCAAGAACTTGTAGGTGGGCACCAGGTCGTACAAAGACTCGGAAATCTTGAAGAAATCGTAGATGTTCTGGTTGTCGGGCACATTGCCCAAACACTTTGGCCTCAAAGTGTTGATACACGTGCCGTGCTTGTTGAACTCGTGCTGCCAGAGCGATTCATCATTACCGTTGTAATTCTTCCAGTTCAGGACCATTTTGTCGTACAACGACTGGTCCTGGAATTGTCCCACAATGACAGACTTGACGTCACCCTTCAAGTTGAGCGAGCTGTCACAGAATTGCTCGTAGGTGCCGTCACAGTTGTCGGGCCAAAGACCGTGCAAAGTCCACTCGTCGTCAGCACCAATGCCGGGATTGTAGTCCCAGAATTGAGTCTGGAGAAGAATTCCACCAGGAGACTCGTAACAACACGTGTCCTGGCCATCTGAGCCCAGAAGAGAGCACGAAACGGGACTATCTATTGGACACGAGGGTCCAGAACCAGAGCCGTCACGGAAGACCTTGTTGTTGTTGTTTTTGAAGATACTTTGGGGCAAGGCGGACGCCTTGTCCAAGACCATGAGCGCCACTATGGACCAGAGGACAGAGTAGCTGAGCATGGGGAGAATGATGGGGTTCAAAGAAGAGAATAGTGCTCTTTATATAGAAAACGCGATAATGCACGTTGATAAGAAAGAGGCACGACCTGGAACTTGATAGGTGGGAAAGCCGGATGGAATTCGAGTCAGAATAGCGGGGGAACGCGAAGCGATGACCTCGGAAGAAGGAAATTAAAGGAATAGGAATGAAAGTTAGAGAAATAGATAACTAGAATATGTGCAATAGTATATTATAAGATCAAAGCGGTAGAAGGATACAGTGAGGGAGAAGTGAACATGGAAGTTAATTAATATGAGATGGTTGTTACAGTGTGAAGCTAGAGATGGAGCAATGGGTAATAGGAGTGAATTGATTAGTGGGAGTGTATGGTAATAGGAGTGTTTGGGAAGGAGTGTTTTTAAAGTCTGTATTCAGACAATAGGTCCGCTGATGTAACCATGTAACTCTGAATAGACGGCAGAAGCCTACAACCAACGGTTTTTGGAGGGCCACTATCACTCGAGAAAAAAGCGCATTTTCGGGTGCAAAAGAAGCCCAAATTCCCTGATGTCATCGAGCGCAAAACTGGACATGTGCTTCTATTGGTGGTCTCGTGCTTCCATCCGGCTACAACAGTCACTATTGGTCGACGCTGTAGAACCATGGAAGGAGTGCCTTGCATGAGACGCACGTGTCCCGACTATTTATGCCCTACGTCGCTGTCGTATACTACTATGTGGTAGGGACCCTGGTCCATTTTGACAGGTCGAGGCACTGGTCGAAAGGGACGCAATTGTCCGTATAATATGCCAATGCCGCATGAGGTATGGCTAGGAAAGCCATGTGTCGGGTTGGCATATTGTACCTTGAAGGGGCTATTGGCGTAATTAGACCCCAAAAGTCTTGGCCTCAATCACCTTGGTTATTCAGGATTTCCAATGATGCTAAAAGTTCTATTTTACAGATGGAAGTATTTTGGAGTAATTGAAAGTATTTTGAAGTATTTTGGAGCTAATGGTCCAATTGGCTCTAAAATATAGCATAAGAAATAAGATATCTTTTCATTTAGTTTACTTCACTTTCCATTACTCTCGGTTCGACTTCCAGCAAGTTTTCACATGGTTGGAGGATGCATAATCAGAAAGCCTACAAGCTGACCTTAAATCACGAGACACAATGCACCTGGCTTTACGACCGGAATATCTCTTGTCATATTGGATCCCATCAGAAGTTGCCGCATAGACTAAGAACCACGTTTTGATGAAGCTTGTCGAAAATTAAGCGAGAATAATTACTAGGCATTTTTGAATTATAATTGCACTTGAATGGAAAGAATTAAAACGTTAATTATTGCAATATGTCAAAACTTCCAATTTCTTAGTTTATAGATATTGAAGTATGGGTATTTGATCTTCAAAGTATACCCACTCTCTCTCTATAAATGGTTTTGTGGTCTAGTTGGTTATGGCATCTGCTTAACACGCAGAACGTCCCCAGTTCGATCCTGGGCAAAATCATTTTTTGCACAATATCATGAAGTATACATAGTGTATTGTTTATTCGATGTAATGTTATTGCTCCAAATCATGGCTCTTGCCTAATTTCAGATTTTCATACTAATTAATGTGATCGAAAATTCGAATGGTTTGAAGAGACATACATAGTTTTTACGACACAATTTGCCAAGAACCGAAACTATTGAAGTAGAAAAGCAAGAACAATTTTGAATCTGGCAACTGGCTCATACAGTACTCTCAGTTGAACCATTGTTCAAATAGATTATTCCACGTGTGAAATGATAGAATCATCTATTTTTGTCCGTATGTCCTAAATTATTGCAAGGCATTTGTATGCATCTGGTAATTTATATGACTGGATAATGTTGCGGTGATTTTATCTTCTACACACCAACGTTTTCCTATTGTACACTGCTTTAATTACTTTGAATATTAATTCTATCAATTATTACGTCCATTGATATTAGCTAAATACAGTCCCCATCATAACCACCACTTCTTGACATCTCTGCTGTTCTATTTACACTCTGCTTCACATGCTTGCTGCACTTTTTCGTACATGTGGTCTGTCAACTTGGGTAAACCGCTAGTTCCGCTACACACCCGGTACATGACGTTATCCTGGTAACTTTCTGGCACTATCTTGCCCGAATCATCCACTTGAATGTAGCCAAACACGTTCTCGATCTCTGGAACACGGGCGTAGCGAGGAACTTCTCTAAAGTCGTAAATAGGCATAAACAGCAGGGCGTTCATTCCTGCTTCCATGATGAAGGAAAAGTCGTCAGTGACGTTGGAAGCTATGGCCTTTTGGAGTAATGAGACAAATGAAGCGTTTACTTGGAAAGTTTCGGGCGTTAATCTTCCCAACTGGACAGTTTCACCAATATGGATGGCATCAGGACGAGGAGAAAAAGAGTATCTTGCCACATTGGAGTCGAGTTTGTGAATGTAGATTTGTTCATTCGATGGATACCGGGACAAGTTCCGGAATGCCTGGATCGAAAATGTGGACTTGCTCACGGGTATGGAGTGTCTGGTAAGAAGCCTCAACATGTTAGTGAAGAGTAATTTTTCAGTGAGAAGATAAGTATATAGTGTGAAGGGCAAGAAATATGGGGTAAGATGTGAGACTACACCAGGAGAAATTAAGAAAGTAGATCATTGATCTGAAGTTGTAATTCAGGTACAAGAGAGGAGAATTGGTTTGTTAGTATACTATAGATATTGAGCCTTGTTACTACTCATTTTAGTACTTACTTGGGAGTGAGAAGAGGTAGGTACATTTTAGTACTACAAATACGCAATTCACTTGAATTTCAAAATGGCCCAGTTATGGTCAGCTCAAAATTGCTGGTGAATTTATTACAGTGCAAGTGAAGTGACGCAAGAGGTTTATTTGTATTGATTAAATGAAGGACATAATGGAATGAAGGAGAAATTGTTGCAACTGAACACTTCGACTGCTTGCAAAAAGAGCGGTAGCTGATATTTAGTTTTGACCGAGTACATATTTCAAAATGATATCAATTTGCTATTTCTATGCACAATTAATATTAAATATACACCAAGAACCCGAATGTGTGCAATTCTAATCAATTCATTCTCAGTACTAAAGTGGACCTTTAAATGAGCAATGCAAATATTCAAAATTTATCAACATTCCCGATAAAAAGCAACTGATCTTTCGTATAGGTTATCAAAGATTACACTGCTGAAGCATACAGACTTGAAAACTTGGATCGAAATAGCCACATTGTGCTGGGTTTGTCTAACAATCTCTATGGTATATGGCAATGAAAAACCGGTGCATTGAAAACCCAGTTGATGGCATCAACCGAAAGGGGAGAGAAAATAACAAGTTGGAATCAACCCAAAGAGGAGAGAACGAAATGCAACCTGGAAAAATGAAGTACTTAGTTGATAAAAAGAACAAACCCCTAAGAAAAATCAACTTTTGTTAACATGCCCTCGTAATAATTTTACCAGGACATCGAACAGAAGTTTTTACCACCCAGTGCAATTAACAGCATTGCTTTCTCTCACAAGAAAGCAATATAACTGTGGAATTTACCATGCATCCGCCCATACCAGGAAATCTGCAGGAATATAGCACTCTAAAACGGTCTCATAAGGAACATACCCATATGCTGCACCACCAGAAGAGTTAAACACAACATGTACCAGTGTGACATGTATCAATTCAGAGTTCGTGGACACCGTCTATCATTAGCGGTGACACACTGTATCTCCTGCGTTTAACCTTAACCTTAACCTTAACCTAAAACCTAAAACCTTATTCTCATGCGGAGAACATACCAACAGAAACGACCCAATTTCCATTGTCGCAAATTGGCCCGGTAAGAATACCAGCAAAAAGCGGAAATCAAGCAATGAAACAGGTTCGAGGCGATCGCTACCGAAAACGGTATTCTACGATCCCAGTTCCTCGACAGCTACCTTCAGTGTATGGTAGAACAGACTCTAGTTGTCACTGTACCCAACCTCTTCTCGCTTCACTGCATGAAGAGGTCATCGTACCCCGCCTGCTAATTGCCGAACTGCGCCATTTCCGCACCCTGGTGTTTTGTCACTCAATTAATGGAGATACTGATCGGAAAAGTTGGTGAAAAGGCCGACTTTTCACCAGATGCTCCACCACCATTTCCTTCGGCATTAACACCCCAAATAGGGTCCGTTCGCCTACAAAGCGACCCAGCACCGTTGGCTCCGCATGTACGGACAGGTAGCCCCAACAGGCTCGCTATTGTCAACGCCGATCTCTCTATCTCTTGCCCTTTCTGCTCTTATCTCAAGACCCCACCTCTCACTTTTTCGCCCCACTATGAATGAATGAATAAATGGGTATATAAGCACTGTGCACTCCGATGATTTTGAGATCACCACTTACCGCTCTTTCCACGGCCATTGCCCCATTCTGGCCCCTGGCGCCATATTCTGGACCCACTGACCTGCTCCGTTCTGTCCCCGCTGCCAGATAGATCAGATTCCCCCTTTTTCCGCCGTTTTTACCCCAGTTTACCATGTTTTCTCATCCTTCTCATATCCAGCTACCTGCCCATTCCAAGCTTCACCCCCTCCATTTCGACATCTCTGGCCCCGGCTCCAAGCCCGACCTCGACTCCAAGCACTCACGCGTCCGTACCGGCTGTTTCTGCTGCAGAAAACGCAAGAAGAAGTGTGATGAACGCCAGCCCGCCTGTCTGGCCTGTATTCGAAACACCATCAAATGTGTATATCCTGACATCAAAAACGAGCTGTTGCCTACGGATTTCCGCTTAGAGCCCACCACATATGATTTTATTCCCATCAGAAGAAACAAAAAGCGCCGGGTTGACGGTTCGGCAGCTCTGGACTCGTCCAGTTCTACTACTTCTGAAGCCTGTCTGGACTCCACCCAATTACAGGCCAAACAGGGTTTGTTCAACGTGATTCTTGCCCATCCCGTTTCGGCCGAGGCAAGCAGCGAAAAGGTCAAGGTAGAACCGCCTTCGAGTCTCCAGTCCATGTTTGAAATTGAGTCTGTTTCAAATAATCTTCCAGGCGAAGAATATGGATTTAAACTGACGTTTTCCATTGATTCCAAGGGATTTTCGTCTCCTAATGCAGTGGAAGAAGCAATAAAAGTAGATGGAAGCGTGATAGAAGCAGTTGATGGGATTGAAAGTAATGCAGTTGAAGTTATCCCCATTGAAAATGTGATACAATCAGTGGATGTGTTGGAATCAGTGGATGGGATAGAAGATGTGGATGTGATACAATCAGTGGATGTTATAGAAGATGTGGATGTGATAGAAGACGTGGACGACGTCATTGAAATCGTGTCAGAAGGCGTTCAAAACGAGCTTCTAGTACAGAGTGCTTTCCCCAGTCCAATGAGTGATATTTCACTCATGAAGCCGTTCTTAAATGTCCAGTTTTCACCCCAGGATTACGAATTGTACTACAATTTCATCATGAACTTCATTCCCTCCATTTCACTTCCCCATTCCCACCCACTTCTTACTCCAGGTCACATTTGGGTGCAAATGGGAACAGAATCCAAGGTCTTGACTGATATTTTCTTGAGTTGTGGAGCCACTTTTCTCTTCTGTTCTCATCGCCTGAAGTCTCAAGACGGAGACTTGACTCTCTACTACAAACAATTGGCCGAACACAAGTACTACAAGGCACTTCGTGAATTGAGTCAAGCCATAAATTTAAACCAGGTCGACATCGACAGTGACTGGCTCATTGGTGCTGGTTTGAATTTGTGTCTTAGAGACCGTTCGTTTGGTCTCAATGGCTCCAGGTGTGCAAAGCATTTGATATTTGTGTATAACCTTCTCAAAAGGAGACATAACCAGAAACAATTGCTCAAGAAAATAAGCCTCAATGAAGTTGAATGCTCCAGTTCTCAGAGGCTTGCATTGACTCCAAAACCCTCTATTCAATCACAAATTACGCCATCTGAAAAATTATTGATGGACAGTTTTGTCTTCAATTATTCAGTCAACTTGTTCTGCTGCTCCAAACAAGACTTTGCCACTTTTCCTTCTCCCTACAGCTTCTTCCCCGAGATCAAGGAATGGTTGAATTACCCTGTGTACAAGGACTGTGACATTATCTGGATGAACAATCCAGTGGTAGGCTCTGCACTTGAGGCCTTTGAAGTGAACACCAAACTCACCTGGTTATTGAGACTCCAATTCGAAAAGGATTTGGTCCAGTCCATTGACAAAAGCGACAAACTCTTCATGAATGACGAACGGTTCTGGAAAATGATATACCCGTTAAAGGAGAATATCAACCAGGTCCAAAGCAAAATAGACTCGTGGAAGTTCGAATTAGATGCCATGAAATCGAATAAGACGCACCTCATCTCACACAAAGACTTGAAATCGAACTTGGCGGTGGCTGGAGTTGTTCTCAATGCTTCCAAGATATTCTATGAAAAGATATCCAACCCAATTATTCCATCTTATTTGCCAAATATTCAGGAATACGTCAACTGTGCATTTGAAGAATTGGCACACGTTACTCCTGAATGCATGTGCTTAACTGCAGTGAGTTTATTTGTACTTGGCGCTGCAACTATCGATTCCAATCAAAGAAGTCTTTTGACTGGCCGTTTATCAGATGGCTCTAGTTCTGTTTCTTCAACAATTGGAGGAAACGTGGTCAAATTGCTCAAAGATGCATGGGAAAAGGAAGAATTCGAGACCAACGTGTTGGATTTAGGAGATCAAGCTTACAAGAGTTTTGATCTCATTTTTGATCGGGAAAGTATTGAGCAAGTGTCGTTTTAGCACTGCTCTGATATTACAGGTTTATGTATGATACATCTATATGATATTTAGTTCTAAGGATAACGGATTATTTGGGATGTAGGACAAAAAAACGGGAATAACGAAATGGAATGGAGTATTGTATGATAGATAATAGACGAGATTTGGTGGAAGAACAAGTAGGACAGAAAATCAAAGCAGCTTCTTGTAAATGGGAGTGAGAAAATAGCGTCAGAATTATCCTTCCTGATTTATTAATCATAACTGAGTGAACTTCTTTCCATTTTCGTCTCTGGATGTTGACCAAGAGGAACTTCTACTCCTCTGGATCCTTCCATATAATCTCCTCTGGAGATTATATCCCTCTTAATATTCATCTCTACTCCTTTGAATATTTATTCCCTTATCCTAACATGCTTCTCTTTCTTCCTCTCAACCGCACCTCGTCCAACTTGCGCAACGTCTCGACCAACTTCTTGCCTGCACCGTTGCCCTTGGCCTTGGTATGGGCCTCTTCGTAGCCCTTCAACAACCACTCCACATACTTGTCAGAAAACTTGGAATGGGTGCTCAACATGGCTCTTTCGAGCACGTAGATGTCCACAGCCTTGTCTTCAGCCAATCCCGAGTACGACGACAACCCGAAATCGATAAGAACTGGCCGGAGTTCCTCCAAAAGAATGTTGGAACTGGTAAGATCACCATGTATCATATCGTTCATATGCAATTGGCCAATGAGTCTGCCCACATTGTTGCAGGCTTGCTCCACCTCGGCACTTAAACACTTGGCTGGGTCCTTGAGGTCCTTCTCGAAGTACCAGAGCCAGTTTTTGAGCAGGCTGACGTTGCCATTGGGCAACGTGCTGCCTAGAAACTCCATCCAGATAATGCCGTTTTGGAAGTCGGCCAGGATGACAGAAGGGGCAGAAATGCCCAATTTGGCAAGCTTGGCCATGAACTTGACCTCTCCAACTGTCCGATTCTTGGTAATCGACGCATCTATCTTGGGATGCCGGTATGGCTTTCTGGGTCTGTATTTGATGATGTAGGTTCCGGGGTGGGAAAGGGCCGGATTGGAGGCATAAGGGTGGACGGAAGTCTGAAATACGAGGGCCTCGGCTCCTTGCGAGACCACCTGAAGCGGAATATTGGGCAAATGGCCCTGGACCTGGCTGATAATGTGGTCAGTCATGAAGGTTTTGGTGAAATATTGGGAAATTTTGATAAATGGTGGTCACGTGACTTGGAAGGGAAGAGAGGGGGTGATTACGGGCCATAGAGACGCTGAAGACTTTATCTAGAAGTACCATTGTGTAGATATATGCATTCTGGTGTTTCTGGTTCTTTTTCTGTGCCTCTAGTGCCAAAACTCGAGTTTCTGGCCCAATCTATACTTTTCACCATTACGATTCATCTGTATAATCAAGTCCCTCTATATCCACCTACAGACCCCCCAATTTCTCCAAAATTGCTGGCCTCAATTCCACTCTACCTAACAGCCTCCTGACCTCCTTAATTCCCTATTATCCCCCCAAATATCCCCCCTCTCTGCCCTCCCTACTTTCGCATCTCCATCTTTTCCTGCACTCTTATCACCAACACCCCTACCATGACCCTAACCTACATCATTCCGCCCTATCTCCTCAATACGTGCCTCGGAAGTGAGCTCCAGAACAAGCTAGCCCGAAAGAGCCAACAATTGAGTCAAGCCAACGTGATTTCCACCGATTCCAAGCACTATCACCACTGTCTTCCTACCACCTCCTCAGTCCAGGCCTTCTCCAATGACCCGGTTCTCAACGATATCATCAAGCTCAAGATCTTCTACAAGTTGCTGTTGCTCGGGGTGCTCGGCAACAACCCCAGTGAGGTCAATATCACCGAAACATCGTTGATATACGAGTACTACAAGATGTTCGAGGACAGGCTCCTTCAGGAGGAGTCGGAATGGGAGCGTAAAAGCACCAGTTTAGAGTTCCAGGAGGACTCTTTGAGTATGGCGTCAATTCGGGGCCAGTCTTCCATCTTCAGCTCTTCAAAAGACGGCGAAGTCGTGGTCAAAGTGCCTTCTGCCTACTCTGAATACATGAACCTCAGTTTGCGCCAGTTGATCCAGGAGGTCAAGATCAACGAGAACAGGCGCTTTTCCAAGTCATCCAGCTTCGTGCGCTTCGATGACGCCTCGTATTTCGAATATCCGTTGCCGATTTCCTGGACTCCGTTGATCGAAGCCAAGAACTTGGACTACCTTTCTGATGCCTACAACCTAAAGGTGGAATGCGAAGAAGGCTACTCCAACATCTCCATGGTAGCCAACACGAGGTACAAAGTGCCTCTAACTGACGAGGACGCCGAAGGTCAGCCCAAAAGCGACCAACGCTACTACAATTTCATCACAGAAAAGCCGGTAGCCACTTCTACTGGTATCTTCTACTACGAGGTAGAAGTCGAGCAGGTGGTCACGGAATCCACCGATTTCCATCCCTTGGTATGCATTAACGACACTTCTCTCTCGTCCGACTGTTCATTGGTCCTTTCCACCGGTTTTACCAAGAGATACGTCTCGCTTCCTCCAGAACACGGCACCATCTCCTTGCCCGATCTGCACGTCCGAATCGACTTGGACACATTGAAGCAGAGCCTCTATAATGGCAAGCCGCACGAAGGCTATGAGCTCAATATCAAACCAGGCGAATTGAACGGGAGTTTTGCTGTGAATTTCGAAGATCTGTCTTTCTATAATTCTATCAAGTGCTTGGAATCTGCCCAAAGAACCACCATTTTGAACATGAACAGGAGATTGTCCTCCTTGAATCGAACCAGCTTGAATGATAGTGATAACGGAAAGATCGACATTGGCGTTCCTTTCAAGACCCATCTCATAACTGACTTGACGAAAAAGAAGGTGTATAAAACAGACATTATTGGTTGTGGGATCAATTTCATCAACAACTCCATATTCATAACGTTAAACGGTGTTCTCGTCAAGGTGATCGGCCAAGAAGAATTGGTCAGTTCTCATCCTTCTACCAATAACTTGTTTGGTGCAACCAAGTCGATGGACCATTCGGTATATCCAGTGATTGGCTTCAAGGTGAAACAAGACGAGTCGATGAAACTGGGCCACGATCCTTCCAAAGCTATAATCAGAGGCAATTTTGGATTCCGGGAATTCAGATTCAACATCACCAACTATGTCCAGAACTTCAAGCTTGAAAACCAGAGATTCTTGTACTTGTCGTTGTTGGACAAAATGGAAACTTCCAAACTGGGAATTTCTGACACCACGAATGGCGTGGAAAAGTCGTTGTTGAACATCAACGACGACTCTCAAATGTTGAATCTGTTAATCAAAGGTTATTTAAACCATCAGGGCTATTTGGAAACATTCAAATCATTTAATGCTGACTTGAAAAACTTGGCCCAAGAGACCAAGTCTGAAGATCCTGCTGAACCAGAGAAGGAGGAGGAAGTCTTGAACAAATCGCATGCTGTCAACAGAAACGTCATAAAGAAGTACCTTATGACGAATAATTTCGATAACCTTTTGCGCTTTTTGAAAATGAATTATCCCGAAATTCTCGAAGATACTACTAAGGACGAACCTGACATTGCATTCGAACTCAAGATGTTGAAGTACACTTACCTTTTGAAAAACTATATTGACAGAAAACTCAACTGTGATGAATTCAAGTTTGAATTTGAATCGACGCCTAGTGAGAAGGAAATGTATGATAAAGCATTCGAGTACAGGAAGGAATTGTTACTGGGCAAGTTTTACAACGAAGCCAAGACCCAGAAGTTTGTCAGTCTTTCCAATGCATTACTTGTCAAAGACAATGAAGGTTTGAAAAATTTACCCGGCGTGGTAGATGCTTTCGACAACTATCCAAAGGATGTTGACAAGATTTTAGCCTTGATCAACGAAAAGGTTTTGAAGATCGTTGGACTCAACGGTACTTCCAACTTGGAACTGATTTTTGAGAGTGTGGATAAAAACATCAAAGATTTGAGCTTCGAAGTTAAGGATGATAAGTTTATGTTGGTGAACTTTGAGAGAGATCATATGGATCTTTGATGTCAGAAAATTTAGTTCTCGTATTGAACCGATGATCAATTACATGATAATATATTGCATGATTACTCTTTCTTGACTTTTCTCCGTTTTGTAGCCTTAGTATCATTATCCTTGACAGGGGTTCTCTTCGCCTTTGGTTTCAGCTCCTTTGGTTTGGCTTCTTCCAATTCGTCCTTGACTATGGGACTGTCAAATTTAACAAGGTCTTCATCTTTAATATCAAAATCCGGTTTAACATTCATAAGCTTATCGATACGGTATATTTCGTAGGATTTCAATGCCCAGCTTCCTTTCTCCAATGTATTCATATCGGTGTCATTAGCTTTGAGGATATTGAGGTATACTGGAAGGAACTCTTCCATGTATTCCTTGACATTGTATTTGATCTTAGTGCCAGGACGGTTAGAATCCACCACAAAGTACAAAAAGCTCTCGTCACTAAAGAATGGGGGTGCTAATATGGGGTTTATTTGGCTCAGTAGCGAAGCAATTAAGCTTGCAGTGGCTGGACCGACTCCTTTGAGCTCACTAAACGCTTTCAATGACTTCTTAACAACTTCTGTGTACTCTTTTACCTTTGCGGGAGAAACATTCTCCCACTTCAAGTCCTTATTGGCGTCAAAGAACTGCAATAAAACCTTGAAGCCGTCTTCGGTGCGTTCAACGACATCATCTTCGGCATTCAGGCGAATTAGCTTGGGAAGGGTGGGTCTGAACTTGCCTTTGGCAAGTTTCCAGTCCATCAACAAGGACAATTCCTCCTTTGTAAGCCATGCCTTCTTCTTATCCTTGTATCTGGAAGCGATTGTGGAAGGGAGCTCGTTGTTTCTCCAGTTCTCGAGGTGTAAAAGATTCCATTTATCGTTGTTGTAAGTCTTGGACGATTGTTCACTCAATTCCTTGTTGATGGTGGGATAAAGAGTCTCGTATGCCTTGGTGATGTGATCGATTGACATTGTGGCAATGTGGATGACTTTTGATGCCTGTAGTGTCAGAAATGGTGGAGTGTTGTTGTACTTTAAGGAAAAGAGTGATATATAGATAGGAAAAAACGAGCAGGCTGCAAATTAATTGTTTACTACATTCTTTTCTACTCCAATTAAAAATGATGTGGACTTTGGAAATTCAGAGTATGTGGATATGTTTTGAACTGGTTGTGTTAACTCTTGTTGATTTAAGTCGAACTTGATACTAGAAGGAGCTATTGATGAAAAAAGTAAAGGCTACAAAATTTACAAGGTTGCTTTGACAAGAAATGAACAATTCGGGCCAAAAGGCCAAATAGTGGACATACAGGACGAATCGATACACAATGGGGGGTTCATATTCCTACATGGTTGTCTGAACTTAGCGAATTTCACAATGTTCAAGTTATAAATTAATTCCTATTGATTTAATTGATGCTGAATGATATGCAATGATAATCATAATATTCTTTCATACAGATTTGTTTCATTATTGATTATTACAGCCAAGGAGTTCTTCAAAGAGCTCATCCATGGTTTCTATGTACAATATATGCTGTCCTTGGTCGGCTTTTAGGGACTTGCCACCTTAAATTGATTTCTTGGTCTGAACCTCTTCCACCACAGATACGGTGTTTGAGGAACGCTTGATGATGTCAACTGCATCAGAATTGGCCTTTCTGTACCCGAGTCTCTTGTTTGGGGTGTACGTGATGGGAAGCATGAGGTCCATGATGACATTTTGAATTAGAGAGTACACCTGAGAACTCATCCAATAAAGAGAAAGTCCGGTTGGAGCATGCAAAGAAATGGCCATCATGAAAACAATGGCCATTCTGGCCAAGTTAGAAATGGCGTCGGTTATGGTGGGTCTGAGTTTTCTTCTCTGGGTCAATCTCAGAAGTTCAAGAGTCTTGAACGTCCATTCGACGTTGCACAACGCAGTGATGCCTAGAATCAAGGGAAACACGTGGTAAGGGTCCGAACTGGACAAGTCAGTAAACCAGAAAATGCCTTCGTTGTATAAGGACTCGTCCAAAGGCTTGTTCTTGAGACTTTCCCAAGTGGACCAACCACAGAGGTCTCTCATGGTGAGCGACATGCTGACCCAGAGAGGTATTTGGAATGCTGGAAGGAGGAAGTTTTTCCAGATCTGCACGTCGTGTTCCTTGAACAATTTCTTCTGTCTTTTTCTGGTTTCTTTGCTGGTCAAGACCAAGATTTCTTCATATTTCATCGAGGCCAACGGCGACTGAATATTGAGATACGACTCGGACAAAGCGTCAGAGTTGTCGGAACCTGCGTTCTTGGCCTCTTGCACCTGAATTTTGGCCTGTTCCGCCTTTCTTTTGGCGGCCTGAATTCTTTTGGCCAAATTGAGCTTAAGCACTGGGTTCATAGCTCCGACTATCGGCCTCAAACTCGACTGTTTTTGGATCCGTTTTCTTTGCAAAATGGCCAACGGCAACGTCCACACCGTTCTAAGGGCAAAAGTGGCTAGAGGAATCACTGCCCACCATGGAAGCCCGGAGTATGCATGTGCTGATTGGAGGGTTTCTGTGAAAGTGGAGACCACGACGTGCGGTTCCCAGGAAAAAAAACGGCGGGAGTGCCGCAGGAGGGGCCGAAAAGGCACGGGAGCACGCCATACCGGCGCTGTGGCCAAGCTGTGCCGTATCATTGGAGTATGGAGAGTAGTGGGACGATGGATTTTTCACTGTATATCATGTGATGTATATCACGTGCATTCCCTCACGTGTTCTATATCACAACTTTTCACTCCAAACAACCTCCACTCCACCATGTCGTCGAGAACTGAACGGGCGTGCATGCTATGTGGCATCATCCAGCCCTACAAGAAGTTTGTGGAACAAGGCTGCCCCAATTGTGAGAGTGTTTTGCATTTTCAGGACAACGAGGACGGCCAGGTCCAGGACTGTACCTCTCCATCTTTTGAAGGCTTGATGGCCTTGGGTGACGACAACAAGGCTTCGTGGGTGGCAAGATGGCTCAGAATAGACTCTTTTGTCATGGGCATCTACGCCGTGAAAATCAACGGTAAGTTGCCTCCACATATCGTGTCTGAGTTGGAGGAGCAGAACATTGTGTATAGGCCTAGAGACGGCAGTGCTGAGGATTAGGGTTTCTTGTATGAGTAATAAAAGTAATGGTAATAGAGGATGTAGCGGGGAGATTATGGTGAAGTCAATATGAATATGATGAAGTGAATATGAATATGATGAAGTCAATATGAATATGATGAAGTCAATATGAATATGATGAAGTGAATATGGAATATGAGAAAATAGGTAATATGGTGAAGTGAATATGAATATGATGAAGTGATATGAGAATATGAAAACATAGGTAATATGGAGAGTACTGATAATTATTATGTTCAAACATTCATGGCATTATAATATTATTAACCAAATAGTAAAGGAATGTGCCCAAACGCTCTTCCTACTAAGGCTTCATGTATGTATATCTTTGCTATTCCTAGTTGTCTGTATCGTACAATTAGTTTATGTATTTGCATATTATGTACTGTTCCGTTACTTTATCTCAGATCTACCTTACTCTTACTGGAGGTGCTTCACTTCATCTCTCAAGCGTTCAATAGTGGCGGTCTTGTCCCACACATTGCGGTCAGCCCACACAATGTCCATGAGGCGGGCCATCAAGGCCTCGAGGTCCTCCACAGCTGCAAATTCGACATACTTGGCCAACTCGTGGTTGAAAAACTGGTCCATTTGGGCGGTGTCCAAAACCAAATCGCGAGAAAGCTGGATCTGGTCCTCATCCTCCACTTCGGACTCGGAGTCTGGTGCAATAGGAACAGGTTCAGTGGTAGAAACAATGGACTCTGAGGGATTTGGAGTGACTTCAGCAGGAACAGCAGCCTCTTCTGGTTTTGTTTCCACTGTCTTTTCGGATATATCAGTGGTTCCATTCACATTGGAATCGCCATTTTCGACAGGCACTTTTGGAGTTGGTTCAACGAGGTCAGAAATCGACATGGCAGTCAGTTCCTTCACCGGTTGCTCCTCTGAAACTGTCTCGACAACCTTGACTTCAATTTGGGCTGGTACCGTTTCCTCTGGCGCAATTGCACCTTCAGGCTCAACCTGATCTATTTCCATAGCCTGTGCTCCAGCATCAACAATCTGGGGCACAATTTCGCTTGCCACTTCAGCAACAGGCTCAGCAATAAGAGAAATGGTACCATTTGCCAAAGGCTCAATGTGACCGTTGCTAATGGTATCGGTTGAAATCTCCTGTTGCTTTTTAAACTCAGCTTCTAAGTGTTCGTGTTCTTTCAAAAGAATCTTCTGCTTCTCAATTTCTCTGGCTCTCACCTCTTTACATTGCTTCAAGAAATCAGGTGTGCTGAAATCATCTGTTCCAAATTGTGCGTTGGTCAACATTTCATTGGCCTTAAGAATTCTCTCTCTGTCTCCAATGGTAATCGAGTCCTTGACTATCATCCGCACATCTCTCAAGAATTGCTTCACCTCACTGTAGTATCCATTCCAAAGTCTTTCCTCAATAGTATCCAAGTCCATGTTGTAGTAGTATTTTCCAGTACTGAGCTCAAGCAACATGTTTTCGTGTTCTGGATCGGTGGAAAGTTGGTACAACACTTCGTACTGATTTAATGGATTCTCCAAAATCACTGGATCAAAAAGATGCACCAACAAGTTCTCGTCAATGACTGGCTTTTTGAACCTCTTATATCTAACTTTAAACAAGTCCATCAACGCTGCTAACTTGAGTTTCAACACATTCTTCACCTTTGCATCAGCATACTCTTGTTGTTTGAGTTTCTTCTTTTGCATGATTGCATCGTCGCTCAAATTAGTGTTCTTGACAACCTTAAGTTCCTTGAGCTTTCTCTTGGGCCTATTTTCCACATCGTTTATGAATTCATATGGCTTCATAGTCAAGGTCAATTTCAAGGACGAAAAGAACTCCATTTTTTGTTCCAATGTTGGAATCGACAAGCCAATATGATTGGCATGGCCAAACACTTTGGTAATTTCACCTTCCAATGAATTATAAGGAGAATCGGAAACACCCAACAACAACACCTTTTCTGTGCTCTTGAGGTTTCTCAACAAAGTTGTCAAGGTCACCTGGGTTGAATAATTCGCCACTTTGAACCAAACATCTATGTTGGGAATGAAAATAATGGAAGGTTGGTGTCTTCTGGCTTCGACAAAAGCTTGGATGATAATCAGCTCTGGAGATTGGGCTGGATCACCAAACATTTTGCCTAAGTCCAAAGCCTGAACTTGGTATCCTTCCAAATAGTTCAAAATAGCTGAACTCAAGTATTGCTGACCAGAACCTGGATCTCCTGTAATTAATACATATGGTTTGAATATTCTTGAGCTCTCCAAATTTCTCAACAATGTATGCTTTGCAAATCCACCATCTTTGTCTTTAATGGAAGGATCCAAATATAATGCATCGTCCAATGCGGTGAGTTTCTTGGTTTTAGCTTCCGCGATTCCAGGCATGATCTTGTTCAATCTATTGACAATGTGGTCGAGATTTCCTTGAAGAATAGACTTCAAATGGTCTGGTAATGGAGATGACGAAGAGGAGGTCGATCTAGCACTAGATGGAACAATCTTTTCCAATGCTCTCATGAAATCCTTGGCGATAACCTTGATTTTGGACGGATTTACTTCTAACTTGTCATTGGTCTTGTAGATTTGAGGATACTTTCTTTGAATACTGAAAAGTGCAGCTTCTGTACACAATGCACGAAGATCAGCACCACCATAACCCTTTGTGAGATGTGAAAGTTTGTCAATAAATTCTGGTGCCAATGGTGGTTTCCATTTCTTCGTGTGAATGTTCAAAATCTCACCTCTGGCTTTGATATCTGGCAATGGAAAGTAGAATTCTCTGTCGAATCTTCCAGGTCTTCTTAAAGCTGGATCAATTGAATCGGGTCTATTGGTGGCACCAATGACAATCACTTGTCCTCTGTTGTCCATACCATCCATCAAGGCCAATAAGGTGGACACGATACTGGCGTGGATTTGTTCCTGCTTTGACGATCTGACTGGAGCCAAACCATCAATTTCGTCGAAGAAAATGATCGAAGGCTGTTGATTCTTGGCTTCTTCGAACAAGAGTCTCAATTGTCTCTCTGCTTCACCGACCCACTTACTCAAACAATCAGCACCCTTTCTCATGAAAAAGGTGATTTTTCTTTCAGATGTGGAGCAACTGGATGCCAAAGCACGAGCCATCAAGGTCTTACCAGTACCGGGTGGTCCGTGGAACAAGACTCCTCTTGGTGGTGTGATATCGAAATTCTGGTACAATTCGGGGTACAACAATGGCAATGCCACCATTTCCTTCAATTGGTTGATGTAATTCTCCAAACCTCCAACTGCAGAGAAGTCGATATTCATATCGACGCCCAAAGGATCAGTATCACTCAAGTTGTTCTTCTTTTTTCCACCATTTTCATCTGATCCTCCTGTGATGAGTTTGGGGCCACTTGGTGCTTTCTTCTTCGAGATTGTGGCTTCCCCATTAATAGGCGCAATCTCATCTTCGGAAGAATCAGAATCAATAAGATTCTGACCAGCAGCTGCCATGTTCTCGGTGGACATTCCAGGAATGGGGATTCCACCAGGTGGGATATTGGTACCAAATAACGAAATCACGTCACTACCTCCAAATGGACCTGCAGTTGGAAACAAAATCTTTCTATAGTCACCTTTGTTGGGCTGTTTGCGGTTTCTGGCCTTGCTTGAGTAAGGAGGAGTCGGTCCACGTAACGACTCCAATTGCATGTCTGTCATTATAGGTGGAGGAATGGTGTAATCCACCTTTTGGATCCGGTCTCTTAACTTGTGTTTCACGGGCGTATTGGAAGGAGAAGAGTCGTACAAGTCTTCAATTTCACGCTTGATGTCGTCGATGTCTGAGTTTTCTTCTGTCACCATGGTCTCGTTTTCGACCTGCAGTCTTCCGGATCTTGTCATTCGACCCACTGGCTCTGCTGATCTGGTACGTGACCTTTGCTTCCGCCTTTTCTTGGAGGGACCAGCTCCGTAGCCGAAGTCCTCGGAATCGTTCTCGTCCTCGGAAGCAATGAACTGTTTCTGCTCAAGTCTATCTATGAATTCGTCATCCTCGCTGACCACGTCATCGTCGTAGAATTCGTCATCTTCTGACCCGATTTTGGTTCTGGAAGGTCTGTTTCTTCTTTTCCTTCTGGAACTGACTTCTTCCACGTAATCGTCTCCGCCGTCGTCCTTTTCCTCCTCACTCTCACTGAATACTTCGTCATCGTCGACGTCAGGCTCGGTAGCGGGCTCTGGAGCAATGGATTCTATAGGTTGAGGCTCTTGATCGTCGTCAAAATCCTCCAATTCATCGACGGCTTCGTCTTCGTTATACGAAGCGACCTTTCTCTTTCTTCTGGGCGGTAACTCTTCCTTCTTCTCGAAGTCCAAATCGTCGTCATCGTCGTCTATGATTCTTCCTCTTCTAGACATGGTGCTTGTGTATAGTAGTTTGGTACAAGGGAGGCAAAATGGCTGAAAATGGGCGGATTCAAAGATTTAAAACGCTAATTCGGCCAAACACGGGGCGCTTGTTTCAATTATGGTGTTTCTGGCGTGGTGGGGACTCTAATTGCCTGTCGTGGGGCAGCCTCTTGTTATGGCAGCTTGATTGTTGACAATGGTGCAACGGGCGAAAAAACAGCGCAAAACAGCGGGAAAAAGACGGATATGACTAAACAGGGCACTGCGAACACTTTGGAGAGGTTTCTGGCGCTGTTTGGTTGCACGGACACGAGATATGGCTGGGCACGGTGGTGTTGTATTTAGCGTGAAAAAGGCAAATGGTGAGGACTGCGAGAGTCCGTCGTGCGCCTACCGCTTTTGCAGGATGACTTATACGGAATACCAGCATCTCCAAGGCGACGAATTCGGCCTGTTTTCACCCTCAAAGCGCTCCTACCTTGTTCCAACCATATTCCACGCCGATTCCGGCCATTTCGGCTCTACCTTTGCGTGAAAAAACGGACTTTTTTTGTTGAAAACGGCGCCAAAAACTCCGAGGTTGGGCAGCTCCGCCGCCACAGAATCTGGCGACGTTGTGACACTACGCCAGTCTGCAACAGCCCGAATTTGCAGCCATTAAGTATAGGTAGGTTGCATATGGGGAGGACGCGGTCAGGTGACAGGAAAGTGTCTGGGCAGAGGCTATGCAAGTCGTGCGTGCACATGCAGACAATAGGAAAAGAGTACGGAGAAGGGAGAAGGAGGAGAGAGATAAAGGAGAGAGATGAAGGAGAGGGAATAAAGAGAGGTAGGTTTATGCATGAGCAACTTGAGCAATAGAGTGAACTGAACGATGCAGTTCATTGATTGATAGGTGGTAGAATGGTAATATATATAGTAGTGCCTGTGTCACTTTCTATGCACTCTTGCTGGTGGTAGTCATTTGCTGTCTGACACATTGCCGGTGTCTGCAGCAAATATGCGGTCTGGAACAAGCGAAGTATTCACCCAAATAGTTCCAACAACTGCATCAACATGCCTCATCAAGCCCATTCCACATTTAGGCTCCTCTTGCTTAATCTGGCCATGGTGAAAGGTCGCGTTTTGGGCAAAGAGAGCATACGCGATCTTGTTCAAAGCCCTTTCAACATCATGCCATCCTCATGCCTAATTACATGCGTCATGTACTTGTTCGCTGTAGGTTTGACGGCATTCAAACCTTAAATCTAAATGGAAGTTTACTTGTAATTATCATCAAGCGTGCTGTTTTGTGGTTTTCGTCTACACAAGGCCAATGTATGTCTGTCTAACGGCGTTGCTGCTCAAAGTGAGCAAAGTAGAGAAATTCGGTTTTATTAGTAACCTGATTTCCATTCTATCGTGATCATCTAGCTGGTCGTATTTTTGGGTTTGAATTCAGCTGAATCTACAGTTGATGATTTGATGTACCTTAAGAGCCGCAAATTTTTGTACTTCCGGATAGATTCGTTCATTGGTTATTGATTACCCATTCAATACAATGGAAACTTGGCTTGACAAATATATTCAAAGCCCTTCTACTTGGTTTAATATTTGTAACTGGCATAATTTACCGGTTTTTTGTTTTAAACCCCGTCTACACTATCTTTGTGTTGGAATTTTCTGATTTTTGTAGAAAATTTGATAAAATACGAAGTTGGCCGAAACTATCAGAGGTCAATTACATGGCTATAACATAAAAGTCGTTAATTAATATATACAAGTTCATTCTTCAGTTCCTCTCATTGGAACTCTTTCGATTGGAATTTTATGCTTTTTTGAGTTGGCACCTTCTCCGTAGGAAGTATCACTTCCTACCTCAGCATATTTGGAGCTTCTTTGAGTTTGGTCTACTCCAAGTCGGTCTAAAATCTTGCCTGACAAGTCAGGAATGATAGGACTGATTAAAATGGAGCATATTCTGCTGCTTTCAGCTGCCAAAAATACATAATAGTTTTGAAGAACAAGATAGGCATCATCTCCTGTCTCTTTGTATTTCTTTCCATAAAGCCATGGCTCAGCAGTTTGGAAAAAGAGATTGGCTTCATCGATCACAGTCCACCATTCTTGGATTGCCTTCATCTGGTCGAATCTAGTGAATCTAGAGTCCATCTTTTCGTATAATGTATCCAACTTTTCTGTCAAAGAATCCTTCAAGCGAATTATGTCTGCCACTGTGTTGGGATTAATTGCATGTGTTCTGATGAAATCATCAATATTTTCGTATCTTTCGTCGGCATGATATTCCACACTTTGTCTAATATCAAACTTGGCTCCTCCACATCTGGTGACGAGATTGGCATATTTTCCAATCAAGGTGTCTCTACTCAGACTGAAGGCGGTTTCACTGAAGTTGCAGTCTGTCTCGATATTGGAATATTCCGATAAAAAGAAGCGCAAGGCATCCCGTCCATAGTATTTGTAGGTAGCAATTGGGTCGACCACATTGCCCAAACTCTTGGACATCTTGAAACCCTCACTTAGCCAATGTGAATGCACAATGAGTTGCCTTGGAAGTTCCACTCCAGCTGCCATGAGGAAAATAGGCCAGTAAATACAATGGAACTTGATTATATCCTTTCCAAGGACATGGGTGGCAGGCCACATGGTGGAATTGCTGGAGAATCCGGTCTCAGACTGCAGAAATTTACCTGGAAAGCCAGTTGCAGTGAGATAATTCAACAAAGCATCGAACCACACGTATATCTTTTGAGATGGGTCATTTGGGACTTCGATGCTCCATTTCAATCTGGACGAAGGGCGTGAAATGGACAAGTCCAGCAATTTGGTCAGCTCAAGCTCTCGCAATAGCTCGTTGTACTTTGTTTTGGGCAAAACCAAGTTGGGGTTGCTCTTGAAGTATTGGATCAACTGGTCCTGGAATTGGGACAATTTGAAGAAATAGTTGGATTCTTCCTGAAAAATTACCTCGGTACGACTCTCCTTGGCGATCATCTTGGACACTCCGTTCTCTTTGACCTCCATGATCTGGTTTTCGGGATAGAATGTCTCGTCACTTACTGAGTACCATCCACTGTGAGAACCCTGGTAAATTAGGCCCTTGGATTCCATCAATTGCCAGAAAAACTTGACGGTTTCGACGTGGTCGTGGTCGGTAGTACGAATAAAGCGGTTGTAGTCGACATTCAAGTCTCTAGCCAAGTCCTTGAAATTTTGGGAAACCTCATCGACAAGCACTTTAGGGTCGATATTTCTCTTTTCAGCGGTGGTTTGGATCTTCAACCCATGTTCATCGGTTCCAGTCAACAAGAAGGCACTTCTTTCGGGATTCAAACGTTCCCATCTAGCTCTAGTATCGCAGAGTAGCATGGAATAGGCGTGGCCTAAATGAGGTTTGGCATTGACATAAAAGATGGGACTGGTTACGTAGAACGGTTTGGTCGAATTCCACCGTTTAAACGCTGTGGCGATTCTTGGAGAAGGCCGCTTCATGACAAGCCTTATAATTGAAGTGGTAGCTCTTGTTGGTGGAAGAGTAGTGATGGTAAACTCTTGATGAAGTGAATGCGAATGGTATTTTTGAGTCAGAAATCAGAATCCATATTGCGGAACCAAAGAGGTAAAGGAAGAAGTGAAGGACGAGGGAAGAAATAACTCACAAAAGAGCTTTTTCCGGTTCAATCCGACCAGCTGTACATATTTTTGATGAAAGAATTGAAAAAGACGAAGTATAGAAGAGTGTATATTTACTATGCTTGAAGTAAATGTAAACTAAATGGAACGATTCTTCTTTTAATTAATTAGCGGTACAGTGATATTTCAATCACTAGTGTCCTGTTCTTAATTCAATCACTAGTGACCTGTTCTTAATTCAATCAGTGACCTGTACTTTTCAATTAGTGACCTGCTCTTAATTCAATTATTAGTTTCCTGTTCTTAATTCAATTAATTATCTATAAACTTGTCTAAAATCCATAAATTCTAGAAAGGCTCAAATCAACTCACAATTGATATTGAAATATCTTACCTGCTTTCAATCATACAAGTCTCATTTTCCCTTGGAGTAGCCTCATATAATTACCTGTGTGTGTGCTAAGCTATAACCTCTATATGTAGCTAGACGGTGGGCTTCTCCACGAAAATAGCCATCAATGCAAACACTGTGTAGAACACACCCAATGGATAGGCAATCAATGGTCTGACATTGTGGAGCTTCAAGACCGCCACAAAGAAGCCCGACGCGGAGTAGGAGCACCACAACACGGCAAACGCGCTCAACAAGTAGCCGGGCAAGTTGTCCAACGACACCACCACGCCAAGCACACTGATCAAGACCAAGGGCAACAAGCAGTAGCCTATCACCGAGGCGGAGCGAGCAAAGTCCAACTGGATCTCGTGGCTCATGAACTTGAAGAGGTAATGCAAACTGATAACGCCAAAGAGGCCCACGCCGTAGATGTACCCGAACTGCACTTTTCCGGCCAAGAGAAGAAGCGTACCGAAGAGAAGCACGAATAGGATAGGGCCCGCCATGTCTGAGTCGGCCATTATGTCGGAAGAGATGTTGCGGTTCAACGGATTCAACACAGCCCACGTCTTGGCCTTGATGTGCTGGAAGTTGATGCCCAACTCCTCAAGGAGTGGAGGTTCGCCTGGGTATCCAGAGGTGCCAAATGCTGCAAACAATCCCGTGCTCAACTCGCCGCCACCCATGACACCACTCACATCAATCAGAGACGCGAATCCAGAGTCCATTGCGCCCATGCTGCCGCTGTTGGATATGCCTGCCGCTGTCTGCTTTTGAAACGAATCGCCGTAGCTGGACTGGTAGAATTGCATGTTTTGGGGGTCATTGACCTGCTGTTGATAGTACGCCATGGTGAATATGTGCAGGAAGGAAGACTATCAGGAGGAAGCGTCTTTGACTGGAGAATTAAGAAGGAATAACTGTGTAACAGTGTGGTTGATTTGGGTGAGTAGAAATTGTAAAGTTGATCGGAAAAGTCGTGCGCAGTTCAATATAGTGGAAGTTGCGATTTGCAGCATGTTGAGATTGAGTAGGTAGGTGAGAAAGGGTTGAAGAATTGGAGGTGTTCACGAGGAAAAGAAGGAATGTAACTATGTTACAAATATAATGAGGTTGAAATTGATATGCTCCCTTCTTTCTGGGGAAATTTTGGGTCGATTTAGGCAATTTGGTCCATAGGGGACAGTGGAGGTAGTTTGCAATAATTAGAGAGATGACAAGTTGATGAACGGGAAAACAGGACGCAATATTATGGAAATTCAATGCTAATATGATCTTGAGTCATAAGAGTATGGAATTATCAGGAAGAAGAACCAATTTGGTTGATACATCAAGTAAGTATAATGAAGTTTGCTGCAAAGAACCTAAGGCTGAATGGAGTGAGTATATATATTTATGGAAACAAGATATTCGAAATGGAATAAAGCACATTCAACTACTTGTATTCTTTGAAGGGAATGGAGGTTGATATTGCTGGTTTGATACTATAAGAGAGGCAAAGTAGGACTAATTGTTATCATTGTCCACCCCAAAGCGTCAACAAATAAATTGGATTACTTCCTAAGACTGTGAACTCAATCTTAACATAGACGGTGCTATGCGGTACAATTGACTTAAGGAAATAACCTAGCCCTTCTTAGAGACTCTTTTCAAAGAGAAAAGTGGTACTTGTTTATCTTACTCGGTCATTTTTGGTGCCTACTCATTCAATTCCCCAATAATACCTGCACTCAATCCATCCAAACACTGCCCTACTTTAATTCCAGCCCATTCACTTGAACTAGACACCTGATATATCCAATTTATCTTCCACCATCTTTCTCCTTCAATCCATACCAGCTCAAAAATTCACCAGTCCCTCAATAACAAGTTACAGTGGCCGAGTGGTTAAGGCGACACCCTGCTATTAGCAGCTCAGGTGTTGGGTTTTACCTGCGCAGGTTCGAATCCTGTCTGTGACGTTATCTTTTTGTCACATTTTTTGATTGGATCAACGAAAACCTGCATCATACAACTCCATTTCCTGGTAGTTATCGAACCTTCCAGCTCTCCACCTCACCATGTCCCAGTCGTTGATAATATTCAAGAGCTCCGGCAAAATCGAATACCAGTACAACACAAAGACTAACCCGTTCAATGAGTTCATACACTCCTTGGTGAACGAGACCAGCATCGAGTTGGAGAAGAACTTCTACACAGCCAATATCAACCACAAACGTTTCTACTGCTACAGGAAAGACTTGGTGTATGTGGCCCTTTATCTTGAGGCCATTACCACCGTGGACGGTGACAAGGTCAAGACTACCTTGCAGGGCATCTTGAAAACTTACACCAAGCTCCGTGAAGAGGACGTGGACGGCGAGAACGATGCCAAGTTGAAGAAATTGGTGGACTTACAGTTCGACCTGTTGATGAAGACTAGGCCGGTCGAGATCCTCAGACCTGGCTCCTCTACTCCCAGTGGGGCTAGTACTCCAATCCGTAAACCAGGCACCCCAGTGGCTGGCAAAGGATCCAGCAAGAAGATGAGAAAGTGGGACGGAGACCAGATCTCCGACGACAGAACCAGCTCCAAGGCACTCGACTACTCTGTTATGGACGATGGCGATGCAGAGATTATTGGAGACACCAGCCACTTGTTGGGAGATGACTCGGCCTTTGTCAAGGAGAACGAGTTGGTGTTGGTCAACGAGTTGAACGACATTTTGGGTCAATCGGACGACGAGGAAGACGATCCTTCTGAGGCCAGCAATAAAGGCTTTTTCGGCAAGTTAAGCTCCTTCTTCGGAGGTAATATCGATGTTCCAGAAGTGTCCAAGAAGTTCCATGACCAATTGGTGTCCAAAAACATTGCTCCAAGTACCGCAAAGACAATCATAGAAAAGATCCAGAACAACTTTTCCAACAAGAGAAACGTGACCATGGCCATGTACAAGCAGGCCTTGACCGAGGAGTTGACCAAGATATTGACTCCCAACGTTTCCACAGACTTGTTGTACGACATCAAGCGTAATAAAGCTTTGGGAAAACCCTATGTCATTTCAGTGGTGGGTGTTAACGGAGTGGGAAAGTCGACCAACTTGGCCAAGTTGGCCTTCTGGTTTTTGCAGAATAACATGAGTGTGTTGATCTGTGCCTGTGATACGTTCAGATCGGGTGCTGTGGAGCAGTTGAAGGTGCACGTTAATAACTTGAAGAACTTAACGGTGGACGACTCCAAGTCTAGAATAGAGATTTTCGAAAAGGGTTACGGAAGTGGAGACCACGTTGTCACGACCGCAAAGCTGGCTATTAAATTTGCTACCGATGAGAGTTTCGATGTGGTCTTGATCGACACTGCAGGAAGAACACATTCCAACGCCAAGCTTATGGCTCCGTTGAAGAAGTTTGGTGATGCTGCCAACCCGGACAAGATCATCATGGTTGGAGAGGCTTTGGTTGGTACTGACTCGGTGGAGCAGGCAATTAATTTCAACAATGCATTTGGAAGCAAGAGAAGCTTGGATTTCTTCATTATCTCCAAGGTTGATACTGTGGGTGACTTGGTCGGAACCATGATCAATATGGTCATGGCCACCAAAGTGCCAATTTTGTTTTTGGGCACAGGCCAGACATATACCGATATCAAGAGGTTGAGTGTGAATCGTGTGGTGGAGATGTTGATGAGTTAGTTGAGTTCAATTCTAGGAGAAAAGATGGAATAGATTGACATTAGCTCAAGGATTTCTTTTCATCTGGACACCTCACGGGTAGCTCTCGATGTGGTACTTACACTTGAGCAGAATCAACAGATGGTGGCTTCGACACACAGATTTATATGAGTTACTATGGTATCCAGTTACAGCACCGTCTTACTAATACTAAAACTTCCCGACAGGCCAATGCCGAGTTCAAATACGGACCATAGTCAAATGGACATTCTACATGCCTGATAGGCCCCTTAGTTATAATCTCAGATTGACTCTTGTAGTCTGGACGGAGTGGATCCAACGTAGAGGGCAAATCCAGCAGTATATTGTAAGTATTGGTTCTTCGTAAAAGTGAATTTACGTATATTCCAATCCCAAATTGTACCTACAACAACTATTTTAATAGAGGAAGGATTATGGCAAGGATGAAGCATGAATTTCTGTGCTATTTACATCCAAAATTTACATTCCAATTCCTCTCTTGGTCGCTTTATAATTGCAATTATCGGATGAGAAATTACATGGCTACACTAACAAAGGGGGTCAATTCAATCCAATTGTCAACATTCTATAATATTCGTAAGGAATTTAAGAACACAGTTTCATAAAATTCAACTGACTTATTATTGCAAATCCACAGAACAAATTTATTCTGCCTCATTACAAGTCCGACTTCTGCATCCAGCTGAGTGTGTTAATGCTAATAATAGGAACAAATGTCTGTGACCAGTGAAACGTGAAACTGAACAGTTTAGCAATAATCGAATAGTGAAACACGATGTGCATGCTCTTGACTATTCTACATGGCAATGCAATTCCATGTAGAGTCCAGTGTAGAAGTTCCCATTGATATCGTTCTACTCATCCATCACTTCGTAAATGAAAAGTTCCACTAAATCCGAGAATCTCAAATGGATCACTAAAACCAGGGGTCCACAAAAGACGTTACTGCCGGTAGAACTGTGAAAAATTGGAACCATAATAGGCAATTCCTCCTGCTCTACATGGCGAAACCGTTAAACAGTGTATTCCGACACTTCCCGTCTTAATAGCAGTCCATGTATTTCTCTCGATTTCTCGCGGTAGCCGCACTGCGGGGACCTGTAAACCGTCGTACTAGAGCCGCACGCCATTCGTACCACCACCACCACCTCCACCACAAAACACCGACTCCATACCACTATGGCCACAGTTCTCTCTTCAATATCCCACTAGTTACTCCTCTAATACCACCATCAACATCTCCACTACCACCATCAACCTCTCCACTACCACCAATGGCGCTATTGTCGTCTCCTTCTTCTCTCCATATCAGCCTCTTTTCTCCCGCTCCGCAGTTCCTGTTTCTCCCTATTCCCGCACTGCCTCTCCTTATTCTGCCATTCCCCTCTCCCTAGTTTCCCTATTTTCTACCGCCATCTGATTGCGAAACTTCTGGACTCTTCAACTCCGTCTCTCTTCTTCTTTTCCTCCTCTTTTTTGTTCATATTCGACATGAGGTTCAGACGGAAGCCCCAATCTGCCGATCCCGGTGCCCAGTACCAACTTTACCTCAAGATCAAAGCCAATAGGGCCGCAGACTTGGTTCCAGAAGACCAATACAAACAGAACGAGACCACTACAGATGCCAATTCCGCCAACAATTCCACCAACAATTCGAGTGCAAATGCAAACAACAGGCGAAACTCGGCCAAAAAAGCCATCAATGCCTGTTTGGTGGCCCAAATCAACGATTCCAAGAAGAGAACATCCCGTCAACTCAACTCCAACCAACCCAGTTGGAATGCCGAGCTAGAACTTCCACTAAAGCCCCACGACTATTCCCAGACATTGGTCTTGACGGTCTGGGACAAGCACAAGCGCTACAAAACCTATTTGGGTGAACTAAGGCTTGGATTGAAAGAGTTGTTCTACTCCGAGGGCCGCTTTTCCAGCTCCACTGACTTGAAATGGCACAAGCTCTACTCCAGCAAACAGTACCAGAGCTTTGTGACAGGCTCGGTGCTCGTGTCGTTCGAGCTCCTGGTGAAACAGATCAAGAAATGGCGCAAGACCAAGGATTCCAGAGAAAGAGAAAGAGAAAGAGAAGGAGCTGTTCCAGGAGAACTTCCCAGTATTTTGGTGGTTCCGCCGTCGAGAGCCACTACAGGTGCAGAATTGGCTCTGGGTACCGAAACGGGCCTGGATGTCGTTGGTTCAAGCGAGTCTTCTCCAAATTCCGATCCTAAATCTGTGGAAATTAATCTCGATGGCCTCGAAATTACACTGAAAGCATCAGCACGGTCCGTCGATGTCCAGGAAGACCTCAAAAAATTGATGTTTGACAAGTGGATATCCTCCAGCATTTACTCTTCCATAGGTCCTGGTACCAAGCCAGACGACCAAGGCTTCTATTCCGATTCCAACGAAGTGCCTGCCACTATGGACGTTTCAGACATTGAATCGATGGTTTCTTCTTCCAGTGCAAAGTGGCCCGAAGAACCAGCAAAGCGAGACCCCAAATCTGCTCTTGAAAATAAATGGCTAGGTGTGACTCTCGATACAGCCGATGCAAGCTCCATTTCCGATGCTTCAATGTTATCTTCTGATGGAATGACCGATTCAAATGACCTTTCCAGACCCAGAATGAAGAAAAAGCACCGTTTGCTCAAGAAATTCTCCAAGAAAGTGTCTGAAAATTTCGAATTGCGCAACAGAAGCGTCTTAGGCGTTCTCTTTGTCGAAATCATCTCCTGTTCTGACTTGCCTCCCATCAAAAATCTCACCAGAACTTCGTTCGACATGGACCCTTTTGTGGTGGTCACTTTTGGAAAGAAAACCTTCAGAACCAGCTGGAAACGTCATACACTCAACCCAATATTCAACGAAAGACTAGCATTTGAAATCTTGTCACACGAGCGTAACTTCAATATTCAGTTCACCGTTTTGGACAAGGAGCAGTTCTCCTTCCACGACAAGGTAGCTGATGTGAGTCTTCCAATCCGAGACCTTCTCGAAATGGCCGACTTCAATAAGAATACGCCATCTTCGTATATGTCCCTTGGTGGTGACACAGATTTGGAATCTGGACAAGATACGCCCGTTGAAGGTAAGGAAAATCAGGTGAATGGAAAAGCACCTGGTGTTAAAATTGCAGTTCCACCGTCTCCTTCGAAATTAAGGACTTCTCTCTCGACTTCGAATCTCCACGGAGCTGCAAGCGACTCACAGCATTCTAGTATCCAAATTCTAGACGAAAACAATCTCATACAGTCGGTTAAGAAGAAAAAATTCTCCAAACGCAAGCAGATTACCTACGAATATGCCGATACCTCCAAATTCAAGACCTTGAACTTGACACTTAACCTTGAGAATCAAAAGCTCAGTGACATTTACCGTCCCCAGTTGAAGGTGAGAGTGCGTTATGAAACGTACGAAGAGTTAAGAAGACAGTTTTGGAGACGTTTATTGGAGCAGTTTAACCTCAATTATTCTGAATCCTACGATTACTTCGAATTAGTATCGTTTTTGGACACTTTGGGCGGAACCAACAGTGACGATTTGGTCACATCGTTCTACAATAATTACCAAAAGTCAGCATGGGGAGGAGATTTATTGACTCACGACCAAATTATCGATTCATTAGAAGAACACATTTCCCAAGAGACCTCACTGGACCCAAACAATAAGAGACTATTTGAAATTGAAAAATGTCCTATTTGTATGCAAAAGCGATTCTCCAAAAAGCAGGATCTTGATATTGTTACTCACTTTGCAATATGCGCTTCCAAGGACTGGAGTATCGTTAATAAGTTATTGGTTTCGTCTTATGTCACTCCTCAAATCGCAACCAAAAAGTGGATCAGTAAGTTCTTGATCAAATTAACCTATGGTACTTACAAACTTGGTAGTAATTCTGCAAATATTCTCGTTCAGGATAGAAGAACTGGTATTATCATGGAGGAAAAGATGGGAATTTATATCCGCTTGGGCATTCGATTGCTCTATAATGGATTGGACAAAGCCAAATCCAGAAGAATTAGAATTATCTTGAAGAAAATGAGCATAAAGCAAGGTATTAAATTCGACAATCCTTCTCTGAAGAATGATATTGATTCTTTTGTCAAGTTCCATAAGCTTGATCTTTCTGAATGTTTGGAGGAGGATATTTCCAAATACAAGACCTTCAATGATTTCTTCTACAGGAGATTGAAACCTGGAATGAGACCACTTGAAGGCGATAAAGCAAATTATGATAAAATCATGACTTCTCCTGCAGATTCCAGATGTGTTGCGTTTAGTAACGTGGATCAAGCTACCGAGTTTTGGATTAAAGGGAAAAACTTCACCATTGCCAAACTTTTCAACGGTAACTTCAATAAATTGGAATCCACCGATTTATTCAAACCAAGTCTCTGTGCATTAGCAATTTTCAGGCTTGCTCCACAAGATTATCATCGGTTCCACTCACCAGTGGAAGGAAAGATTGGGCAAATCAAGTACATTGACGGCGAATACTACACAGTCAACCCAATGGCTATCAGATCAGAACTTGACGTTTTTGGCGAAAATGTTAGGGCCATTATTCCAATTGAAACCAAGGAGTTTGGAACCGTCATCTTTATACCAGTTGGGGCCATGATGGTGGGTTCAATTGTCTTGACCAAAGAGCAAAACGACGTGGTTAAAAAGGGAGAGGAGATTGGGTATTTCAAGTTCGGAGGATCCACCATTATTGTTTTGGTTGAAGGAAAGAACTTTCAATTTGACTCTGATTTGGTGAACAATTCTTTGACTTCTGTAGAAACACTTGTCAGTGTTGGTCAAAGTGTTGGACACACCAAAGATATTCCCGAGTTCAAGAGAGACAAGATTGATTTCGACAAGCAGTCCAGAGACTTCAAGGTCAATTTAATCAGGGTTTTGACAGGAGGCGACTTGGCCGACAAGCATGAATTGAGTAATTGGGAAAGTTCCAATCTCAAGATCTCCGAGAAAGATGTCGAGGAAATTGCCCAAGAGGACTTGGATGAGTATGACAGTTTTGAAGAAGAAGACGAAATAGAGGACGAATAAGAGGAGAAGTGGAATAATCTTCTGAATCAGAATAAGTAAGTTCAATTGGGAAACGGTCCGACTTCTTAGTACTCCAAATCAGACAGTATTACTTTGAGTCTTCCTTGTCAATATCCAATATCTCAAGAACCTGGAATTCAGTATTGACAATTCCTAATCCTAATCCTATTAATTGGAATTTAACCAAAATCTCAATCCCATTGATTGGAATATGTTGACAACGTTGGATTCCCTAGATCCCCTTCTCTTTTATTTACTGAGCCCCACAACTCCCCCCAAAATGGTACCGTATTCTACCCCAAAGAGGACCCGATTCTACCTCAAAAAGGACCTGATTCTCCGCCTATAATGGCACCCGAACTTCCACGATTATTCGTAAATGCACTTGCTGATCCCAAAATATGTTGCACCCACTCGCTTTGACCATTTTGACCATTCCACCACCCATTTCGAGTACTTTCATTTATAGCATTCACGACTCTACGACCTTAGCATTTCCGTTTATTCAATATATGGCCTATGCCCTTTTCGTAAGCCCAAACGTCTCGTGATAACGCTGGATAGGTTGGACTATATCAGATGAAGCCATACCTCGAGCTTCTTCCAAGAACTTGACGTGCCAGCCCAAATAGTTGACGTTGTGTCTCAATTCATCCACCTCATCAAATCTCGACTGCACATATAGAGGAATGAGAAGGTACTTGGTGAGCAAAGGTGGAGCGACAAGGCCCATTAGAAGGCCTATAGTAGCCGGATTGGTGTATACAGACATGTAGACTGATTGGAGACAACGATACGGTTACAATGAAGTAAGTAGAAGGAGGATTTTGTAGATAGAGGCAAAGAAAAACGCCTGACTAATGGCTTGGAATTGACTTGTGGAGAAAGTCCGGGGTAACAAATGGGGCAATTCACAACCATGGCGCTATCGGGAATGGAGAGTGGATAAGAGAAATAGAAGAAAGGAAAGGAATGAAGAAGGTTTAGAGGAAGGAGTAGGTAGGCATAGGGAGACCGTAAAAGGTAGAGAGGAGGAATGAGATTGGAGAATGAGAAGTTGGAGAAATGAGAGTGAATGAGATGGTGAAAGTAAGAAAGTGGGGAGATACGGGAAATATAGTAAAAAAGTACCAAGAATAATAGGCAGCATGGAGGTAATAACGTGATATTTGGCGTAGTTGATCCTTTTCATAGAAGTTATCGGTAAAGTTATGGAAAATTTCGATGTCTTATCACTGGCTGAATATAGAGCCATTGGTGTCAGTTTTATTCTGACTACCAGTTGTAGACATCGTGTTAAATGTCAGTACCTTGGTAACGTCTTTTCTCTATTTTTATCTCCTTCTAAACTCTAAATGGATAGAGTTCCATAATTCAAGGAAGGTAAATCCAAACGCAGGGATTGTCTTTCACTGAATGATACTTCCCTAATTCAGAGATTATTCCTGGAAAGAGATTGTGGTCCATGCCAGTGAATGATTCTTCCTAGAAAAAGAAGGTGGGTCATGTCAGTGAATGATCTTCCACTATTTCAGAGAAGGTGGTTCCCTAACTTTTTCAGTTGAAGGGTCAACACCAACCTGTTATTCCAACTACAATTATTCCATTATCTGGCACAAAGTACTTGTTCCCGATTAATACCGTCTCGCTCATACTAAAGGCTATTCTCTAACCTTTTCGGCAGTGGGAATTTTCCACATGTTTGCATTGTTCTTGTGGGATTGTTATACAGGTATTATTTCGGCAAAGACATCACATACCAGCTCAAACACTTCTTCTCGGCAATAGTGCCCCGCTGTATAATCTGGGGATTTATTTTACCGTTTGCCTGTCAGTATTATATGCCTTTTTAGTAGTTGTACATGTTCCATAATGTAAGTGGAATTTAATAATTTCCATTGCCCCAAAAATTACCACACCCAGCATAACCAGTGCTTATGTGGATATTATGACCGTATATCCAGTAATATAATAAAGGCATAACCGATGATGTGTATATCACAATCAACCTCAGATATGAGATGTAGCGTATGAACTACACTGCTGTCAGTTCTACTTTGCTTGTGAAGAATAAATATGTAACTTCAGTGAAATTTTCCCATGATAATCTGCTTTGTTCGGATTAACAGAACCTTATGGGTACGTTTTGTAGTCGACCAGGAATTCGCCAAAATATTAATTTCGTTGTGGTAGTTTTGGACGCCAGATTTTCTAGTAGTACACTTGAAACACGTTCGAGCATGGAATCCCGTGCTTTCATCTTCCTAACGGCATTTGATACACGCGTTGCTTTTTGGGCTTATTCACTTGCCCCGGTTAGAGGCTTTCCATTTTTCTGCTTGGTTTGTTTCTCATAATACATACATTGTTAACTATTGAGCTATGTTTTGGACCACGCTTAAATTCTCTCTGTCTCGAATGTGAATTGTGCAAGCTTTATATGAAAATAAACAATTGATCGTATTCGAATTGTAAAGCATCCTGGCTTACCAATATTTTGAAGAAGTCCAGCCTATTTTCCACGCCTCAGCATTGATGATGCACAACGTTCTACAACAGAGAATAGCTAATAATATCTTACAATACTCCCAGGCTGATTGTGGCTTGGCCGGCCAAAATACCTAACGGTATTGATGCTTTTCTTTAATCTTTGATTTGTATTTCTTTGCTAAATTGTTCACATTTAATTAAAAATACTACTTGGTACTTTACAATTGCTTAGTTCCACTCCATGGTTTTCATCGTATGCCGACCTTCCCTATATATCGATTCCGTGAAACCCCAGATATGCAACAGGGTTTCTGCAGCTCATAACTTATTGTCATACTATTGTGTCTATTCTAAGTATTTTATAAATCCAGTCACTTCGCATTGACGGGTCCATGGTCCAGTTGTTTTACCTATTAGAGTCTATATAATAGATACTTAAACTGCTAACAAACATACTAAACCCCTATTTATAATTCAACCCCCACTAACAGAACTCTATGCTTTTTATATCCGGTACACCTTTATAGTTTCTATATTTATCTGCTCCAGTCGAAACTTAAATATTCTTCAATAACTACACCTCTAGTGTTCCGTTCAGCTCGGTTCATAGTTCAATGCTATAGTTTTCCCTTCTTCTTTCCACAATTACTGCTTTTCTACACTTTTTCATAGTCTTTATACTCCAAACTCCTTTATACAAGTAACCTATTTTGCTTGTCCTCCGTACAACTTTCTCCATTCGTCGATCTTCTTCTCGTCAATTCTCTGGAACAAGTACTGGGCTTGGCCAATGTTGTGGCCGCCCTCCAAGACCAATTCGAACTTGTCAGTAATCGACAAGTTTGGAGCCTGCAAGATTTCCGAGATCTGTTGTCTGGTTTCGGGCATGTAGGGCGAAACCAATGCACTGACCAAGTAGATCAAATTCAAACCAACACCAACAACCGCGTCCGACTTCTCGGGCGTGTTGGCAAACAAGCTGTTGTCCAACTTGTTGTCCTGCAAGAACTGGTTACCACGGGCACTGACGGCCATGGCAATTTCCAAACCCTTTCTCAAGTTGACAGCCTCCATGGTGTCGATGTAGGACTTCAACAAGGCGTTGACGTCGGTCTCAAACTGGGCGTAGTTGGGGATATGGGCCGGGTCATACTTGGGAATGACTCCGTTGTACTTGGCGATGGTGAACTTGACCAATCTATTGACAAAGTTGCCCAAGTTGGCCAACAACTCGGAGTTGTTCTTGGCCACAAATTCGTCCCAAGAGAACTGAGAGTCCGAGGCCTCGGGACGGATAGAAGACAAGTAGTATCTCCACACCGAGGGCGACACGCCGGTCTCCTTGGCGTTGTTACCGAAGACACCCACGCCTCTGGACTTGGAGAATTTTCCACCCTCATATTGCAAGTACTCGGTGGTACTCAAGTGGTGCAACTTGGTCCAGCTGTCTCTGGTTCCAATTTGAGAAGATGGGAACACCACCGAGTGGAAAGGCACGTTGTCCTTGCCCATGAACTGGTACAAGTCGACGTTTTCCGGGTTCTTCCACCACTTGATCCAGTCCTCATCCACTGCGACCTTAGAACCGGCTTCACGGGCTGCCTTGAAGTAGTTGGCAGTGATGGAGACGTATCCGATAGGAGCGTCGAACCACACGTACAACACCTTGTTTTCGTAGCCCTTCAATGGCACGGGAGTACCCCAGATCAAGTCTCTGGTAATACATCTGGGCTCCAAGCCCTGCTTCAACCAGGAGTTGGTGATGGTCTTAGCATTCTTGGACCATTTACCCTTGGCAGACGACTCCTCGAACCACTCCTTCAATTCGCCTTCTAAGTCCTCCAACTTGAGGTACATGTGGGTAGATTCTCTCACTTCTGGCGAGGCCTGGTCAAGCTTACAACGTGGGTTGATCAAGTCCAATGGGTCCAACAATCCGCCACACTTGTCACACTGGTCGCCTCTGGCGTCGTCGTAGTGGCATTTGGGACATTCGCCTTCAACGAAACGGTCGGCCAAGAACGACTTGTGGGTAGCACAGTACAACTGCTTAACAGTCTTTTCCTCCAAGTAGCCGTTGTCGTAGAGCTTGGTGAAGATGTCCTGGGCAATTTCCGTCTGCAAGGGCGTGGTGGTTCTGCCGAAGTAGTCGAAGCCGATGTCAAACCAGTCATAGACCTCCTTGTGGAGCTTGTAGTACTTGTCACACAACTGCTTGGGAGTCACCTTTTCCTCAAGGGCCTTGGTTTCGGTAGCAGTTCCGTACTCATCGGTACCGCAGATGAAGATGGCGTTGTAGTTTCTGTTCTTGACGTATCTGGAGTAGATATCGGCCGACAAGACCGAACCGATGATGTTGCCCAAGTGAGGCACATTGTTCACGTAGGGCAAGGCCGAGGTGATCAAGATATTTCTCTCGTCCTTCTTGGGCAAGATGCTGGCGTCCTGAGACTTGACGGCAAAACCGTTTCTGACCTTGCTGTCGCCGGTTTTGGCGGGCATTTGTCTCTGAACCGTGGTGAGCGACAAGGCGTGCTTGGTGGCGGCAGAAACGGCAGGAACCTGGGAAAAGGCCTGGAACCACGAGTACAAGGCAGAGTCTCCCGATTTCTTCGACAAACTGTGGAAAACGGAGGCGAAAACCACGATCTGGGCCACCGATGGCTTGGATACATCAAAGTTGGCCTTGGCCACGATATCTTCACCAATTTTTACGATATCGGTGTCAGAATTGTCCTTGACGGCCTTGTACAAGGCAGACTCTTCTGTTGAAACGGCTTCCGACGAGGCAAAGTCCGAGGCCAAGTACTTGACGATGGCATTAGGTTCCACAAGCTCAAAGTCAGACTTCTTGTCCTTCAAGCTGAGAGGCTCTTCAGGGCTGATTTCGAGCTGGATCTTGGAGAATAACGCAGCCGCAATGGACAACTTCAAGTTGATGGACAAATCCAAGGGGCTGGTGCCCTTGGAGCCAAAGATTTGCAAGGTAGACATGTTGGTTCTTTTGGAAGAAGATGAAAAAAAGATGTCACTGAGTCACAGTGCGAATTAGGGCAATAGGGAAGAAATGGGGGATGAGATTTAGGGTTTAATAGAGGAGGAACATTGGTGTTTAAGTGAATGAATAAGGAGATATTGGTGTACTGAATGAGTTTATTTCGTTATATTCGAGGGAATTGGCGTTGTAGTGCCTTTTTCTGGGGTATTGTATTGTGGTGTGGCATCACCCACGTGAGCTTTTGCACCCAAAGACAAGATGGTGTGGAGTCAGAGTGGAGGGATAAGAGCGATGTAAAGGTGACTATATGAGGATAGAATGGGTATGAGGTGGTGTGGTTGGAGTTAATGGAGTTTTGGAATTTTTGGCTATATTTTCAGTAGGTATTTGGTATATTTGGAGAGTAGAGTCCGCTGATTAATTACTGATAATGTTAGCGAATAGTAAGCGTAGAGCAAGCCTAAGTAAATAAATAAATAGATTAAATTGCACTATTAGAAGCTTTGAATTTACAATTATGTCAGAGAATATTTAATTTGACCCTTGGAAAATATTTCACCTGATTATTGTCCATATATATATATAAACATACAGAACGTCTTAAAATTTGAAAAAGTTCCATCTATATCCATGCTTTGTCTTAGATGTGCCAGAAACTGGTACAATTATTACCCCATTTCCCTTGACATACGCCTTGGCCCACAATCTCCAAATTCTCTTCTGAATTACTGAATTATAAACACTATTGAAGGAGAGTAGAGACTACCATAAGAGTGGACCAAATACGAGATGGCTATCTACCTTTTTCCATCTTGTATTCAATTTCTCCACCAATACAATTCATTGACGTTCACAATAATTCCTTCAACTTTTCAACTGTATTCATTCCTCCTCTTCTTCCTCCTCCTCTTCTTCCTCCTCCTCCTCTTCTTCCTTCTTTAACTAGCTTGGTCGCACAATATGATTTGAAAATTATAGACTGAGAATTAGCATCTACTCCATGAGAAGAATACCGCCATCCAGGGCCTATTCTAGGGTATGCAATGGACCCAAGAAGCTCCAAGTATCAATGCAGAAACGAACTATTGCTTCAGATAGCTGGAATTCGTTGGTCTCCAAAAGACCAGACCCTTGTACAACAAACCAATCAAACATATCACATTCCACTTCCCTGATTCAATCCACACCCAGATCGTTAAATGGGACCACATTCATCGCAAAAGACAACATCGCCACTATTGAAGAATCTACTACCTCTTCTTCCCGCATGCTCGAGTCATACACCAGCCCTTTTAATGCTACAGTCATCACGCTACTACAACAAGCAGGTCTGCAATTGACCGCCAAAGCCAATCTCGATGAGTTCGGAATGGGATCTTCCACCACCAACAGCCACTTTGGAGCTACAATCAACCCCAAATACGCCGAAAATCGCATAGCTGGAGGGTCTTCCGGAGGTTCAGCAGCTGCTGTAGCAGCTAGATTGACCACTTTTAGCTTGGGAACTGACACTGGAGGTTCAGTTAGACTCCCTGCCAGTTACTGTGGTGTTTTCGGTTTCAAACCAACCTACGGGCGTATTTCTAGATGGGGTGTTGTGCCGTATGCTCAAACTCTCGACACAGTGGGCATTTTGGCCAACGACGTCGAAACTATAGAGAAAGTATACAAAGTATTGGATACACACGATCCCAAGGACCCTACTTCGCTTGGAAACAGCATCAGAAACAAGATTATTGGCAGGGAAAACAAGTCTACCTATACATTTGGTATTCCTGAAGAATTAATAGTGGAAGACTTATCATCCGAAGTCATTGAGAAATGGACGAAGTTATTGCTTGCCTTGCATGAAAGGGGCCACAATATACGTCAGGTGTCAATTCCCAGCATCAAACAGCTGTTGCTGACGTACTACACCTTGGCAACTGCCGAGGCTGCTTCCAATCTTTCCAGATACGACGGTGTGCGATACGGATACTCGTCTAACAAAACCGGACCTGCCTCTGACCTCATCACAAGCAATAGATCACAGTCGTTAGGTGCCGAAGTGCAACGCAGAATCTTGTTGGGCAATTACACTTTATCATCAAATTCTGGAGATCATTACCTCCAGGCCACCAAGTTGCGGGAATCGTTGGTGCATGAAATGAACGACATTTTCAACTTGCCATCCGTTCTTTTCTCTGAATCGAAACAGGTTCTGGATGCCAAGTGTGATTTTCTTATTTCTCCAACTGCTTTTGGGCCTCCTCCAAAAATTGAAGAGTACGAGAAAAAGGCAAAGGAAAACTTCCTCAACTCATATATCAACGACTTGATGACCGTCTCGGCATCTTTGGCTGGTCTTCCTGCTATTTCCATTCCGTTATCCGACACTGCAGTGCAAATAGTGGGCCAATACGGAGACGATGAGGACGTGTTGAGAGTAACCAAAGAGATACTCAAAACAGTTGCATAGGAAGAAATGGTGGTCTCTTCAAAAATAATGGCGAAGCCAGGATATTCTGAATACGGAAAGAGCAAGAATAAACCAATCTACAATATTTACCATAGAAGTGCACAATTGCTGGAATTCTCATCAAACTCGTCCATCGCAAGGAATATTGACTTGTGTGGCCATATCCATCTCCCGATTCGAGCCTCCGCTGTGTTAATCATGAATATTTAATGTCCATAATTCTCTACTTGTATATACTACGATCCAAAAGACTGTATGTTGAATATCATAACTTCATAAAAAATGCCATCGAACGGTTGAAGTTCGTGAGAGCATCGGCTCTAGTGTCTAGAGTTCCTATTTACACGCAGTTCCGTGGGCTGAGCCGGTAGAAACCCCAGAGGACAGGAACATGACAGTATGGGAAAATGTAGCAAGGACATGAAAAAGTGAATAAGACAGAAAAATTGGAAACAGCATAGGCCAACCATTCCGGAAACAACTGCATCTGTAAAGAAAATAGTTCAAATATTAGTCAAAGTCTTGAAATAATCGTCCATCCCAGAAATAACTTGATCAGAATTGAATAATTTCACAAATTTCAGGACCTCAAAATTCCACCACAATAAATTTCATTGAATCCTTGCCATACCACCATACTGTATTCTATCTCTGTTATTTCCATAACGTAATCCATCTAGTATCTTTACTTCCTTCCCAACAACGTCAAGAACTCCTCTCTGGTCTTCTGCTGACTGCGGAAACAGCCCAACATGCAGCTGGTGGTGGTGGACGAGCCGGTTTTCTGCACACCTCTGCTAACCATACACATGTGAGTAGCTTCAATGACGACGGCCACACCTCTTGGGCGTAAGATCTCACTGAGGGCCATGGCGATCTGCTTGGTGAGTCTCTCCTGGACCTGGAACCGACGCGAGTACATTTCCGCCAATCTGGCGAGCTTGCTGAGGCCCAACACCTTCTTGTTGGGGATGTAGGCAATGTGGGCCTTGCCGAAGAACGGCACCAAGTGGTGCTCACAAAGCGAGTAGATCTCGATGTCTCTGACTATCACCATCTCGTCGTGGTCCTCTTCGAAAACCGCCCGTTTTATCACGTCCCTGATGTTGTCCTCGTAGCCCTTGGTGAAGTAGAGCATGGCACGGGCATATCTTTCGGGAGTTTCAAGCAATCCTTCCCGGTTGGTGTCTTCACCCAATTCATTCAAGATCGTCAGCACGGCAGCAGCGATGCGCTGCTCCCGGGCCTTTGCTTGTTCCGGGGTTTGTTCGAGACGGGCTCTGGCTCCATTAGAAGGCCACGACAACCCGTCGCTGTCTATTGGCGGGTTCAAAGTGTAGGGAGACGCTACTCTAGTCAGAAGCGGTGTGTTTTCAGAAAGGAAGCTGGAGGGCCCGTCGAACTTCAATTTTTTAAGCGGAACGACGGGAACTGGAGTCACGGCCCCAACGGGGCCGTTGGCCTCGGCAGCTGTGTCGTTTTCGGAGTTGTTGGGGCGTTTTCCGTCAACCATGGAGGATATGATAGTTATCAGCTAGGAATTTTTCACTTGTATTTAAAGTGCGAACACGTGAAGTTGTATCACCGAGTCAAGTCAATGTTGGGTGATAAAGAAGGAGTCAGACAAGAGAGGATACAGAAATGGGAAGAAGAAATGGGATGAAGAAATTGGAATAATGAGAAGGGAAGTGAATCTTTGGATATTTGGAGGCATGGAAGTGGAAATTGGCCTATTTGGACAGTACTGTTCAACAGGTAATTAGGCATTTTTGCGTTTTGATCGTAGATTATGCGGAATGTAGGTGTACAGAGGATTATGTGAAGATTTAGGTTATGTATGTTCGTAAATTGGTGTTTTGGGAACTTTTGGCTTTTTGGTGGTTGCATAGCATTGTACGTACTGTTGGGTTGCTTGTGGCTATTCTTTGGCTCAATTATGCAATGTAGTGCTTCTACATATTTGGTCTAATTTGTGGGGTTAGATATTGATTTATCAAGTTTTAGTAATAGTTTACCTGGGTGAATTATTGTAACATTTACTCAATTAGCTAGGTTATGGTAAGATTGGTACAATTGAATGTAGTTGTAGTTCTTGGAACATGTAGTTCCTGAAATGGTGTAAAATAATGTAATGAATTCTACCAATTTTTACAATTTATTGAATAAATTTGGATCGATTCTCCAAGGTACTATACCTGAATTACAATCTTTCACATTTGAGATTTATATTTATAGTTGCGCTAGAATTTTGGCAAGTGCAAAATCTCTAATATTTATGCCACTGGTTTTGCGCTATTTTCACAAAATCTGATAAAAATCGTCTAATTCTCGCCATTTCCATCCATTTACTTCTGATGCATTTTCTACTTCGACTCTTTTCTGAAATGTATATTCTCTTTTCTTTTTATTTTTATCTTTCACACTACACCATATAAGAACAACTATATTATATATTATGTATTATTCGCTAGTACTCGTAAATCGTGGAGACATCTTCCAGCGTTGATCCCCTCGCTATTGGTCGTCAGCAAATGGGTTCAAGATCCGCACAGTCAAACATGGAAGCGCCATGCCAATCTCGGCTCGAATGAGAACTGGCACCAGGTGCAATTCCTTGATGACTTGCACGCAAGAATCGCCTTCCACACGAGTAATGAGGTTCTGGAAATATGGAGTCAAGCTACCCAGAGCATCTACCAGACCGTCGTTTTCAATGACCGACGATGAGTTAGTTCTGAAACTCTTAGGGAAGCTTCCTTGCGTTGGCGACGAAGGCATCGATCTGGTCGAATCCTTGGCGTCACTGCTGGTTTCATTAGCATCCTTCAACGAAGGAACGCTGATCTTAGGAGGCTCCAAATTGAGTTTAGCCAACTTTTCAACAATAGAGTCAGTAGTGACATTGTCGCTCTCCAAAATCGTCTTATTTTGCATCTTTGCGGCTTGCAATGCTGAAGCTCTGTGCTTGTTTTTGATGGAGGTTCTGTACGACAACGAGGACTTCTCATCTGGAGGAATGTATGTGGCAGCATCCACTCCCTTCTCCCAGAACAATTCCAAAATGCGCTCACTCTTGTCGAACTCGGCCTTAACCAATGGGAGCTGGTCACCGTGAACTCTCTTCTCAACACCAAATTCAGGAATGAAAACATCGAACGAGGATTCGTAAACCTGGACCACAGTCCCCATAACTAACAATTGGCCAGCATTTTCACTCATTTCATTAATGGTTTGAGATAACAACAAATGAATTGCTTGTTCTTGGGCATTGGCTGCACAGTCTTTCTTGAAGTTACAGTAATCAGCAATAGCCTTCAACGAGTCCACATCTTTCTCCTCTTGGAGCTTGTTCAACACAATCTTCAATTGTCTGTGTACGAGAAGATCGGAGTATCTTCTCAAGGGAGCTGTGAAATGAGTGTACAATGGCATGTTGAAATAGTAGTGGCCATAGCTGTCTGGGTCCTGCTTACCTGCAACATAGTACTTACCCCTAGACATACATTTGAAAAGTAATGTTTCAATGCTTTGCCTCTTCACAGGATCTTCAATTTTCAAAATCGAATTTTGCAAAGTGGAGGAGTTGGTAGTGTCGATCTTGAATCCCAAGTTGGTGGCCTTTCTGACAAAGGTTTCCATCTTTTGCAATGTAGGAATAGGGTGACGACGCAAGAAAGCTTGATCGCCCAATCCAGCATGGACCTTTGCAGCAATGGCATTGTTCACCTTGTGAGAAATCTCATTGATTACATCAAAAGCCAAGCTGTCCTTGAAGACATTCAAGTTCAATCTGACCTTTTCGTCATCAAGCTGATCCAACAAGGTCAAGTTTGGCTTGATGCTAAGTTCACGGTTGTCCAAACGTTGGCGGCGAAATTCTTTGGCAATCAAGCTGAATGTCTTGAGGTAATCAGATGTGGCAGAGGAGATGCTGTCAATCTGGTTTCCTTCCAAAACAGCATCGAAAGAATCGTAGTTAACCAACTGCTTAGGAACAATGATCGACTCATGGATGTACAAGTCTTCAACTTCGAAATTAGTAGTATCAATTTCAAACACAACCGACAACGCCAAATTCTTTCCACCTTCCTTGAAGGAAATAGCGTCACTGACTTGCTTAGGGTACAAATGGGTGACCTTTTGTGGCAAGAAGACAGAGGTGAATCTTTTCTTGGCTTTTCTGTCCAAAGTCGAGCCAGACAGGATGAAGTAAGAAATATCGGGAGTGTGGAATCCCAATTCAATTTTGGTGTTGGACAATCTCTTGACGTGTAAGGCGTGATCGACAAACTGGTTGGTTTGAGTGAAGGCGATGATGTAATCATTGAGGTATTCGACTCTTTCGACGTTGTTCAATTCCGAGTCGATCGAGGGCAAATCGTAGAAACCGCCGATATTGGCGTCATCTTCGGCGTACTCGTCACACAAGAAGTTGTTGTCTCTCAAAATCGAATCAATTTCTGTTCCGGGGTCTTCAATTCTGCCCAAGTTGCTGATCAAGGTACCAAATGGATGCAAGGAAGTGATTGGCCATCTCTTGATGGAAGCAACGAACAATTGGTCAGCATATCTCTCGTGGTTCTCAACGAAGTCCTTAGGTGCTTGGTCGGTGGGAATTGCGATCAAAGGAACCTTCTTGTCGGTAGGCTTAAACCAGACGATCTTTGGAGCCTTGGGCGTTTGAACTGAGGACTCCTTGCCACTCTTCTTGTCCTTGGCAGCCTGGGCGGCCTGGGCAGGTCTCAACAAGCCCAAGGTACCAGCAAACAACTGGCCAGGAATACGGTCAACCACGGCAACAACATGGCCGGCGTACAAGGGCTTGACGTCGTCATTGATTTCCTCTTCCTCGACCAACAACAAGGATTGGCCCTCGACCTCCACGTCGTCATTCTTCTTCATGGTGGGTCTTTGCTTCAAGGAGCCTCTTCTGGCCAAGCCCGAGCCGGACTCGCCGTCTTGGCTGTCCTCGTTGGAGGGCACGTTCAAGTTGTCGGAGGTAGGCGCGGAGGTGGCATCGTTGTGGATGTCGTCGTTGAGAACCGAAGTGTTGGGAGACTTGGAGTTCAAGGTGTTGTCCTTTCTTCTCTTCTTCTCTTCCTTTTCCTTCTTGGACTCCCAGACTTCGTCGACAACCAACAACTCCACTGCCACCAAGTCGCCTTCCAAGGCACGATTCCGGTCCTTGGAGCCACAGATGAAGATATCTGCGTCCAACAAGCCATCAGTCGACACGTAGGCGTCAGACCGGTTTTTCTTGTTGACTCTCAAGGTACCAGTAACTAAACGGCCCTCGTTGATGAGGTCGGGCAACGAGGACTGGGGCAAGTAGGGCGCAAAGAGCGACTTGCGGCCGTTGCTGTTGTTCTGGTTTCCACCACCGGGAGCGTTGTTGGGAATGAAGTGCGACAACGAAGAGACGGAGCCACCGCCGTAGGACAGGTTGCGCTGGCGGTGGCCTGGAGTGAAGGCGGACAGCGGTGGCTCCAAGGACGAGGCCTGTCTCTGATGGGAGGAGTTGCCATTGCCCTGCTGGGCCCTCCAGTTGGAGTTGATGTTGGCGCCGTTGGAGTCAAAGTTTCTGGAGTTGGTTCTATAATGGGAAGAAGAGCGTCTCTGGTGGCTTCTATCGGGACTGGCGGTGATGGAGAAGTTGGGCGTGGGGGGCAACAAGTTGTCACTGCCACTGGCCGGGGCGGAAGGAACGCCGGCCTGGGGACCCAGGGGCGGGAACTTGAACGACTGCTGGCCCTGGGATGCGGCCAGCTTGGAGCGAGTGTGGGACGAGGGCGACGTAAGGGCGTCGGACGCGTCGGGGCCCTCGGGCGAGTCGGAGGGCGGGAACTTGAAGGAGCCAATGCTGTCGTTTTCCCCGGGGTTGGTGGGGGTAGAGGGGCTGAAGGAGGAGCGGTTGGTCTGGCGCTGGTTGGCGGCGGCCTTGATGGCCTCGTTCAAGCCCAAGGAGTGGCGGCGACTGTGGCCCATACCGCCACTGGCGGAGCCGGTTCTGCGGTGGCCGGTGGGGCCGGCGGGGGCACCGGACGAGGGCCCAGTGGACGAGTTGGAGCGGGAGTGGGAGCGGTAGGCGCCGGGGGCGTTCAACTCAGGGACCATGGGGGCCATGGGCGGCTGCGGCGGGTAGGTGTACTGGCGCAGCTGCTGCAGCAGATGCTGCTGGGCCGCCATTTGCTGCTGGTGCAAGATCTGTTTCTGCTGGGCCTGGACCTCCTCCAACTGGCGCTGGAGGTTGTACTGTTCGACCATGAGGGTGGTCAACTCGGAGGGCGAGCGGCGGTGGGCAATGTGCAAGTTTTTGGGTTTTTTGGCGGAGGCGCCGGCCGAGGGCTCGTCGGACATGGCGGGCGAGAGGGATTGGGAGGGAGTGGGAGTGAGGCGGCGGAAGTAAGGGGCAGTCTAGGGGACAGGCAGTCAATCGGACGGGGGCACAATGGGTGTCGGATTGGAAGGCACAGTGAAGTCACAGTAGAAGTCACAGTGGTTGCAGTCGTATCCGTGTCACTGGAGTCACGGCTCACTGGTACAGTGTTAGTGTTGATGTAAGTGTTATTAGTGGAGGCGTCTAGACCAATGCGAAGGCGGTGGCGAGCGAAGCAGCCGGGTCAATGGACGAGGGAAGGAACAGGACAGGCCGGGAACTGCCAATCGGGACTGGAACACGCAGGAGAAAGATAGTGGCCGCCAATGCAAAGGGAGGGCACCATACACGGGATGGATGGAAAAAAGGGATATGCAAAAAGTCAGTAAAACAGGCCCAGGCACGGAGGAGAGGCTTGCTAAAAGTTGGCCAAGAACGACCTATTAATAGTCATGGGTGGGGTGTGGAGTGCAGGTAGGGCGAGTAGCGAGAGCTAGGGAGAATAGCGAGAGCTAGGGAGAATAGCGAGAGTGAGGGATAGGGAGAAGGAGGGAGACGGAGGGGGGAGGAAGTTAGGGAGAGTTAGGGAGAGGAAGGGGGGAGGATGTTAGGGAGGAAAAGGGTACGGATGTAACTAGAGAAAGGGATGAGTGTAACTAGTGAAAAGGTACAGATAGAAGTAGGCAAAAAAGGATATGGTCAGAGAGCAGACTTCATATTGTCAATATAGACACTACGTGACACGATGTCATTGACACGATTTCATTGACAGGAGGACACGGTATGAACACTCACCACCGAACCTCCCTGACTACTATCACAGCGAGTGGATGACGTGGAAGTACCTCCCCTTGTGGAGCTTGCGGTGGTGGTCATTGGGCACGGATACCGCGGGGCTGGTGGTGGCAGGGCGGTGCTGGGCGCACTGCAGGGCGACGTCATAGGCCCGGTAATTACAGGAGAGGTGGTGAGAGCACAGAGATGGAATGGAACAGATGGAGATGGATGGGTGGATGAATGAATGGATGGGTGGATGGATGAATGGATGGATGGTAAGTAGAGGTATAGGACCACCAATGCATCCAGCACATCCACGGTGTCTGGTGTGCAATTCGGTCCACGTAGCCAATCTCGAGTCTTGCTCTTTCTGCTACACCCGGGATCAGCCCCGGTCCAGGGCGCAGGACGTTCCGAAACATTCCAGGTCCAACACCACAGTAGTTCTATGGCAGCGAGAGGATCCAATGGGATGAGGTGATCCCATGCCATGGGGCTTGCTCAATGGTCCTCGTTCTCTAGGGTCTACTATTCTGTGGTCTCTGGCTGCGGCCAATCGTGGTAACTGTATTATCATCTGTGGCTAGATCCTGGAAGATCTCTGAAATTGCACACCGCGAATGCCTCACTGCCATTCGCCATACATACTCCCTCCATACTCTATCACTCAGAAATCTAGTGATACCGTTTCCACTACTTCCTCCATTCTAGCCTCAATTATCGCTTCCGTTCGTCCTCGGCTCCTCCTTCTCCGTCTAGAGCCTTGCCTCCTCGGCCTGGGGCGGCCCCAGGCTTCTCGGTGCAACGTGGCCCACTACAGTTCACAGACTCTCACCATGGACGTCCCCGGCCTGGTTCTTCCACAATACTTTGCCAGCACTGTCTACAAGCTTCAACGGGGCGGGTTCACCGGCCATTGACCCTCAATGGCTCCATTGACGTCTCCTATGGCGCCATGGTCTCGACAATGCCCGCAATTCTTTGTGGAGTTTCCAGTGCGACGACGTGTGATGTCCCCCTGGAAAATAGGCTGCGATGCATGCCAGGGGAAACAGGCGGCTGACTGCTCTCTGGTCCCTTAGGTGCTGCCACGTCCATGTGGGAATCAAGAATGAAAGTAGTGTTAGCACAAGTGGGATAATTATTTAGTCTGATTATAGACTGATAATAGTAGTCTTATCGCAGTAGTCTCACCATGTTGGTCTTATCGTAGTACTGCCATCAAATAAGTCTCATAATCTTAGTCTCATCATATTCTCAGCTAGCTGTTAGCCATATCATAATCTCGCAATCACTAAAAGTCTCCTTACATACTTCTTCCTATATCTCCCTCAATTCCTTACATTATCTCCCAATTTATCCTAAATTATCTCCCTATTTTGTTTAGATTGGCTACTCTGGTGATTTCCATTAATTATTTTCTCCCTCTGTCGCTATTTTCCGTTCAATTGCTAACTACTATCTCATTCGACGCCATAATTAATGTCTCCCAATTCCTCCCTACATATTCTGTTTCCCTCCTTCTTCCTTCTTTCTTCCCTTCACTTCTCTGTCGCCTTCGCCTTCTCCTTCTCTTCGGGCTGCTTTCTGCATTTTCCGTAACTACGTCGTTTTACCTTTTGCCTCGTGAATTTCACACTTGTATCAAGTCGCTCCTTAGCACCCACCCCCTCTGGACCAGGGAACGCGTAGTCTTTATCAAATGCCCTGGACTTATCGGTCTATAGCTACACCGATTTTACCTTTGTACTCCGAAAACTCCGGCTTTATCGTTTTTCAAGAAATCCCATTTCCGAAGTATTATGAACTCTTCACCATTTTTGAACGCTACTATTACTATGATCTCTACTATAATTATAATCTCTGCTATAATTGCAATCTCTGCTAAAATTGTATTTCTACATTATTGTAACTCTACTATTATTTTAATCCTACTCTTATTGTGTATCAAGATGTTCGTGTACCCATCATCTCCACGCTCTGGAACCCCTTCTTGCACTTGCCTATAGAATATATTCAGACTCCGGGCTCCCAGTAGCCGAGATGGCATTTCTACAAACTTCCATGCATGTTAATGGATGCAATTTCTAACACGCCCATACTGATTAGGCAAAGTAATGAGATTTGGTAATGCTCAAAATGTCCTATATGGTACTAAATTGAGCAATTAGTGCCATTCTCATGCCAACTGCCTTCTTCGGAGATAACAACGTATGATTTGGCCCTGCAACCGTATGTCTTAGCGGATATTTTACCCGGTCAGTTGACTTGACCGGGAGCTTGGCAGTAGTTTCTGGTGATGGTATAATTCAATACCATTCTGTGATTGCTATTATTGGATTTTTAATGGAGTCTATAGTATAAGTCCGTCTTCGCAGTTGTGGCATGTGCTTGGAGTGTTGAGTGTGTTTGGGCTTCTTTAAAAGTGCTTGGAAATTGCTTGAGTAGTCTCTGGAAATCCGTTCCATTATCTCAGATCTCATAACTCAATGCTAATCACATCCGACTTGAACGTGTCCAAATCCAATACCACTACCTGGCCCGTTTGGCTGAACCGTGGAATACTCAACAACTTGACATTCTTGTGCTCCCCATTGTTTGCGTAGGTGTACATTCTTTCCGCATACTTGCTCTGGTTACCCACGAAGTATGCATGCGGGGTCTCGTCGTCCAACAAGAACGGATCGTAGTTGTCATAGGGATAACAGTACAAAGTGTCTGGAGCAGTGGGAACGATATTTTGCCATTTGATATTCGCCTCAATTGCATTGATGGCGGTATTTTCGTCCATGTGGCTGGGAAGTATGTATTTCAACACGTCAGTAATGTTCTGGCCCGAAGTTCCCAATACTCTGACCCCGTCAAAATCGAACCAGTTGGGATTGGTCACATTCTGAAGCCTGTCGCCATCCATAAATGGAACGTTGTTCTTCAACATGTATTTATGCCACGGCTGTTGTGGAAGACAGATCTCTGCTGGGTCGGCATTTCCTGGCATCACCGATATGGGCATGCTGACCAATATTTCGTGTAGGAACTTGTCAAATTTCACTATCGAGTCGGTGTTGTATTTGAGGAGATTCTTGGACCCGTAGTTATTGGTGGTGATGAAGTCACGACGATCGCTGTCACTATTTGCCTGTTGAATGGGTTTGATGGAATCTCCTGCAATAATCAAACGGGAGATTTCCAGAGCAATCTGCATGTCCTCCTCCAGTCCCAACTCGCCGTCCAAGTATTGCTTGAGAAGCTCAAGACGAAGATCGTCATTGGCGTCCTGTCCTATGTCGAGGCCACTGATTATGGCGATTTTACCACGCTTTCCTGGGGCAATGTCCAAGCACGGGGCGATTTCTGGGTACATCACATCCATTATCTGGAAAACACCTGCTTCCACTTCCATTCCTAGCACGGCCACCACGCATCCAGTCACCAAAATGTTCTCTTTCAAGTATTCGTCGTTGTGTAGAATGGCTCTTCCTGACTCGTCTTCAATCATAACCGAGGAAATGGTCTTGCCATCGTTCTCTGGGTCCACGTACGTGGCAGGCTCTGTGGGTAGCACGTCATCTTGGCCCTTCTCCACGTCTTTAAGGATATTCAACTTGTTCTTGAGATCGCAGAATATAGTGCCAATAACCCAGCACAATTGGCCGCTATGAATGTCCAAGATTTTGTCTTGTTTGAAGATGGCCTTGCCGTTGACTACCTTCTGGCCATCACCCCACTTTTCAATGGCCGCCTTGAGCACTCTATCCTTGAGATGCTTGTATCTGTATTGGTACATAGAGAAAAATTGGGAGTCATATTTCCGATCTCTGGTGGACAATTTGAACCGGTCTTTTTTGTCATAGGAATCCTTGGCGGTCACGGACACCCTGGCCTTCTCTTGAGAGGCTAGATTCGCGTTCAAATGGTCCATTTGAAAGGAGTAAGTAGATGAGATGATAAAAGACGCGTTTGGAAAATGGTGATCTTGGAGTGCATGTAAAGCAAGAGATAGAGATGACAAAGTTGAAGTTTATTTTGCAATGGGGCCATTAGGGGAATCTAGGAAGTAAGTTTACGAGATACTATTCCAGTCAAGGAATTAAGTTGAGGTGAATTTTGGTTGAAGCTATTTATAGTGATAGTGATTTCTAAAATGTGCTCTTTGACGTCAGTCCAGAAAAACCAGCACTGGCTAAAAACGGATAGAGGAACTCTTGCAATATTCTGGGTATTCCACACTGGGCAATGTGGTAATCATATGCGTGAAGTGAGTTCAAAACCACAGCTCGGTGGCAAAGTTTATACCTCTTGATGCACCACCCAGTAGTATGGTCAACGCAGAAGTATAATTCTTGATAACGCTCGATTGGGGCAATTCGTGCAAATGACCCATGTGCTGAGCTTCTCCGTTGTAGACTCCTACGAAGGTGGTAGCCACGTTGAAAACACTGGTGACGACGGAAAGCGACGCAGCCACTGCTTTCGCTCTTACAACAACGTACAGAACGGGCGAGATGGACATTTAACAAATATCCTACTTCCATTTTTGCTACGTTCAGGAATAATGTCATAAATTTAATGTGTAACTGTGGTCAGACTCTCCGGGACTAACGGCTATAGCTATTGAAGAGCCAAAGCCAGTCTCGGGCAGTTTATCGCCTTTTAATCTATTGTCAATCTAGTAAATTGCATCAATGATTGAGCCCAACAACGAGGAACCAGTGGAGGAACTTGCTGCTGCTGAACTGGTGGCATTGGCGATACCAGTCGCCAGAGAGCTGGTTGTGCTGGAAGACGAGGAATTGCCCGATTGGGAGCTGGTTCCAGAGCCAAAGAGCCAACCGAAAAGCGAAGGGCTGCTGGAGCTGGAGGAGGAACTGTCAGACGAATCAGTCGAATTTCCAGAATTCGAAGAAGATGTAGCAACCGATGGCCCCATCTCCGACCCCATAATGGTCTGGACAGCGTCGAAGACGATTTCGGCAAAACCCGTCGCTCCATCCACGTTGAACAAGTTCGAGGCAGATACAATCTTTTTGCACCCATTCTGAGGCACCCCGTTAAGGCGGTCCTTGAGCCAGTTCAACGCGTTTCCTGCTCCAAAAATGTACAGCGTGATGTGCTCTCCGTACCGTTCCTGACGGTACAAGATACTGACGTTGTCGTGGCACCACTGGTCGTACAACTCATCGGTGGCGCCCACAGGAATGATTTCGTCGCCCTGGGCGTTGAAGAAGAACATGGGAGACTGAGGCCGGTCCTTCAAGTTGAGCAAATTATTGTCATCCAAGATCTTTTTGGGCACCGGCTGCTGAAGGAACTGATCTCCCAACGGCGAGAAGTCGTCAAAGGAAGTGAAAGCGCCTTTGACCAAGCCAGCCAACTCACACTGGTTCTTGGTCTCGAAAAACCTTTCCTGGATCTCGGGCCTCAAGTTTTCCTTAAGGTAGTCCTTCATTTCGGGGTATTCGTTGGCAAGACCGTTCAATGAATGGGCAATAAAGCCGGCAAAGGGCCCACCCTGTGACCGATTGAAGAAGCTGTAGACGTCCACCATGAGTCCACCCACCGCAGTACCCACAAGATTCAACTCGGGAGCATAGGTGGGGGCCAAAGCAGCGGCCCAGTTGGAGGGTTGGGTGCCGCCGGAATAACCCCAGAGGCCAATGCGGGCGTCTTTCTTCACACCGGTGATGTCTCCAGAGCCTACCACGGCCCTCAACGAGTTTATGGTTGCGTACCCGGCCTGGCGTCCGGCGGTGAAAGCGGTTTTCATGCCCAAGAAGTCGGGAATCACCACGACCCACCCTTGGTACAAGCCGGATTCCGCAAACACCTGCTCGATGTTGGTGGTGATCCATGTTGACACGTCGGAGCCCATGCGTAAGGCGTAGGACGGAGCGCAGTCGGGGCTGGAGTTGTCGACCGCAGGATGGAACGACAACACCTTGGAGAGGTCGGCATTGTGGGGAATAAGCATGGTGGTGACGATGACGTTGGGCTGGTTATGGGAGTCTTCCGACCGCACCAAGAACTGGTATGCTGCCTGGATCTTCTCCTCGAACATGAGAATGCCGAACGCATCTTCCACCTTGCGGTGCCTGATGACGTCTCCGGGCTTGAGCTTATCAATGCCATCGGGAGGTATGTAGAATGGGTCCTCTGAAGGAGCAGTGACGTTCTTGACACTAAGTAGACTCACGGGAGCTGCGGCCACAAGGTGCAAAAGGCCTAAGAAGACGAGCACGAACTGGGGTATAGGGCTGTACATCTTTGGTTGTTGAAGAGTGGGGAGGACCAAGGCAGATATTTAAATAGAATTACTACGTCGTAAGTCGAGTAGCTGCTGCTAGGTGGGTAGGCTTTGCTGGTGAATGGCCGCAAGCTTGATTATAATTTGCAGCTGTGGGGAAGGTCCCAGAAATGTCCTAATTGGGAAATGTACGGGGAACAAGGGCACAGATCATAAAATTCGGGGAACATTAGACTAGCAGATGTTCCGTTTGGGGACTCGCAGACTTTCCTGAATCCTCCACCAAGAGGGGAGAGTGGGGAGGGCTGTGACAGAAATTTCCCTGTTCAGCATACTGTTCGCATATTGTAGCAGACGGGCGGCTGCATGTGCATGCAAGATCCGGACTGGGATTCATCAGGTACCCTGTCATTCCCTCCTTTGCCAGTAGGCCTACGGATATACGCGAGTGGCTTGGGGTTGAACGAGAGACCTGGCTCCACATTTCCGCTAGAACCACCCCAGGTGCTTGGTGAACTCCGCTATATATTGCCATTTGTATTGTCACGCTCCTTCCTTCGGCAGATATGGTGCGCCTATCCCCCAAAATAGAAGGTCAAGGAATTACACACTGTTCCACTGTTCCACGCACGAGACTTAGCAAGAAAAACTTCGCCTCTGTCAAGCGCCTGCACTACCTTTGAGGTGTTCCTGGTGGGCTCGTGGCCCAGTTGTTGGGAACTCTAAAAAGCTTATGATACTATGTTGGAACTTTCGAGCATGCCGATCACAAAACTCGACGACATCTCCGAAACTTGCATGGCCCTGCAGACATTGTGCGTCTGACCGAAGCCTATTTCTGCGTGCCCTCAATTGGCCTCGTCGGCTTCCAACCCTGCCTGTTTCTTGATCCAGATGCAGAAAAAAGTGACTACAGCTACGTCATGTGCTGGAGATACAAACGGGCCCCACAAATATTTAAACGACAATAGGGCATGGAACTCCACGTATGATTATTCTCTAACAATACAAAGGCCCTTCAAAAAACAATACCCACCTAAACTGTAACCATAAGCACAAACCCCACCCCAGCACCACCGTACTGAAACAGGTGTAAATCTCTTCGGCTGGTGTTACAGCCCAAGCCTGCTACGCTTTTGCAGGCTGAAGTGAGACGCACCTGGGGCTAAGCATGCAATTCATGGCTAGACCAGGTTGATTCTTGCCCAGAAGTGAAAAAAAACGCCACGAAATAGTCAACTTATACAGCGAGCCTTTATAATATCTTCGAAATAGAGTTTACGGTCTAGTTCAGCCTGGTATCACCCACTAGAATAGAAATTTCACTTAAATGTGATACCTAACTTATGTTCCAATACCCAAATAAGCTTCACTAAAATAAGAAAAAAAAGGCTGCAACACAATGCTTCCAAAATAACAATAGAAGCGACTATTCTGTAGGAAAACCCAGGCAGACCCCAGGTGGTTAGAATTCCCCTCCTTTTGGAGTGCTTGAAAATTTTGGCTGATCCAAGACTTGTAGCATACGATGTGAAAATTTTGCGCTTGAAGACTATAGCCTCTGGCTTAACAATAGCGCGGTTTCCATTTGCTGTCCCCAGCCTTTGAAACGTATTGTTGCTGTATTATTGTGCAAGTTTGGAGGTCCGTCAGCTGCCTATTCAATAGACACTTCGAGGACCATACAGAAAGATGGAGAAACAAGTGGTCCAGCAGAGTATTTAATATTCACGATTCCTGCCTTTTTCCGTGCACATTTTCTAGCTCAATTCTTCATCTTTCTTCGTATGAAAGGCGTTGAGCTATTTAACACCTCCATAGTTTTACAGTGGAATTCTTTGGTTGACGAGTACTAGGAGAAACGCTGAAACGGGTACTGCGGCCATCTTCCTGTTGCCGATCATGCAAAAGGCATGATGATATACCAGGATAATAGGCTGCTACAAATTTAGTTAGCGTTCCGAATCCCTGCCACATCATAATAACCCGTTTTCTAGATATTTTAGAGCGGCCCGTAGACTATTCGGAATTTCTACAAACCTTTTATTCTGGTCTGGTGTTCAAAGACTCTCTGCGGCCCAATGTTTCCCAGCTTTAGATGCATACAATAAGGCATAAAACACTTCCTCCGAGTCACTGATATCTACATTGAGTTCTGTCGACTATGTTACACTATTCATTCTTACTGCTGTCTAATTGGCCCGTCTCTGCTTCTTGTGCTTTTTTTCCAAAGACTTTCCACTGGCTCCAATAGTGATGTTCACCTTTGGAGGCACATCGAATCCGAACGACTTGGCCACCTTGACCAAGTCCAATTTGTCGATTTGGTAGACTGTCTTTAAATGATGCGAAGAATATGCTTGAAGGTATGCTCTGTATCCGTCCTTGGCAGATTGGTGCAACCAGTAGTTGCTCTTGATCAACTTGGTCAATTGCGATTGGATGTTGGCGATCTTGTTGCTGGGGAATTCGAACTCGTTCAAGGGCACGTTGGCGGCCTTCAAGTATCTCAAGAAGCCCAATTCCGAAGGAGTCAAGAACATCAACGATTTGCCCTTACCTTGGGTTCCTCTGGCCGTTCTACCGACTCTGTGGATGTAGTCTCTGGGGTCATCGGGAGGGTCGAACTGGACAATCCAGTCAACAGCAGGAATGTCCAATCCTCTGGCTGCAACATCGGTACAGATCAAGATGCCCTGTTTGGCGTTGCAGAACTCGAAGAAGGTGTTGGTTCTCTTCTGCTGTTTCTGCTTGCCGTGCAAGTCCAACACAGGTAAGTCGATGTAGTTCAAGAGCTCACCAAAGTACTTGACACAGTTACAGGATGAAAGGAACACGATGATCTTTTTCTTGACGTTTCTCTTCAAGAACGAGAACAACAACAAGAACCGCTTGTCGGACTCGCAAACGACGTAGCCTTGCTCCAAACCGTCGGCAGTAGACACCTCGGTTTCTGGAACCACGTTGATGTACAATGGTCCGGGTCTTAACGAGATTCTGGCCAAGTCCTCCACCTTGGTGGTCTGGGTGGCGGAAAACAACATGGACTGTCTTTCTTCACTGGGCAAGATCTTGATGATCTGCTTCATTTCTTCCTCGAAACCGATTTCCAAGATTCTGTCGGCCTCGTCAATCACCAACGCCTTCAAGTTCTTGAACACGAAGCCCTGGGTGTTCTGCAAGTGGTCCAACAATCTTCCGGGCGTGGCAATCAACAAGTTGACACCTTTGGCCAACTTCTCGGCCTCCTGTCTTCTGTTGGCACCTCCAATGACAATTCCGAAGGTCTGGGTGTGGTGGGCCATCAATTCACGGGCAACGCCAAAGATCTGCAACGCCAATTCTCTGGTGGGCGACACCACAATGACTCCAGTTCCGTTTCTGGGCTTGAAACGGAGAGAGTACAACATCTCAATGGCTGGAAGAAGGAAGGCCAAAGTCTTACCCGAACCGGTTTTGGCGGCTCCCAACACGTCCTTTCCAGCCAACAAGGGCGGAATGGTCTTGGCCTGCACTTTGGTCATCTTGGTGAAGCCCATTTCCTGGATAGCTTTGGTGGTGGGTTCAGAGAATCCGGCTTTGGAGAAGTCGTAGTTGTCCTCTCCGTCGTCCGCAGCTTCAGCTGCTGCAACCATGGGTCTGGTAAGCTCCTTGGTCTTCTGTTCCTGCTTCTCTAACCTAGCCTGCTTCTTCTGTTCTCTCTTGGTCTCTGGATCTTGGATGTCTTGACCTAATAAGTCTGCGACCTCATCGAATTCATTGTCCACTTCTTCGAGCAACTTCTCGTTTTCTGACTCGGAATCGGAGTCCTGGGTCTCTTGGTGGGATCTCTTGCGTGGCTTGACGTCTTGGGACGCCTTGGAGCCCTTGGGAGTTCTGGCCATGATGTTGTAGATATAGAAATTTATTGAGCTCATCTCTTGAATTTTTCAGATGGGGTCACGTGATGCGATGGACTGGTGGAGAGTATTACGAGGAAGGATGGGAGGGGGGCACGGGAAGAGAAGGGGAGATTGGGGCAGTATGGAGGAATCAAAGGGTGCTTTTGTTGATTTGGTTGAGTTTGAATTTTTTTGCCTTTTTTTTGGTGTGGATTTCTGGTCAATATTAGTGTTATTTGATACTTCAAATTAGGACAACAATTACTACAGGACTATAGTTGGCATTAACTGAAAGTAGATATGTTACAGTTGAGAGTAGTATTGAATTGAGCTGACTTTCCCGTTGCTTGCTCTTTCAAGGCAATTTTTTGTCGTGATTATTTTGGATCAACCGGGTTGTAAAGTGCAAATAGAAATAAAAATAGAGGAATGGCGGTTAATTTGGTGATAATTAGACTTTTTTGATGGAATTGGATGCAATTTATTGTATTTGTGCAGTGCAATTAATTTCTGCTGTCTTTCTAGCGAAAGTGCACTTCATGGTGGAATGCTTTCAACTGGTATATACCAAGAGCAAATTCTGCAAAATTCCCCTCCAGTTTATTTTTACTGAGACTGAAGAAACATGAACCACTTTCTATTCTCTTCTGTAGTGATTTCCATATTCCCATCTGTATATTCGTACTTTTACTACTACAAAGTTATGTATAGAATATCTATCTCTCCAGAGACCAGTTTCGGAGCATTTGTATCCAAATTTTGCCACTGTAATTTGGACATCCCCACCCCTCTCTAAGTCAGATTTTGTCTCTTTTTGGCCCTTGGTATAATTAGAAACATGCCCTCTTTCTTCCTTCGCTATTCGCAACAATTCGCATTATTAGTCATACACTCAAAAAGTTGATACTATAAAGGCTGTAGTGTTTCTTCTCCAAACCAACAACAGCAGTTGAATAGTATCAACATAAGACCCTATCGAGTAACCAAAGTCTTCAATTCTGAAATTATCCAAACCAGGAAGTACTTTTTCAGGTCCAATTCACTTCAGAAAAAGGATATAAGAATCCATCTTCACAACTAGATCCCACTATACTTGTGATATTCTTGACCGAATAGCGCCTATTCTGGTCTCCAAACTCTCAATTGGTGCTTTCTGTTACTTTTCCTCCAGAATCCGTGCATTTCTCTCGTTTGCGGTGCATTATCTACTGGATTTCATAAAACAAGGTAAGACCTATTCTTACATCAAAACAGCCTTCCAAAGATAATAAGTAAGTCTTTGGCTGATTCCAAGAGCTCAGCAACTACTTTACTGTATTCCAGAGCGAAAAAGTCTCTCAATTCGGCATCTTTTACGTCGATTATCGAACTATTGACCTCGTCTCATCTCTTTGATTCAACGGCCAATTGTCCACCTATTTACAGATCTTATATCCCCCAAAGTCCATTCCACATTTATCCTTCCTAAAGATCCCACTTATTCAATTACACCATGTCCTATACCGTTACTTCAACGAAATCGTTCATGCAAGCCATGGAGCCAATGGTCCAATTTCTAAACTCCATGAATATACAATCTGAAAAGCTACCCAACATCGACAACGAGAATTCCGTCATCACTCCTGTTGACAAGATTTTAAGCACTGTCGGTCCAATTTCCACTGATATTTTGGACTCGATTGCTTCTGCAAAAGCCAACAATTCTGCAATCACTCAGATACATAAAGAATGTGAACGGATTAGCAAAGCCCGTGGCCAGGAAGCCGGTGAAATATTCAATGTGGTCAGGCAGGTTCTCGCCGATTCTCCAAGCGATGAAGTTGTTCAATCGGCCCTTTTCGACATTTTGGGATTCGAAGAATTCGAATTAATTTCCAAAGTCTTGCAAAACAAGGACGACATTGTACTGGCAGAGCCAGAAAGGGAGGACGACTCGGTTCCCCAGTTCTTGACACCCGAACAAAGAGCAGAACAGTTAATCGAGAATTTCCAACGTACCAAAAACCAAACACTTGCACCCAAAGCAGCAAATCAGAGATATCCTAACGTTTTCAAAAACCCAGATGTCAGCAATGTTGTTGCTTTTACTGGTAAGAAGTTTGCATTACCAGCGGGCACAGAAAGGACTTCATATGCCACGCATGAAGAGTTGATAATACCCTACCCAGATCAGAAGACCAACAAGTGGATTTCTGACAAGGACCTAGTGAAAATCGAGAATCTCGACTTCTTGTGCCAAGGAACCTTCAAGAGCTACAAGACCTTGAACAGAACCCAAAGCTTGGTCTTTCCTGTGGCATATAATACCAACGAAAACATGTTGGTCTGTGCACCTACCGGTGCTGGTAAGACTGACATTGCTTTGTTGACCATTTTGCATACGATAAATCAGTTTGTGACTGAATCGATTGGAGAAGATGGCGATATCACCGTGGACATTGATTATGACGAGTTCAAGATCGTTTATGTGGCCCCTTTGAAGGCTTTGGCTGCAGAAATCGTGGAGAAATACAGCAAAAAGCTCCAATGGGTGGGTATCAATGTGAGAGAATTAACTGGTGATATGCAATTGACAAAGCAGGAGATCATGAACACCCAAATTATCGTCACCACACCAGAAAAATGGGATGTTGTGACCAGAAAACTGGGAGGTGACAATGAGTTAGTTTCTAAGGTGAAGCTTCTTATTATCGATGAAGTGCATTTGCTTCATGAAGACAGAGGTTCTGTTATCGAGACCTTAGTGGCCCGTACTTTGAGACAGGTCGAAAGCACTCAGCTGATGATCAGAGTTGTGGGTTTGTCTGCTACTTTGCCCAATTATATGGATGTGGCGGATTTCCTTGGAGTCAACCGGTCCATTGGTATGTTCTACTTTGACCAGACGTTCAGACCAGTGCCATTGCAGCAGCAATTAATTGGAGTCAGAGGAAAGGCCGGTTCGAAACAGGCACGTGAAGGAATTGATAAGATTTCATACGACAAATTGGTGGAATACATCAACCAGGGACTTCAAGTCATGGTTTTTGTGCATTCTCGTAAAGATACCGTCAAGACGGCCAGAACCTACATTTCCATGGCTCAAAGCCACCACGAAGGCAGCATTTTCGACGCTTCTGAGACCTGTGAATCCTACGATAAGTTTAGGAGAGAAATGGGTTCAAAAAATAGAAACAAGGACATGAAAGAGCTCTTTCAGTCTGGTTTCGGAGTCCACCATGCCGGTATGTTGAGAACAGACAGAAACTTGACGGAGAAGATGTTCGAGGCAGGTGCTATCAAGGTGCTTTGTTGTACTGCCACTCTCGCTTGGGGTGTTAATTTACCAGCAGCAGTGGTTATTGTCAAAGGAACTCAAGTTTATGATGCCAAACAAGGTGGTTTCGTTGACTTGGGAATTTCTGATGTGATCCAAATCTTCGGTCGTGCTGGTAGACCCCAGTACGAGAAGTATGGTGTGGGTATCTTGTGTACTTCCAGCGACAGACTCGACCATTATGTTTCGTTAATTACCCAGCAACATCCAATTGAGTCTAAGCTTCAGGCCAAGCTCATCGACAATTTAAATGCAGAGATATCCTTAGGAACGGTGACCAACATCGACGAGGCCGTCCAATGGTTGGGTTACACTTACATGATAGTTAGAATGAGACAGAACCCGCTTTCCTATGGTATCGACTGGAGAGAGTTGAAGGAAGATCCTTTATTGAATAATAGAAGAAGAGATTTGGTGATTGGTGCAGCCAGAAGGCTTCACCAATTGCAAATGATCATTTTTGAAGAGAATTCCGGGGCTTTTATTCCCAAAGATTTGGGCAGAATCGCTTCTGATTTCTACTTGCTCAACAATTCGGTCGAAATTTTCAATAACATGATGAACCCCAGAGCCACCGAAGCAGACGTCTTGTCCATGATCAGTATGAGCAGTGAATTTGACGGAATTAAATTCAGAGAGGAAGAATCACAAGAATTGAAGAACTTGCATGAAACTGACTCTCCTTGTCAAATTGCTGGAGATGTGGAAAGTCCTCAAGGTAAGACGAATATTTTACTCCAAGCTTTCGTTTCTCAGGCCACAATTAAGGACTCGGCCTTGGTGTCTGATTCGAACTATGTGGCCCAAAATTCCGCCAGAATTTGTAGGGCCTTGTTCTTAATTGCTATGAACAGACGGTGGGGGGTATTGATGAAGATCATGTTGAGTATCTGCAAGTCCATTGACAAGCGAATCTGGGCTTGGGAACACCCATTGTGTCAATTTGACTTGCCAGACCAGATTTTGAGAAATATCCGGTCCAAGAACCCTCCAATGGATATTCTTCGAGACATGGAAGCAGCTGAATTGGGAGATTTAGTCCACAATTCGAAGCAGGGCTCCATCTTGTACAAATTGGTGGGCCGTTTTCCCATTTTGGAGATCGACTCGGAAATCTTTCCTATTACCACCAACGTCATGAGAGTCAAAGTGTGGTTGGATCCCGACTTTGTTTGGGACGAACGGTACCATGGAAATGCCCAGTTCTTCTGGTTGACCGTCGAAGAGTCCGATAAGTCGGAAATTCTCCATGTGGAAAAGATCATTTTGAACCGAAGACAAATGAACAGCTCCATCGAATTGGACTTCATGGTGCCTTTGGCCGACCCGTTGCCTCCGCAGATCGTGGTCAAGGTCATTTCGGACACCTGGATCGGGTCCGAATCCATCCATACCATTTCTTTCCAGCATTTAATCCGGCCTTCTAACGAGACAATTAGAACTAACTTGTTGAGACTCCAGCCATTGCCCATTACGGCGTTGCACAACCGGGAAATCGAGGCTATCTACGGAAATCGCTTCAAGTACTTCAACCCCATGCAGACCATGGTGTTCCACTCGTTGTACAACACCAATTCCAGCGTTTTTGTGGGTTCTCCTACCGGTTCTGGAAAGACAGTGGTAGCCGAATTGGCTATCTGGCACGCTTTCAACGAGTATCCTGGTTCCAAGGTGGTGTATATTGCCCCAATGAAGGCATTGGTTAGAGAGAGAGTGGACGACTGGACCGACCGTATTTGCAAGAATACTCTGTTGAAATTGGTGGAATTGACTGGAGATTCGCTTCCTGAAGCCAGACAGGTCAGAGAGGCCGACATTATCATCACCACACCAGAAAAATTCGACGGTATTTCCCGTAACTGGCAAACCAGACGGTTTGTGCAGCAGGTGTCGTTGGTTATCATGGACGAAATCCACTTGTTGGCCAGTGACCGTGGCCCCATTTTGGAAATGATTGTCAGTAGAATGAACTACATTTCATCCCAGACCAAGAAACCCATCCGATTATTGGGCATGTCCACTGCGGTGTCCAATGCCATGGATATGGCTGGCTGGTTGGGAGTCAAGGACGGCTTGTTCAACTTTTCACTGTCGGTTCGTCCTGTTCCACTTCAAATGTATATTGACGGATTTCCTGATAACTTGGCGTTCTGTGCGTTGATGAAGTCCATGAACAAACCAGCCTTTATGGCTATAAAGCAGCACTCTCCCGATAAGCCGGTGTTGATTTTCGTGGCCTCTCGTCGTCAGACCAGACTCACGGCTTTGGACTTGATCCACATGTGTGGAATGGAGTCCAATCCCCGGCGTTTCCTCAAGATGAGTGAGCTCGAATTGGAAGAAACGTTGAAAGACGTCAAGGACGATACGTTGAAATTGTCTTTACAATTCGGAATGGGCCTCCATCATGCCGGTTTGGTGGAATCCGACCGTCAGATCTCCCATAAATTGTTTGAATCAGGAAAGATCCAGATCTTGATTGCTACTTCCACTTTGGCCTGGGGTGTCAACTTGCCTGCTCATTTGGTGATTATTAAAGGTACGCAATTCTTCGATGCCAAAATCGAGGGCTACAGAGACATGGACTTGACTGATATTCTCCAGATGATGGGCAGAGCAGGCCGTCCTGCTTTCGACACCTCGGGAACTGCCATTATCTACACCAAAGAGTCCAAGAAAATGTTCTACAAGCACTTCATCAATATTGGTTTTCCAGTGGAGTCTTCTCTCCATAAGGTGCTTGATAACCACATTGGTGCAGAGATTTCAGCAGGAACCATCACCACCAGACAGGAGGCAATGGACTTCTTGACGTGGACCTTTTTGTACAGAAGAGCCCACAACAATCCTACCTATTACGGCATTGAGGACATTTCCACTGCCGGTGTCTCCACGTTTTTGGGCGATTTGATCGACTCCACCATCGAGAACTTGACCGAATCCAAGTGTGTGGTCAATGGACCCAAAGATAAACTCATTCCCACGCCGTTCTTGCACATTTCGTCGTACTATTATCTTTCTCACAAGACCATCAGAAACTTGGTCACCAACATCACCAAGGAAAGCACTTTCCGTGACTGTTTGGGCCTTTTGAGTCAGGCCACCGAGTACGACGAGCTTGCTACCCGTCATGGTGAAGAGCTCATTAATATGGAGATGTCTCAGAACATGAGATACCCAGCAGAAGACTTGAAATGTGAATTTATTTGGGACCCCCATGTCAAGGCATACCTTCTTATTCAAGCATTCATGAGCAGAGTGGAGCTTCCCATTGCCGATTATTCACAAGACACCATCTCTGTATTGGACCAGGCATTGCGTATTTTACAGGCCTATATCGATGCCACCTCAGAAATGGGCTATCTCAGCACAGTTCTCACCTTCATTGAGTTGATGCAATCGATCAAGCAGAGGTGCTGGTACGATGACGACCCCATTTCGACGTTGCCTGGCCTCAATTTGTTCCCTATTCTGGAAAAGTCCCGGACAACTTTGAATGAACTTGGAAAATACAACCACGGCAAGCTCGCCAGATTCCTGGAAACTTTGGGGGTCAATGGCAATGCCATGAATGGAGAGGTTGAGTACACTGACGAAATGGCTAGGAAGGAGTTCATTCGGGTGGCTTCGTGCTTGCCTACAGGTCAATTTTCCGTAAAACAGAACGATTCAGAGTCGTTAATTGTGGAATTGGTCCATGACAATTTCCCCTTGAACAAAGAGTTCAAGATGTACTGTCCCCAGTTCCCCAAGGCACAGAGGGAGTCATGGTTCGTTATTGTCTGCAACGAGGAAGATGACGAGTTGTTGTTGATTAAAAGAGCCTCTCCTCGTATGGTGGGCAAGAAGGGTAAGGTTTCTGTAACTTTGGATATTCCCCAGGATTTACAAGGCAAAGAGGTTACCATTAAGTGTGTCAACGATGCAGTGAAGATCGACTACATGCAGAAGTGTGTATTGAAAAGCGAGTACCAATTGGAAGAGCTTGAAGAATAAGTGAAAAGAGCAACATATAATACAACAAGCAATTAATGTGAAGTGTTAGATAAGTATTAAGAAATCTGTAGATCGATTAATACAACAAGCAATTAATGTGGAGTGTTAGATAAGTATTATGAAATGAGTAGATCATTTTAGACAAGGAGTGTAGATAATGAATGCTTCAAAAGGGTATTTTCAAAAATAAAAAACTCTTATAATCACCCAAAATAGCTTCTGTTGTATTAATTGTAAAATTTCCATATTATCTACTTGGAAATTTATTCAATTGTTGGAATATTTCAACTAATTCTCTACTTTCTTCATAGCTTTTCATTAATGCTAAATACATGCTAATATACACTAGTTCTCGAAGAAATCGTCTTCTTCGGCTGCAGCCACGTTGTCCACAGCAGCGTCGATTTCCGTCTCGTCCTGGTGGCGTGTGTGGTAGTTGTCTATCGAAATGCTCTTGCCTTGAGCGGCATCGTCCATGGAGAAAGGCAATCTGTCCTCGTCGATCAATTTCTCCATTTCCTTTCTGAATTGGACTCTTCTTTCGTCAGTCTCGTGGCTGCCCTTCTTGGCCTTAGGGTTGGACTCGTCGGCGTCGTCCTGACCGGGGTTGTTGGGATATAACGAGATGTACTTTTCGGTCTTGGGAAACAAAATCACATAGGCCACGTCGATTTCGCCGTGCTTCACCACTCTTCTGGCTTTCTTAATGTCCTTCTTGACCTCACTCTTCTCTGCCTCCTCAAGTTGCTTGCGGGCGCTCTTCAACTTGCGTACTGCCTTCTTCTTCTCGAAAAACCGCACCATGTGGTACTTTTTGGCGATGTCTTTGGCCTTGAGGTTCTCTTGGGTGTTCTGCAATTCGACCTCAAGTGCCTTCAATGCTCTCTCGTTTTCGGTTCTGACATCACCAGGCAAGTGGTCCTTCTGCAAAAGACGCCTGATATCTCTGATTTTCTTCTTCAATTTGGCAGCTCCCCCTCCAATGATGCCTGCAACTTCAATGGACGACCCATTTGATCTTCTAGCTCTGGGACCCTTGGGCATTTTGTGTTGAAAAAAAGAATGTTACGGATTCTTTATAGACGAGGTAACGGCTCTATGCAATTATTGGCCGTAGAAACGCTGGAAAACAGCTGTTATAGGAAGAAATAGGGAGTTGTATTTCAAAATTGCAACTTCATTTTTGATGAGATGGATGTCGCGCGATGTCGCGCGACATTTGTCCACCTATAGATATCCAATTTCCAACTTCCACCTTCACCTCCACCTTTATCCAGCACAAAATGGGAATTCTAGAGAAAATAGCCCAGATCCAGGAAGAGCTTGCACGCACGCAAAAGAACAAGGCCACAGAATACCATATCGGGTTGTTGAAGGGCAAATTAGCCCGGTACCGGCGTGAGCTCTTAGAACCACAACCTGGCCAAGGCAGTGGAGGAGGAGGCCAGGGGTTCGAAGTGGCCAAGGCAGGCGATGCCCGGGTGTCGTTGATCGGATTTCCGTCGGTAGGAAAGTCGTCGTTCTTGTCCAAAGTCACCAACACCAAGTCAGAAGCTGCCAACTACGAGTTTACCACCTTGACGTCAGTGGGAGGAATTCTCGAGTACAACGGTGCAGAGGTGCAGATTGTCGACTTGCCCGGTATCATCAAGGCCGCCTCTCAAGGTAAGGGTAGAGGAAGGCAGGTCATTGCCGTTTCTCGTACGTCTGACTTGATCATGATGGTTCTAGATGCCACCAAAGGAAGGGACCAGAGACAGATCTTGGAGAACGAGTTGGAGTCCATGGGCATCCGGTTGAACAAGGCCCGTCCCAACATCTCGCTTCGGGTCAAAAAGACGGGCGGTGTCAAGATGAACTCCATCACTCCACCTAAGTACTTGTCTGAAAAATTAGTGGCGGCCATTTTGAAGGACTACAAGGTCCACAATGCCGACGTGCTCATTCGGGACGAGAACGTGACCATCGACGACTTCATCGACGTCATCAACGAGCAGCACATTTCCTACATCAAGTGCTTGTACGTGTACAACAAGGTGGACGCCGTGTCTTTGGAGGAATGCGACCGTTTGGCCAGAGAACCCAACACCGTGGTGATATCCTGTGAATTGGACTTGGGTATAGAGGACTTGAAGGAGGAGATCTGGCGACAATTGAGCTTGTTGAGATTATACACCAAAAGAAGAGGTATTGCTCCCAAGTTTGACGAGCCCATGGTGGTCAGAAGTCAGTCCACCATTCTCGAGGTGTGTGATTCCATCCACAGAGACATGAAGAACCAGTTTAAATATGCATTGGTGTGGGGCTCAAGTGCCAAACACAGTCCACAGAAGTGTGGATTAAATCACCCGGTGAACGACGAGGATGTGGTGCAGATTGTTACCAAGTAATAGAGGAGATAAGGGATGTAGATCCGACTTGAGCTGGGTTCATTAATTCTTCAATAAACAACATTATTGAAGAATAATGTTGTTCTTTTATTCACATCTGAACGTTTTACTGCTGGATCTATAATGGATAAACTATTGAATATATAATACCTTGATAAGAATCTTTGTGGGTCGTAGACTTCACTTCTTTTGTTACTTGTCAGTATGTAATGTTTGTTGGCAGGTTGAAGGTCGTTGTTGTGATTTAATGTTCCAAATACGAAAAATTTAAAAAAATTGAAAAAATTAAAAAAAATCAGAGTTTGTATGTTTAAACTCTACAAGTAACTTCAAATCGACAATTATAATAATAGCACATGCTTGATACTTCTAAATATTATTTATCTCTTTTATTTAGTTAAAGTCAAACCTGAATACGAGAAATTTCTTAATTACTCAGTCTTAATATTTCAATAATTACTTCAGCTCTAATACTAACACAAAATATTTCTTTGAATCTTTAACAATATTCTAGAAAAAACATGTGCGATGTCAATTTCAAATCGTCTTCCTAGTAATCTCCCGTTAATTAATTCAATTATAAAAATTCACCAGATAAATATATACAATTACACCCACAATCGTAAAATATACAACGTTCAACCACCACCGCCTTCTCCGTAATGGAAAGGAACCGAACCCCCAATTTTTCCTTTCATTATCTTGTTTCTCCAATTTACGCGTATTCGCTCTTTCTCTATTTACACTGAATATCAAAATTCGCGTTATACAAAACATCACTTCAACTAATGGACAAATACAGTGAACTTCCGGGCATAGACGCCCAATCTCACGATGTGTATGAGACCTCTGACATTGAGAGTGAGCCGGAAGTGCAAAATGAACCAGAATCCACCGAAATCGAGGCACTAATAGTCGATCCCCAAAGCATCAGGTCTCGATATGCCAATGATGTTATATATGGAGCTGAATCGGTGGATTTTCTGGGAGGCATAGATAATCCTGGCCTTGGAGCTACAGGATACAGCGTAATACGAGTTGGCGAAACTCGGGAGCAGAAATTGGCCAGAATAGCACGAGAACTCCAGGAATTGGCTCTATCAGATCACGACAAAGACTCCACGCTAGAAACACCCAAAGTTGCCGGAACCGGACCAGAAGGCCCCATTGACCCCCAATCCCTTCTCAAAGTTCTCGAATCAGTCGTCAAATCAGACACAGCTGCACACAACGACCACCAGCAACAGCTTGCCAAGGTGTTCGAAAGCATAACCACCAATATCCAGACGCCTCTTGCGGAAAAAGCGACTCTGGCGCCTGCAAACTCATCGGAACTTCTTGAACTCGAGTCTAGAATCCATGCAGTGGAGGCATCGCTAGGAGAAGTGGGCTCGATGTCGGTGCAAAACACCTTGAACGATTTGGAGAGAAAAATAAAAATCATCAACAACCCCGAGTTCCCGCTCCAAAAGGTGAAGCAGGAGGTTTCCAGACTACAAGAGGAGGTGGAGAAGTTGGCGTCCCAGCGAAAAGTGTTGGATATTACCGAACAGTTGGACAAGAAAGTGCTGGAACCTGTTGAAACGAAAATCGATGAGCTCTACAGAAGATTGCCCGATTTTGACCGGACCAACGTGTTGGTTCCGCTGATTGTGACGAGACTCCGTAGCTTGCACGGAGTCCATGCGGATATAGGCCACAGTGTGGAAGTGGTGGGGAACCTAGATCAGGTCATTTCCAATATGGACCAAGAAATCAAGGAGTGGGACGACACGTTGAATGCGGTCAATGCGAACTTGGACAAATATTTGGAGAATTTGGAGGCGAATAGGAGTGAGTTGGAGACGAAGATGAAGGAGCTAGGGGCAAGGATAGGAAAGATAGAGGAATCGGCAAAGGTCACGTGACACGGGTCACGTGAAAACATAGAAATCAGAGTGTCATAATAGTGGTCAAGCTGTAAAGTCCGAGATTGTGGCCAGTACCCTCCTAGTGCTCAGAAACATAGGCTACTGCCGTGCTATATTGACGCATAGGTCTGATCTTCACTCACGTGATGACACGATGCCAGGGTCTGGGAGTTTGGGAGTTTGGGAGTGGGCCGATGCCATCACGTGACACACTTCGTTTCCGCTTCTAACCACTGCCATAATTGCCTGGAAGATTGACACCCCACTATCACTCCCCTGCCCCCTCCACTGACATCCCCCATACCATCCCCCAATACAACTCCACTACCTCCCTCCTCCACTTCCCTCTACTCCGTTTTCCAATTATCCCCCACTTCTTCCTCGCTCCACTTCCCCTCTCGCTAGCGCCTTCCCTCGCCTACGCCTGCCCCCCCAAAAACTATATATACTCCCTCTTCCCCAGTTTTCTTTTCTCTTTTACAACCAATGTTGAGAGCTACTTCCAGAACCGCCTTTCGTATGGCTGCCAGAGCTGCAGCCAGACCCTCGTTGACTGCATCCAAGGCCATTGCCTCTGCCATTCCCGTCAGAATGGCCTCGCAATTGGCCCATGCTAAAACGCCGGTGGTAAACAACGAAGCGGTTAAAGAGTTCTCCTTCAACCACCAGAAGGACTGGGACTTGTTGCGTGCATCCATCACGAAGTTCACCGATTCCGACGCTTTGAGCATCCCATTGGTCATCAACGGCCGCAAGATCTACCGTGACGCCACGCTTCCTCAGGTCAACCCAGCCAAACACGCCCAGAACCTTGCCAACGTGTCGCAAGCTGGCGAGGAGGACGTCAAGGCGGCTATCGAGGCTGCCAAGGCCGCCAAGGCTGCCTGGGCCGCCACTCCCTGGAGCGACCGTGCTGCCATCTTCTTGAAGGCCGCCGACTTGATCTCCACCAAGTACCGCTACGACATGCTTGCTGCCACCATGTTGGGCCAGGGCAAGAACGTGTACCAGGCGGAGATCGACTGTGTGGCCGAGTTGATCGACTTCTTCAAGTTCAACGTCAAGTACGCCGAGGAGATGTACCACGCCCAGCCCGCCGAGACCGCTCCCGGCGTGTGGAACCGCTCGGAGTACCGCCCCTTGGAGGGCTTTGTCTACGCCGTGACGCCATTCAACTTCACCGCCATCTCCGCCAACCTCGTCGGCGCCCCCGCCTTGATGGGTAACACTGTGGTGTGGAAGCCCTCGGCCACCGCCGCCTTGTCCAACTACCTCTTGTTGACTATCTTGGAGGAGGCCGGCTTGCCTGCCGGAGTCATCAACTTCATCCCCGGTGAGCCCAACCAGGTCACCGACACCGTGTTGGCCGATCGCGAGTTTTCCGCCTTGCATTTCACCGGCTCCACCGAGGTGTTCAAGAACTTGTACGTCAAGATCGGCGCCAACGTGGCCGCTGACAAGTACAGAGATTTCCCCAGAATCGTGGGCGAGACCGGAGGCAAGAACTTCCACTTGGTTCACCCCTCGGCCTCGTTGGAGCACACCGTGCTCTCCACCTTGAGAGGAGCTTTCGAGTACCAGGGCCAGAAGTGCTCGGCATTGTCCAGATTGTACGTGGCCGAGTCCATGTGGCCTGCCTTCAAGGAGAAGTTGACCGCCGCCATCAGCACCATCGACATCGGCAACACCTCCTCACCCGACTCGTTGCACTCGTTCATGGGTCCTGTCATCCACGAGCAGTCGTTCAACAAGTTGGCCGCTGCCATTGACCAGGCCAAGAGCGACCCTGAGTTGACCATCGTGGCCGGTGGTGCCTACGACAAGGCCAACGGTTTCTACGTCCAGCCCACCTTGATTGAGACCACCAACCCCAACCACGAGTTCTTGACCCGCGAGTTCTTCGGCCCCATCTTGACCACCTACGTCTACCCCGACGCCGAGTACGAGTCCATCTTCGACAGCATCGACTCCATCACCAAGTACGGCTTGACCGGTGCCGTTTTTGCCAGAGACCGCCACGCCATTAGAACCGCCGAGGAGAAGTTGAGATACTCCGCTGGTAACTTCTACATCAACGACAAGTGTACCGGTGCTGTCGTGGGCCAGCAATGGTTCGGAGGAGCCAGAGCCTCAGGTACCAACGACAAGGCCGGAAGTGGTAACATCTTGTCGAGATTCGTGTCGATCAGAAACATCAAGGAGAACTTCTACGAGCTTTCCGACTACAAGTACCCTTCCAACTACAACTAGTATATATTCCGTAATGAACGCTAATGAGGATTATTGTAGACCGAGATGATCAAGAAGAATAGTAGATTTTTGTGTGAATCAAAAATTTATTATCATTGCCAACTATCAAGGTGAAGTTTTGAGAATTCTTGAATTTTACGACTAATCTGTTTATTGACATTCTAAATGAATCATACCAAGTAATCCATGCCCCTTGAGAATTCAATTAGAATTAGCCCAACGTGCATCTAGTAGGTAATTTTGGAATTGAATGAACAATAATTATATCGAAACGTTTGTACTGAATATTAACCTACTAATCAGTGTTTAACCCACATTCCAATTTGAACAACCAGATGAATTCTTCCCAAAAAGGTCCAATCCAAATACGAATCAATACCCATCCATTGGCCATCACTCCATGTCTCTTGATCCGATCTCCTCATTAACTCACCATTAAAATGGCGTAATATCAAATGATAAAAAATCGAATCCTACCACAAACACCGAGAAATGGTCCAATTTTATTAAGGGGATAAATACCAGTGCTTACCGACCCACAGATTTCTGCAGCATTGCCCGTATCATTAGATGATTGACCAGCTAACAAAGTAATTATTTCATCAGAATAAAAGTCATATGCATGCAGAATATAGGATGCTTTCAGAAAATAGGATGCATTCAGAAAAAGGATGCATTTCAGAATAGCATGCATTTCAGAAAATAGGAAGGCATTTAGATTTGGGAACCACTAAATTCAAATTTTCTGCTCTCCCTTCAGTATGACTCGACATTATAGTAGATTCACCTTGTCACCTTCTATTCCATTCTCCATTTCCGTGGTTTCCATTTTCGTAGTCCCCAATTTCGTAGTCCCCTTTCTGTCCATTTTAGTCCATTCAACTCCTATCGCCCCGACTTGCCAGAACATGCGGCATATATTTTGCCAATGTGTCTTTTCCGCTGGTCGAACCTTATTGGAGATTGTCAATTATTCTAGAACGTTTCTGACCTTGGAAATAACGCATGTAGCGAACAGGGCCAAAGCCAGCTTTTTTGGGACAGACGACCGGTTAGCAGCTAAGCCCAAAACAGGGTTTAGTGACCGGTCATTGGCTCATGGAAACCAGCGTCGCTAGGCCCAAGACGCAAAGTGACATATTCTAGAATTCCTCTGTTTCTGGCAAAGGCTCAGGACATTGCAAACCATGGAACCGCCCAAGCCCCGTTGCAAACAGAAGAAACATTCCACGCCAGGCCCAAGCCCCGCTGTATCACGGTGGAACATTCCCTGGGGTCAAATGGCAGAGTAGCCTGGGATAAATAGGCGTCGGCAATTATTCGGAAACTAACGAGATGCTTCAACATCACTGGCTGCACGCCGGCGCATCACCGGTGGGTCCACTTATTAAATAGCCCAACGGCTATGGCTTGCATAGCCGAGACGCAGGCGGCGGGTCGGCATCCCCGCCTAGTTTGCCGGCGTCCTATCGCTGCAGGATATATGCATATCGTAATTGTTCTTTCTGCCAACAGAACAGAGTTCTAAGTTGGCGCTGGACTTGGCATGGGGCGGTATTGGACAGGAAGGGCTCAGCTTGGGGGTTCTGGCTGGCAGCGTGGGGGATCATATCCTACCTGGATCCTGACACATGTGTATGTGCATTGTGTATTTGGTGTTTTGAGTGTATGAGCATTGAGTCGTTGGTAAGGGTGTTTGACATGGGTGTTTGGTGGTTTGAGCATTTTAATTGTGGTGCTCGGGGTTTGGTGGCTGTCTCGGTTGACGTGGCAAAGATGGTTGGAATTGCTGGAATAATCAAAGATTAATGAAAGCATGGACACTGTGAATTGAATTAATTAAAGCATTCATGTGCCAGGGAAGTCACCACTGGTATAATTAGAAATGCCTCTTTGAACAATTTACTCTCATACTGAGGTAATTGCTAGAGATTTTCATATTCTATGGGATATTCTGGTTGTCTACCAATAAAAGCACATATTCTGCTTTATGCACCCCAATTCATGGACTCCATTCATGTTAACCTGCTTAATGCGATACATTTGATCTAGTTCCTGCCATTGCTGCCAGGAAACTAAGACTATCTAGGGTGTCTAGAGTTCACAGCCAGGTACAATTTAATTTATTATAGTCTCAGGAACTGTCATCAGAAGGTGATATGGGAATACTGCTGTATAGTGACTGCATTCTTTGAAATCTGCACTTTATATTAAGACTGAAATAAACTACCAGCCTAAAGTCAATTCTTGCTCTTCATGTCAAGACTGAAAATCAGCCTAAGGTCAATTGCTCTTAAGAATGAAAATTACTACTAACAAGTCAGCTTCGTCATACATCCAATATTGATAGCCATTATCTATCTTTTATACAACCTTGGTATAATGAGAGCCTTTATCTATTTATCATCATCCCCCAATAATGAGCCTTTATCTATTCATGATACTACCTTGCAATAGTATGATCCATTGTCTATTCACCACCTCTAATTTTATTGCTGGATTTTAGATCTGTTTTCACCATATGTCATATTCCAGTTACAAGAGATCGAATTATCGACGATATCTACACTTTGTCGTTGCTGCTTCATTACTACGTATTAAGCACACTACCAATGTGGCATCGGATCATGTGGAAACCAGTCCATTAAAATGATCTGAATGAGACAGTCAATGTGGAGTGACAGTGAGAAAGGTGGCCAAGGAGTGGTGATATGGAATTAACATAAAGCTCCAGAATTCCAGCAAGAATGTCGCGAAAAGTCCCATTTGATGAAGCACTCTCGCTAGATTTGATCTGCTCCTAGCCTAAATCATTAGAAGTCGCGAGAATTCCACCCTGTGACTAGAAGTCGCACCGGAATTTGTCGCTAGAAGTCGCACTGGAATTCCCAGTTGTCGCTAGCTTGATTCTCGCTAGGCAGTCATGCCCAGAATGCTCAATATTGCTCGCAAGCGACCAATACTTCACCAATCAATACTTCCCGGGAGGCACACTCACAGGAGGAGGGGCCGCATTAAAAACACGCCCCACACCGTGACACACGTTGCACAAGTCCAGGTCGAGCAAATTGAACACCAACCCCGACCCGCGGCAGCGGCCGCACAACACACCGCCAATGCGGGGGTCGCCAGGCCGCACCTGGAGTGCGTTGGGCGGTGGTGCGTTCACCACGGGGCGGAACTGCGGCTGCATCACGAACAGCGGCAACATGCCTAAGTAGGGGGCGCCTGGCCCCAGCACCATGGTGTTGAACGGCATGTTGCGGGAGGCAAACTGGTCCCAGCAGTAGGTGCACGATTTGCCGTTGCGGAGCTTGGTGCCGGTGTTGTTGCACTTGGTGCAGAGGTGACCCACGGGGTAGCGGAATGGGAGCTGGGGGTTGGGGTTGTAGGCGTGGTTGCTCATGTAGAAGCGGCCCCAGCAGTCACGACACACCTCACCGCGAATACGGAAGCCGGTGTTCTTGCACTTGGTGCAGAAGTGGCGGCGAGGGTAGCGGAAGGGAAGGTTGGGGTTGGGGTTGTAGAGATCGGAGGTGGAACTAGTGGAAGAAGTGGAATTGGAGGAATTGGAGTGGGGGTTGGGTCGAGGTGGCGGCTGGGGCGGGCGCTCGTTGGTGCTGTAGTGGGACGAGGAGGAGGGATGGTGGCCAGCGGCAGGACGCTGGTACGACAGGGACGAATGGGACGACAGGGAGTGGGACGGGCTGGGGCGCAGCGCCACGGCCTCGTCGTACGAGGGGGGCGGAAGGTCGCCAGGGGGAGGAGCGGAAGGGGCCATGGACAGAGACAGAGACAGCGACAGCGACAGCGAGCGGTGGCGATGGAGAAGGAGGTGGCGGTGATGGCCTTGGGGAACGGAGAATTGGGAAAATATGGAGAACAAATGAGACGAGAACGACTATGGGAGTAGTGAGTATGGGGATATGGCGAGATAAATACCACAGAATGCTTCACTATTCCACAACAGGAAGGGAAGAGAAGCTAGCAAGAAAGGGAGGAGGCAAGGAGGAAGTGCATGACACTGCGGCACGTGAGAACATTAGGGAGAAGTGGTGATAAGGCCACGGCTCTAGGCAGGGTTTGAGCATGAGCATGCGGCTCCGCCCCTACAGAGAATGGTGACAGAAGGGACAAACGGTGCAGAAAGAGTGACAGAATGGAGGAATGGCACAGATGGAGCGATAGAATGGACGTACGGTGCAGATTGAATGACAGAACGGCTTTGGCAGTGCAGACGGTTACAGAATTGATGAGAAGGATGAACGGTACAATCCACTGGATTGAGCGGAACAATGGTGGAAAATGAAATTATGTTCGGACTACGGATCAGGGGCAGTGAAATAGAAAGGGGCAGAATAGATGAAAGAGATTGGATTCTATTGTGCGTATGTGAGAACAGATGCGTATTATTGTTCTATGAACAAGAATGTAGATGTATTTCATCTCGGTGTCTGCTGGTGATGTTGGTGATTTGGGTGATGGAGTGTGGGGAGAATACCGCCACAAAGTCCCACCACAGGCAAACAGGCGCAAGCAGGTCACCAGCTGGCACGACACAAAGTGCAGGGTTCAGTAGAGCCATGAGAAAGAACACAGAGCCGAGCTGGACATTTCAGTAGTTGCAGGACATTTCAAAGTTGCAAGTCATCGATAGCAGTTGCAGGACATTTCAAAGTTGCAAGTCATCGATAGCAGTTGCAGGACATGTTCAGTAGTTGCAAGTCATCGATAGTAGTTGCAGGACATGTTCAGTAAAGTGAGCATGGTAATATTTCACTAGTATCATGGCGCATTGCCTCAATAGTCACCGCAGAGTTCATGGCGCATTACCTCAATAGTGACTGAGTATTAACGACATCGCCTCAATGGTTACCGCAGAGTTCATGGCGCATCACCTCAATGGTCACTGAGCATTCACTTCCTTAGCTAGCGTCATCTTCACCCATACTGTTCCTTGGTTGCAGCACTGCCTCCATCCATCCTTCAATATCATGCTCTGCTTCACCGAAGTGAAACTCGCAATTTTGACTCGCAAAATCTACATACTACTCAATGGCTCTATACTCCCTCTCAATTGCTCCAAAACCAGACAATTCCTAGTATTTATTCTGTCATGACTCACTTTTCAAATGCGCACTCACTCCATTTGAATCAACCATTTGCTTTACCTGACCACAAACTTCGAAAATAGACTAGCCTCGGAATGTTCTTCCATCCGGCCTTTGAGGCCACATTCCCTGCTTAGCATATTTTGCAGATTTAGGCCCACGATAACGCAATTCATCTGTAGATAATGTCAGCCCCCAACCATAAATATGCCCTTGGCCATTTAGGTGGTTCTGCCTGGAAAATACCCAAAAAATACCCACTCCGGCCCAGTAGCCGCTCTGCCGATAACTAGTTACAACGCAGCCCGGCGTAAACTACTCCACTTCTCCTGTGGTGGAACAGATTTCTTGCCATTCTTGTCCAAAAACCTATCGTTCCATGAGGTGGACCCACTTCTAATGAGTCTGGCTCCGGTATTTTCTGCAACGCAGGCTCATGCCACGGAATATTATGCAGCGTCGTTCTTCGGCCTCCACCGCTGCTGTCGTCGGCGTCCGGGCTCACTCAGTACTGGGTTTCTATTAATTTCTATTAAATTGTCACCGAGGCTCGGACCACCAGTGGACTCAGATCGGACCCAACATAGTTTTGCAAAAATAGCACGAGTGGTGCAGCCCGCATTGGACCACAGAACTGCCCCGTTGTAGTACAGGGCTCCAGGCCGTCGGAGTGTCCCGTGCTGGTTGGTGTGCGTCACGTGACAAGCTACAAGACATGTTATGATGCGCCCTGTTGACAACACGCTACACGATGATCTGGCTTTCTGAGAGACAAAGTACGTGCAAAAGGGCGCATATAGCTGCATTTTCGGAATCTCCTGGTCACAGCGAGCATATCCATGTGATAACCGTCACGAAACGCCAAAAATTGGGGCCCTAGTGGTTGGCCAAACACCAGACAAGGGATCACAAGACAACAACAGAGGACAGGCCGTTGACGGCCCCAGCAGAGCGGATTTCGGGTTTCAATTGCATCTGACCACAAATGCAGGACCCGTAAAGCCCTTATGCTTCGAATTACGAACCGTTGTCACCTTATCATGCCATTAGCTCGTCCTGGACCACCGACATTCCAGTCTACAAACAAGTACTAACAATTAGAGTTTGGTGTGGGATTCACCGCTGGAGGCTTGGCCTTCTTTGTCTTGGGCATAATGACCTTCTTCGACTCCGGTTTCCTTGCATTGGGTAACATTCTCTTCATCATTGGACTCGTCCTCATCATTGGACCTCAAAGAACCATAACATTTTTCACCCGCCCGGCCAAAATCAGAGGCACTTTGTGTTTCGGGCTAGGCATTGCGTTGATCTTGATGAAGAGATCGTTCATTGGGTTTATGTTGGAAAGCGTGGGCATTTTGGGGTTGTTTGGCGACTTTTTCGGCACCATTGTCACGTTCTTGAGATCCATTCCATACATAGGTGACTTGTTGAACCATCCCGCCATTGCGCCCGCCATCGACAGAGCTGCGGGCATCAATACCTTGCCTGTTTGAGCAGTACAGGCAAAAGTGGCCAGTCCGACCGAGTATTTGTGGTATTCCCTCGGGGCCAAACTGTACTATACTGTATTAGAATTCCAATATTATTTCCCGTTAATAGAATTTTATCAGCCTAATCGATTATGTTTTCTGACAGTAGTATGAGCCTACGTTTGTCCAGAGGATCTGGATGCAAGGTGCAGTGGTACATTGAAGGAAGTATTTTTACTGCTATTTTTCAGGCCCGTTGGCCTAAACCACATGGAGTATTTCCTGGGAATGCCGGTGCATGACAAAATATGTTGTCAGATTCTATTGTGTCTATTTAGATTGATATGTGTGTATCAGAAGCCCGATCACCAGTTTATGAAATAGCACATTCTGTTCACACCTGCCTGTAAATGGCTTGGCACAAGGCACAGAATAAAGCATTCGCTTTCAATAAAGTATATTCGATGACTGTAGTTTGACCATTGGATTCCAAGTGTCAAAAATACACTATAATCTGCTTTCAGTTACCTCGATTTCTCGGCCATTGATAAGGCTCTTGACCGCACAAATGGTGTGATCACAGAGCTTGAGGCAATGAAAGAGATCTAAATGTTCGGATATTTCCGACTCGATGGGGTCAAAAATCTCCAGGTAGATTTCTAGGTGGACTATTCGGCGATCGACCGAAGCAATCGAACGGGTATTCAAGGAATTCCGGGGTCGGACAAGACTATTCAACCGAGGTAGCCACAAAATAGGCCCAGGAAGATGGTCTCCGGCCACTTTCAGGCTCACTTGCACGAGATTAGAATTCATGATGTAGTGGTAATTTTGGAGGGGCAAACTCGGCCGGTTTGGCCCGTACGCAAGCACCACCTTCTGCTCTGGACCTGGAATCTGCAGAACTAGCGACTGCAACGAGTGAGACGGCCTCAAAGACACGAAGGTCACGGTATTGGCCAAGATTTCGCGGATTCTTCTGGTGAGAACCGACGGATGGTACAACAAACCCACCGCCAGTTCGGCAGCCGTAGCCCGCTGCGCCACCATATGCATTGTGGACACTGGTCGATCCATGGGCACGTAGTCTGGGGTGGTTTTGGACCCCACGTGGACTTCAGAAAGCAGAATCACGGACGATTCTCCGTCGTGGAGAAGCATTCCGAAGAGCAATTGGGCCATAATAAATTGCTTCTCATGCAAACGAACCGCACTGACGGTGTTGACACCACACCACGGCCGGAGCAGGTTGCTAGGAAGCGTACCTGGGGGCTCCACCACTACGAACCGTATGGATCGGACGTTGTGAAATCGAACCACGAGTGCTAAAGCAAGAAGGTAGGAAGCGAATTGGGACCGGTGGTGGATCACAAACACCACCATGGTGTCATTTTGCTGAAGAGGGATGCAATTGAGCGGAAATACGCCTTGAAAAAGTATGGGGTAGGGTAGAAATTGGGAATAGTCGAATTGTCAGAAGATAAGAAAAGTAGGTCAATATTGAAACGACCAAAAAAATGCGCAAACCCGGAATCGAACCGGGGGCCCAACGATGGCAACGTTGGATTTTACCACTAAACCATTTGCGCAAGCTCCGCGACGGGGAATTGAACCCCGGTCTACCGCGCGACAAGCGGTAATTCTAGCCACTAAACTATCGCGGATGTTTCTTGATGGGATTGTGCTAGAAACGGGTAGACCGTGTATGGTGAAATGGTGAATTCGATATAATATTAAGTAATTGTTAAGCAATAGATGGTGAAGATGGTAGAGTGGGATATACGAATTACATAATAGAGGGAGAATTTGTTGAAAAATGAAAGAAAGACGGAAATAGCCGGAAATCCCCCACTGACTCTGAGAAGAAATAAGATAATTCAACAAAGTCAAACGATAAAATATCTCAGGCGTCTGGAGGGTGTAAGTTTTGCATAAAAATATCCAGACAGGTTACTCTGGCTCCGGTGGTTTACTCTATTGATATTCAAACAGCGACGAGAAGGCAAATAACTGGGAGATCATCAATACCTGAGTTGGTTGACTGGATTGATCTCTTCCTGTGATTTTCTGGATCAATGAATTTTGCAAAGAATTAGACCTTGCGGCGTACTGTGCAGAATAGATAATACGATGACAGATTTTGAAATGAGGGCCCATGCATGGCAAAATTAAACCTTCTATGTTCAAGGCGAACCCCGTGTAGAAAATTTAGCCAGGTTGAATAGAGGATGCATGAAGTTAACACCTATTGTTGGCTTCGTCTTTCAAGCAGAGTCAGGAAATACAAGTGATCAATGATATTATCAGCACTTGGTCAATAATACATGTACAATATCTCCGGCATTCTCGCTGACAAATCCGAAAAGCTTGAATAGCTTGAAACCCTTGAAAAACTCGAAAATGTGAGTACATCAGCTGAGGCCTAATTCGGCCGCCATCCTCCCCAGACCGATGCACCTGCAATGACATCTTAGCTCACTTCGCTGACGCCTAAACCCGTCTCTATAAATAAACTGCAGAACACGAGAAAATTTGACAGTTGTTCCTTTGGTGCAAAATTAGATCGATGAGAACAAAAACCATAAATTGCATTCTACTAGAGTTTCACGGCCCGTAACTGGAGAAGCGAACAAAGTGAGCCGGCTCAAGCCACCTTTTGCCCAGACGGATATAAGAAGAAGCCATTATTCTTCAAGAGCCTTTGGGGGCTATTACGGAAGCGCAAACCTTGATCCGCATAGAAATAACACATTCTCGGAGTAGATGTTCCAACTCATAATTCTACCTCGGTGAAAATACATTCTCGGAGCACGTTTGTAGCTACTATTTTCCCCACACAAGCACCTACATACCCACCTGTGGTTCTCTCCGTAGGGCCTGTCCTCGTAAGAACAAAGAAATAGACCTTCGGAGAAAGTCGCCCATTTAAATTTTAGAATATTTTCTCGGATTGTTTGGCACAATCCAAGATTGTCCTCCACTAAAAACTAAAAAGGCTATTCTCAGGGCTAACCCAAGACCCCAGGTGAAAAGTTTTCTCACGGTCCCGCAAATCAGCACAGATGCTTGGCAAGAGAAACAACAGGTGAGCGTGGTGCCAATCGCCTGCGCCAAGATACGGGGGCTCTCAATTCGTTAGCGCAAGTCTTGACGTAAAAATATCTTTGAAGAGACTTCTGTCAGAATTTTTTACCTTGATTAAACCCCGATAAGCGGCGGTGTCCGGAGGTGGAGGCCACCACCGGTCCATCTCGCCATGCATACGACCCTGACTAGGAATGTGTCTCACAATATAAGGGGCAATTAGTGCAAAGAATGGCCACAGGCCCCCGCCCTAGAGGAAAACGGGAGATGGGGCAGATCGCGGCACAATGCCACTTGCCAAAAGAGACGATACCTGCTTTGTTAATTGCCAAAAGTGGCGAGGATCGTACGGGACGAATGCCCCGATCTTTAGCGAAAGAAAGAGGATGAAATGGGCAAATGCTGGTCTAACGGACAACGACGGTAGGGATACCCAAGCTCGGAATTTGAGTTTGGAGGTAAATGCAGCCTGCGGGAAGCAACTGCGTTAATGTAGAAGGTGCATGCGCGGGTGCAGGGTGCATCATAGCGATGCAACTGGTGCGTCTCAAGGTAGGTTCCGAGTCAAGTGCAATATCCGGGGAGCTGGGTAGAGAGCGGTCTCTACCATAACCAGTAAGGAATCTACTGCCGCCAGTAAACGCACATTCCACTTTGGTCTGGTGGCGCTAGCCGCGGATCTTCACTGTGCGTCAATTGCAGGCTTCGTTCGCTCCTTTCACAGAACGATCGCTATTCCCCCGGAAGGAACAGGTCCCCTGAAAAAGTATCCGGAAGAAGATGGAGCCAACCTCGGTATTAGTGTAGTGGCGTGGACCGGGTATGGATCTAAGCCGAATTCCGTCCCCGAGCGGTCCACAGGGCATTACTGCATTTTACCCAACAGGGCAATGCGTAGATGACACAAACGATAAATCTTAAGTGGCATCTGGCGCAAAAAATATCCCGGCAGAAAATTGTTCGCTATGGCTCCCCTCCTCCACACTGTAGTCTTCCCAAAAGGTCAGGCCCGAAAATAGTCTTCCGATTGTTCCTATTGTACGCAGTTGACACAGACCGGGGCCAGGAGCACAACCACTTCGGCTATAGCCTAGCGTGGTCGAATCGCGGTGCAGATTGTGCCCTAGGTTCCGAACGCAGCCCACCGCAACAATTAGGCTGTCCAGAAACAGATAGATGTCTGGTGATGGAGGTGCGGCGGTATCTGAGGTATAAGCGCGTCTCATGTACGTACATGTACATGCACCATGTACTCTGTACTCTGCACTCTGCACAGTTTGACTTTCTGCATATGTTTACATCTGAGCAATGTTTGTTACAAGTGCCACATAAACCGTCGGAAAGTTTAGACCCGGCGCAGCGATGGGAGCCTGGCCTCCCATTTGTTGGGCCCCAGCGACCAGGTACATGGCCACTTCAGTCGATACTTCAAGGGAATTGCGAGGTCATTGCGTCCTAGGTGCTGATGAAGGTGTCCGTCACGCTGCATAAACTCGGTGGTGACACATGTGTGACTGCGTGGCCAACGGCTCGTGTCCGCATATCATCTGTGACGCATGCACTTGTGCATCTTGCGTCTAGTGCAACGGTTTCCTGTGGCCCAATCCGGCTAAAGGTCCTCCTGTATATATCGGTACTGCAGATGTGTGTACTGCAGACAAACTACAAATCCTTCATCTCTACGCTTCTCTACAGTCTGGAGTTCTCCTATCTGTCCCTATATCCCACTCTAGCCTGCCCGTACCGCGCCAAATCCAGGTTCCGATGTCGAAAGTCAACCACCGCAAGGAGATCAAGCAAAAAGAGGAGCTCCAGGCCCGTTTCCAGCTCTCCATGGCCCGCAACTCGTCCACGGTGATGAGCTGGCTCAAACCATCGACAGACGACTCCCGAGATAAGGACACGGAAAAAGCGTTCCTCGACTTGCCCATCGTGCCCCAGGGTGCCGGCATAGCCTCTCTCGAGGGAAACACCGTAGGCGATTTCATCAATTCCGACAGTACGTCGTTGTCCCAGTTGAAGGACAAGGCCAACCGTACAGCACCAGGAGGCGGATCGCAGGCCATGGCGGCTTTGATGAACAAAATGCGGGACAAGGGGCGCCAGGACGTGTCAAGGAGACATGAGTCCGAAGGCAGGGGCCCGAACAAGCCTAAATGGGCCCAGAATGCCAGAAACAGACAAGGATCAGCTACTGCTGGAGGAGCAGTTCACAAACCAGGACAGGCTCGCGTGCCAGGAACCCAGCCACACGGGTCAGAATCCGAGGAAGAGGACGATGAAGACAAAAAGATGCGCAACAGCCGGTCCGCGAAGAAGACAGTCCAGCCGTTTGCAAAGGGCAGTGGCAAGAAAGGCAGGCCGTTCTAGCAACTGCAACTGCGACAAACCTAGGTGCATACTTTTCAATTGCGACAGATCTCAGCAATATCTTTCAATTGCTCCCCAGTGGTCAGTGGGGCCGATTATGAGAATATTATTGCGGCTAATATTATTAGCACTATTGTGAGGACGTGCCCCTATTCGGTGCATTTCTTCGGACACTGCCAGGAACTGGGGCACTACTGCTAAGATGCAGGGGACCACAAGGCAAGGTAAGTATTAGCCAGTTGCGGAACCCGGGTCCAGGGGAAGAACTTCGAAATGGAGTCCACCGAGGGCACGGCGGGCCCAGTTGTCATGACAGAACCTGAGACTTGCAGGAGATTGCGTAACAATTGGCTTGGCCATGGCGATAGCATGGCTGCGCTGTCAACTCCATAGCCCCGATATGTGCGATGTGCACCGACCGTCGAGAAGGCAAAGATGTTTTTCATCCAGTCAGAAAGATCATATTATATTGAAAGCATTACTTGAACATGAATACTGGAAAAAACATATTCCATTATTTTAGGTGGACTTATCGGATATCATTGGGATAATATGTAATTATAAATAGAAGATAATCAAGACTAAAGATAGTTGTCAGCACTACTATACTCATAAGCTGAAAATATTATTACCACAGTATGACCAGACCTGGATCTCTTCAAATATTTCTTAACAGCTGTCATTCCGCTACTTCTCTATGGTTTCAGCAGAAAATTTCACTCTTCATTGATTCATTCTACATTTATTACTCTCTATTCATTTATTTTATTCTATCTCTTTATTCGTTATCATATGATTATTTATTGCATTGCATGCCTACAACTCGAAGTAAAGCTATTAATACAAAAGTACGTATGTTCATTAGAATTTTCAGCACGACCGTGATCAATGTGGGCATAGTCGATGTGTGAGTCAGTCTGGATACAGTTGGATTTTCCGAGGTTCGTTGGACTTCTTCTTTCAAGCCATTCCTCATTCCTCTTCATTCTCCATAGGAATCCTCATTTTTCTCGCTCTTCTCTTCATATTCCTCATTCTCCTACTATTGTCCATTCTTTCTTATAAGAAATCATTTCAACTGATTCTTCTTCTCTTAGCATCAACCTCTTCGTTCTCCTGCTTGACACTCTCGGTTCCATTGGGCTTGGCATCGTCAAGAAGAGATGTCACAGACATCTTCTTTTTTTCCTCGTCGATCAGGCTGTGGGTCTTGGCAAATGGCGAGTTGGTGAGCGAGCGCAACTGGCCGATGGTATGGCCGTTTGGAGGCGCAAACGATGGGTGCGTGCTGGAACAGCGCGGCACTGGCGACTTGAGCTGCGGAAACTTGGTGGCCTTGGACATGGAGCTGGGAGGTGGTGTGAGGCTGCGGATGAGCTTGGTCCTGTTTCCAAACGCCGCAACAGGCGAAGAGGAACGGGCCTGCTGGAACTGCTGCGCACCGTAGTAGGGGTTGGCGTGGGGCGGTGCGTCCGCCCCAGTCGCGCTCCACCGAGTCACTACCGGCAGCACCAACTCGTTCGGAGGCGGCACGGTGTCGTGGGGCAGGATGGAGAATGAGCTCTTGGTGTCGATGGTGGAAGTGTGGTGGGAGATGGAGCCGAAAGAGGAGGTGCGCTTAAAGGAGGAGATGGATGAGAGCGACAGCTTGGTGGAGAAGATGGAGTTGTGCGAGGACTGCAGGCCGATGGAGTCGTTCTGTTTAGCGGGGGCGCCGTTGGGCTTGGGGCCGAAATGCAATTCGATGAGCGAGGGCCGCAAGCGCTCGTGGAACGAGCTGTTGATGGGGACCAACGAAGGCTTTTTGGGGCCGGACGAGGCGGGCAGGTTGGGGATGGACAGGGAGAAGGTGGTGGGGGGATAGGCGGTGGTAGAAGTGGCGGGGTTGGCTGTAGGGAGAGATGTGGTGGAGGTTACCGTAGGGAGAGATGTGGTGGTGGAGTTCGCGGTGATGGTGCCAACGCTGCTTGCACCAGAGGCCTCGGGCGAGTACGGCGTGGGGTTGGTGGAAGACGCCCGGTGGATGGACGACGGTGGAGGCAACTTGATGGCCAGGCGCGACTCGTCCAGTCTAGGGCTGGTGGACTTGGGCGCCTGGGGCGTGGAGTGCAACGAGGGCTTGGGGGGAGCGTGAGGAGCTGGGGCCAATGGGTCGAACAACGACGGGTTGCGAGGGCGGGCCGACTCACCGGTCTTGGAGCTTTCCCAGATCTTGCGGAACTGGAGGTTGGGGGTGTACTGCTGGGGAAGGGCCGAGGGCTGGGGCGTGACGGCACGGTGGATGGCGGTGGTGCTGGTGGTGCTGGTGGTGGAGGAGGGGTCGGCAGTGGCCTTGGACTCGCCGGGAGTGCCATATGCTAGGGGGGGAGGAGGGGCGTGGTGGGCCTGGATGTGGGGATGTTGCTGGTGCTGGTGTTGCTGGGGAGGGATGTGGTGCTGTTGCTGGTGCTGTTGCTGCTGTTGCTGGTGGAGGTGGTGGTGCTGGGGAGGAATGTGGTGCTGGCCCTGGATGTGGTGCTGGGGAGCGTGCGGGTGTTGCTGGTGCACTTGCGCTGCCTGTGCTGCCTGTACTTGAGCTGCCTGCTGTGCTTGTACCTGCTGTGTGTCGTACATGCCCGGCTGGTACGGCGTGCCCTGGCCGTAGTACGGCGACACCATGTGGTAGTACGGTACAAAGGGCTGCTGCGGGTAGTAGATCTTGTCGTAGGACGACGGTGAGGGCAGCGGAGTCGCACCCCCAGCACCCACGAGATACTCGGGATGAGGATGCGACGGGATGGTGGTGGTCTGCTCGTTGGTGTAGCAGTTACGCAGCGAGTTGGACGACAGCCGCCGTTTGATGTAGATCAACAGCGACTCGTCGTCCTTCTTGAACTTGCCGCTCAGGTGCTTGAACTCCCACACCGGGGCCGACTCGTGGTCGCCGTCTGCACCGCCAGCCGTCGACTGGTTGGGCTCGCTCACCTTGTGGAAGCCGTACATATGGAGCTGGCGCACGAAGGACGCCACATTGCCGTGCTTGAAGTAGCCGGTGAGCGCGTTGGCAAACTCCTTGCCGGGGTAGAGCGCAAACGTGTTGTTTTCGGGGTTGTTGGCGCTCCACCAAATAAGATGGGACAACTGGGGATCGCTCAACATGGTGTACAACTTGTGCACGAAGGCGTTCTTCTTAATGGGCGGGTCCTGGGCCTTTTTGCTCATGGTGGCAGGAATGGGGACACTGGCGATGGAAGGGGGAAACGGGACCAAGACGGGTGACGGGGTTGGCATGTACCCTAGGTCGTGGTGATGGTGGTGGTAGTGGTAGTGGTGGTGGAGGAGGAGGACACAGAAGGCCTAGCGGAAGGCGAGGAGGGGGAGGAGTGGAAGGAGTGGAGAAGACAATGCCAGATGGAGGAGGAGGAGCGTGAGGACAGGGAGCGTGAGGACAAGAAGACGGTGGCAGGAGTCCACGGATGGAGAGGTAGTTGGCGAATCTGGGATTCTGGTGAAGAGGAAGGGTATTAATAATAATATAATTCAAGGTTATTTCCAAAAGGATGATGTTAGGTTGAAAGAATAATCTTAAACTGAAAGAATGATGAAAAAGTAATTTTATATTTTATATTTTTTTAGCCAATACGTTATATGAGAATTATTTTTTCTGCATCTATTGTGGGTGATTTTTTTTTTTTACGTGCTGAAATGTTTTTTTTTTTCGGGGTGCATGGCTAGAGGAGGGGGGGCGAGGGGTTAAACTGTTGTCATTTTTAGGTGAGTTTTGGAGGGCGCATCCAGATGATATTTTTGCGCCGGAGTATTTTTAAGTTTGGGACAAAAATATGGTTAACGTTTTCTAGCTTGGAAAAATATTCCTGGGGACGATGATACAACCTATTGACCCAGACAGACGGGGGCCTGTCGCCAGCTAAGCAACCAGGCGATGGGCGTTTCTCGCAGGCGGAATGACACCACGCTACGTCCAACGGCCAATTGGGGCCAATGGGCCCAGATTGGGTTGCTCGCGTGCCGGAACCGGCGTCGCGTCCGGTACCGCTCCACTATCACCACCGCCACCACCACCAATACCACTTACACCACTAAGACTTTTCACGCTTCCTACTCGTTTAGCTGAGAGCCTTGCATCCTCTGTGCGTTGGTGCGCATCTAATTTACCTATGTCCAGTGTATCAAAATAAAATTTGCCTCACTGATTATCAAAAAATATCCCTCTCCCAAACAATCATCTCAATTACAAAAATGGAGGTGGGTATCCGCTTCAGCGTGGGGCAGAATACGTCAAACGACCGAGGCAAGAAACAAGTGGCGACAACACGCAAGCCAGGCCGGGACCTCCATGCACTCCAGCACCACTATCACTACCACCACCACCACCAGCAACACGAGCACAATCAGCACCAGCTCTAACATCACTCACTAGCACCACGACGCACCATGCACCTCCCACCTCGCGTGCAGCCCGCAGCAGTCAGGTGGTGGGGCTGGCGACCCCAGCAAAAAATTAGTTGTTCGATGGACCTCGACACTGGTCGCCGCAGTCGCCCCTCCAGGGCCTCCGCCAATGCTTCTGCGACAGAGAAGGTCGAGGGAGCAGAGGATCGCAGGCGGTGGCTGCGTTTTGGTGGAATGCAGCCTGAACAAATCGGTGGGGGTCGTTTCGGGCATGTGCAGGAAAACAGTTTTTTGTGTAGACGAGGGGGTGCATAATGCATAGAGGACAACCGTCGAAGTTAAAATTTCGTTGCATCCACTTCCGGATCGGGGATTGTTACTAGGTTTAGACTGGATATGCCAACGGCGAGTCGTGCCCCACTAGGGCACACTAGCCCATCACTGGGGTTCATCCGAGGCATTTAAGCCCCTCGCGAAAGCCGGGTGGAAGAAGGGCCCAATGGCCGGCGTCCGGGCCTGGCACCGGGCCGTGGGGCAAAGGAGGGGAAGCCTCGGATGCCGGTGGGCGTGCACATAGTGGCAGTCTGCAGTGTTGATAGAAAGTGCTGATTCTAGTTGCTGCAGGCACCGCAAAATTAGACACAGACCCCGACAGTCATGGAGGGCCCTGTCTGCAGTTTCAGGCACCGGGGGTTTTCAGGAACGGTGGTGGTGGGACCAAGCAAGTCCAGCCGTGGGCCTGTCCCCCACCACGTCCCCCACGCCGCTTCTTCTGAACCTGCCCTCGCTCGCTCGCTGCTCGCTGTGCGTGAGGGTGTCCCGCCTGCAGACACTCGCTCTGGTGTTATTATTGCCACTGCACCCAGCGCGCCATGCACCCGCATAGAGCCAAACTCAAATCGTAGTGCGGACAGGACAGCAACTCATCTGATGAAATCCCAATGGCGCAAAACACCAACACCGGGCCCTAGGCCCCGAGGTCATGCTGTGACAGCTCGGCGCCTCGGGCTCCACGAGGCTTCATCAGACGTTATCGTCTAGGAACACCGGGCTAGTTCGCGTAAGGTGCGGCAGGACGTCGCCTTTGTCCGCAAACAATCTGCGGGTCGCCGAAAGGGCTCGGACATTCTCCCACTAGACTACTAAAGACTGGAGGAGTATTTCCATGGGCCAGCAGAGAAAATATCGGCAAAGCTTGTTTGCGGGAAAATAGTCGAACTAAATGCGCTCAAGCCTCCAGAACCACTGTTCCAGAGGCTAGGCCTACGCGGCCAGCGCAAATGCCATGCAGCGAGCGCCAGCTGTACCACCAACACATGCACCAGTGAACTAATGTGCCAAATATGCCAAATGTGCCAAAAGCACTCGGTACACCTGGAACTTCGTCCATGCCCCGGCTACCGCCATACCAATGTAAACAACCGCCACATATGCTTCTTCTGCGTCGTCGTCCTCGACCTCCACTTTCCTTCTAGACACCCTGCTTCTAAAACACCCACTGTGGTCCCCAGGGTCCTCATCCCCGGTCGTGCGTGCACCGGGCCCTGTGCCCGGGGTTATTTTTCGGTTAGCTGGCGCGGATTTGTCCTACATGAAATGGTGCCATCACCGCCCATTGCATCTTCGCTACGCATGATGAAATATCGGGAGGCTCCGCATTCTCCTGCCTGCATCATGTGCTACATTCTAAACTTAACTTTAATATGCACTATAATTGGCCTGCTGGATCTACTCATGGCAGGATACATGGATGGAACTGATGGACAAGTGAGAGTTTGTATCTCATAGGGAAGTCTAGGCAATATCCCAGTATTTCCACTGACGTAATCTGAGCAAACGTCGTGTGAGCATGGACTGGAGTCACGACATAGAATTTCCCAATGGACTGCATCTCTTTTGAACAATTTTTCATAAACTAGAACTCTGATCTAGTTCTTCTCCTTATCTTCTTTCACGCGCCTCCCGCAACGTGAGCCGGCCGCTCAACATGTCGCCCACGTCGTGGAGCGTCTCCCAATGCACGGTTTTTCCCTTGCGAAGACCCACCACCGCCTCGTTGGCGTAGAGGTCCTCCACGTCCAGGAACAGGACCTTGGCACCCATGACGCCTAGGACCACCGAACTGGACTTGTTGGCGGACTCGGGCTCGCTGGAAGCGTCCTTGAAGGCAGATACACCCGTGCCGGAGTCTGGGGCCACGCCGTGGTGCGCCTCGATGAACTGGGTGGCACGTACCGCGAACCTCACCGAGTTGACTATATCCATGGACAGTGGCGTGAAACCCTGCTGTACATGGCCGGGGATGGCGGTACGGGTCTCGAAGCGGCCCTTGGCGCTCTCCTTGATGATGTCGGCAATGAGTTCCGTCAGATACACCGAACTGGCCTGCTCATTCCGCACAATCATCTTACCGTTGTGGTCCTCACCACGGTCGTTGGCGAACACGTCGTAGAGTAACAGGATGTCCTCCTGGATAGTCTTCAAGTTGATCTTGCTCTCGGGCGTGTAGGTGGCGATGGAGCCGGTGATCAAGCCGCAGTAGGCGGCCACGAAACCCAGGTGTCCACCCTGAACTTCCACCACGAATACACGACGACGCGACGACAGCGCCGATTGCTGCACCGCATCGCAGTACTTGACCAACTGGTTCAAGCAGGTGTCGGAGCCCAAGGAATACTCGGTTCCAGGCACGTTGTTGGAGACGGTGGCGGGAATGACCACCATGGGCATCTCGAACACAGGATAGTGCGCGCGGTGCAGAGCCATTTCGTTAAGAGCAGTGAATGCCTCGAAACCACCGATGAGAATGAGCCCGTGGAGGTTGTGTTTCTGCAAGTGGTAGGCGACCTTGCCGAAGTTTTCTGAAGGCAACAGACGGTTGGTGCCGATCTCGGAGCCGCCCTTGTTGTGCCAGTCCTCGATGTCGAGCCAGTCCAACTCCTGGAGACGGCCGTCGTGAATCAAGCCGCTGAAACCGTTGTGGATCGCGAGACACCGGTGGCCCTTGGACAAGCAGTACAACGCCGCGGCCCTGGTGCCGGAATTCAAGCCAGCCAGTGCGGCACCGACGTGGATCACACCGATGTTCAATCTTTTTTCTGGTGCCACCGCGAGCAGCCCGTCGTCCTGGAGCGAAGTGACCAAGAAGTTGTCGTAGGCCTCAGCAAACGTAGAATCACGCAAGCTCATGGCCCCGTCGAAGTCCTTGGCCTCGATGGCAGTGGCCACCGACTTGGTGAGCCGCACCGCCTCCATCAACGGCTGCCGCACGATCTTGTTCTCCAACACTCCGATCATGGGCAGCGGTGTGCTGGGGGTGTTTTCCAATACCGCGCGCACCGCGTCCACACCCTGCAAGGTAGCGAGAAGACGATCGTACGCCACGGCGGAGCCTCCGCGCTGGACGTGGCCCAAGGTGGTGATCCGCGTGTCGAGGCCCATCTCCACCAACACGTCCTTGACTTGTTCGGCGGAAATGGCGTTCAACTGGTCGTCAATGGCACCCTCGGCCACAATAACGATGGTTCTTCTCTTTCCCTTGGCCTTGTGGCGCGAGCACACCGCCTCAAGCTCGCTGTGCCAGTGGCCCGCGGGCGGTGGGCGCTCGGGAATAAAAATGTAGTCTGCGCCGGTGGAGAGGCCCGCCATGAGCGCCAACCACCCGCAGTGGCGCCCCATGACCTCCACCACGAACGCGCGCGAGTGCGAGGTCGCGGTGGCATCGATGTAGTCCACCATCTCGGTGATGCGCTCCAACGACGAGTACGCGCCAATGGTGGCGTCGGTGCATGCCATGTCGTTGTCGATGGAACCGACAAGACCGACAATGGTGAGATGGCGGTAAGGTTCCACTTGTTTCGCCGTGAAACGGCCGGTTTGCACCAATTCGTCCACGAGCGAGGGCCACTCGCTACGGAACAAATCAGCTCCGGTCAACGAGCCATCACCGCCACACACAATCAACGCGTCAATACCATTGGAAATCATGTTACCGGCGGCGGTGAGACGGCCCTTGCGCTCACGGAAAGACGCACACCGGGCAGTTCCGATGGCGGTACCACCAAGCGCCAAGTATGACCGCACGTCGGTCCACTCCATCTTGCGCAAGAGGTCGCCGCCCTGGACGAGGCCTTCGTAGCCCTCGTACACCGCGAACACCTCGCACTGGTGGTAGATAGCTGCACGCACCACCGCGCGCACCGCGGGGTTCATGCCGGGGGCGTCGCCGCCCGAAGTCATTACGCCGATCTTTTTGCGGCGGGCTTCTGGCGCGGGCAGCGCGCGGCCCTCGCCATGGGCGTGGTGGCCCTCTAGCGAGGCCAAGATCTCTGCCGACTTGGCCTCCAAGTACTCATCGGCAGAGTGGTACGTTTGGGTGGCCAATGGCGTCTCGCGGGCACAGAACTGCACGCGGTTGCCCAAGGGGTCCTGGGCCACCACCATATCGGCTGTATGGGTGTGTTCCACCCCGTTCTGCTCCAAAATGCGGGCCACCGCTGCCACATTGGTGGAGAAGAAGCCTAACTCACGGGGAGCGGGGTCGGTCTGGGCAATGTTGGACAAGCGGAGCTTCAACACCGTGGACGCCGCGAGCTTTTCCGCGCCGTCGCCGTTGTACACCGCCAACTCCTGCCACGGAATCACGTTGCCGCTGGCGTCAGTGGGCTGGAGTGGAAAGCTCTCTAACCACACCTCCTTCAAGGTGTCGTTGGAAATGCCCAAGTGGAGCTTGGGGTTGTTGGACGCAGACGCCGCGCCGTTGTTGGATACCTTGGAGAAGTTCTTGACCAACCGGAACCCCAACTGCTTGTAGAAACGGCTCAATGCACCGAAGGTGTGTTCGTCATTGGTCACCAATGACGTGAAAGAAATGCCCTGAAGTGGGTCTGTCGAGGGCATTGTGGAAAGTGTGTTCCCGAGCTGAGTAGAAAAAGGACCCTAGGATGTGTGTGGGTGAATGTATGGATAAGGAAGTGCTAATTAGCCAGGAGCAATGGAGCAAGGAGAGCAGGTCTTCACCTGATGTTCCGGAGTATATATGGCCGAACGGTTGGCGCACGCCCCATCAGTAGTGGAGTGAGATCATCGTTAGGGGCCACGGGCCGGGCCATGGGCGTGGGACGCGGACGTTGGCGCCATTGGTCGATGCTGCGGGCACAGGGGCCCCGTATGGGCCCTCCAGCGCCAGCTTTTCCGGGTCAAAAGGCTCCGAAACTGCCGTGGAAACGCTCGGTGTGGTGATCTTTTGCGGAAAAACTGGGGTGAAATTTAACCCCGAAGTGGTCTGAGTCCGGGCTTTAGTCTGGGGATGGGGAATGGGAGGAGTTGTGCGGTGGACCGGAGTCAGGGTACTGGTTTGGGTGGATTCCGAGCATGTGGGCTCTGATCTCAGACAATTGGCGGTGCTATGAAGGTGCAACGGCTCAATTAATAGTGAAAAGTTCTCTGAATGCACGGTTTCTGTAGCACTCAAGGACTTAGGCGGCTCAATGGCAACACCAATCGACTCTTTGGTCTCCATATGCCCTACTTTTTCCTTTTCTGCTGCTTCGCCGATTATCCCGGCAATTAGCGGCCTCAGTATGCCCAGGAGCCATCCTCGGGATCTGGTTCCATAATTATACTCTTTCCCTTCAGAATAATCCACCACCCGGATATTTCGTATGTGCATAGAAAACGGGCCCTGGGTAAAGTCTGTCAATCCTCCAGCCCATTCCACGGTGCCAGGCACATTTTCGATATCTCCTCCCACCCATAAACTAATTTTCAATTGCATTGGTGAAGAGGGAAACCCGTGAGGATTGGAACGGTCAACTTGTCGAACTTCGACCCCATTCATGAACCAAACAATTCTCTCGGGCGTCCAATTGACCCCATACTTCACATATTCATCTTGTGCAGAAACAGGGATTCTGTGCATTTTATTCCTTTCGTAATTTGTAGTATTGCCTTTGACAAAGAAATTGCTCTGGAACTCGTAAGGCAACCCTCCAAGGGCCTCCATAATATCAATTTCGTCCCTATCTTCACTTTGTAGGTAGAACGAGCTCACAATACCTTTTCCGTGTGCTGCTTTGATTTCTGCTTCTACCAGACCATACAAGAAATGGAATTTGGACTCCAACACAGGGTTTTCGAACCTTTTGTTAATGTTCATTTTGATTCCCTTTCGAGAATACTCAATTCCTGATTTAGCAAGCAGTGCAAAGAAGTCGTTGCCAATTTCTTGGAATGCAAATTCCAACGAATTTGCCAGAACAGGAGAATTGTTTGAAGCTGACAAGTCTAGCGTAGGAGCATTACTTGTATCACAATACACCAATTCAAGAATTAGGGCCAAACTTGTAGTTAACTTGAACCACATTGTTGCTTCTGTGTTTCTTTCTTGTAAACTCGGTATGCCGAAATTTTGCATCTAAATGGAAATGAGCGAAAAATACAATAGGTGGAAGGAAGTCCAATAGGGCACGAAAGTAAGACATATGGCATTCGTTTTGCACATTCCGTGAATTTTTACTGACTATTCTGTTGTAGATGTCTTGACGACTCAGGCCCAAAGGGTCATTAAAAGTCATATTACTATGTGTTTCACTTTCTTGGATCAATTTCAGCACTACAAAGGCCCATTTTTCGGGATGTCTCAGGGCATTGAAACTCTTTACAAAGCGATGCATTCTTTGCATTCGGTTATTCATTTCGAAACAAACTCAGCTGTGTTATCTCGAAACATTCCAAAGTGGTCAATTTCCACCTGACATATTGGATTATTATTTTCCTCTCCTTCTTTCATATCTGATTTATCTACATTTCCATCAAGTAATCTCTAAAAACGCGTAAAAACTCATCCATCTAATACTATGCCTCCATACACAGAAGTCCACAGAGTGCTTCTAACGCTCATCCGTTCATCGGGATACTTAGGCTCCAGTGTGTTGGAGCAGAGTATGCTTGAAATTCTCAAAGAAATCAGTCCCGAAACATTGGAATCGAACACAATGCTCAGTTCTGTCATCAATGACTATGTTTCTGCCATCAACTTGAAAATCAACCCACATGGCTTCAAAATAGACAAGAAGACCGACCAAACCACGGGAGAGCTCTACTACATCTTCATCAATACCCTTAATGACAGCATAGTGAAGAATACCTCGCATCTTTCACTCAAAGACCTCGAAGCCATCAAGATCGTAATAGACCAAATCATCAACTCTGACGACTACAGCATCAAACTTGTCACAGCAGGCCAATTGGTGGGTGCATCTACAGGCAAGACACTCGAGGATTCCTACTCCTTCATCAACAAACTCATAGATGAGGCGTGGCTCATCAGCACTAGTGAAGATCGCATTCTACTTTCCATACGGGCCATTAGTGAGTTGAAATCCTATTTGATCGACAGACACGGGGTCAGCACTCCAGATACCACGGGACGTATCCATTTGTGCAAGCAATGCAACGACATTGTCACTTTGGGGTACCAAACTCCCAACGAAGAGGCATTTCACTTTAAGTGCTATGAACTATTTGCCAAAGGTGAACCTCTTCCCAATTTAGGTCGAATTGGGGTGCAAATGAGCAACGTATAAGCATTTCTGGGCTTATACCTCGAAACTATCCATATATTGGGCTTCAACCTCATCAAGCAAGTCCCAATACCACTCATCGATGACCGCTTCATTGTAACGTTCATCCAAAGCCTTGACTTCAACCGGAGGAGGAAACTTGAAATCAGGTCCGGAGTTGAGTCCCACTATTCCTCCTTGAAATACCGACATCATGGGATAATATCCCAAGGATCCATCGTCGGTATTTCTGTAATTGGGATTCTGCTGCTGTTTTGTGTTGAAAGAGAGATGTGACTCCTCGTTTTCCACGTCTGTTGGCAAAAATGAGTAGAGATTCTCCACGGCTCTAGGTTGCTCTATTCCATTCTTGAAGATCCTGATCCGAGATTCGGGAATAATGGGCAAATTCACCAACTGTTTTCCATTCACTTCATTTTCAAGCACAGCTTTTTCACCTAGAATCATCACGGGATTGAGCAAATGGTCCATGGCTTTTGTATTAGTATATTCATATTGCTCGTAGTACAATGCACTCTTGTATGTAATGGGAATCTGGTCCCTGACGATGTTTCCATCCTTGTAAAAATCTGAATTTTCTGGCATGATTTCCTTATTTTTTGTCTTACGCTTCTTTCTGGGAGATTCCAAGGCATTTGTCGTGAGATCTGTTTCTCCAGAACGGCTGAAGTTGTCCTTGATGTATTGTCTGTGTTTCTTGATCGATGGTAACTCCACCAAAAAGCCTATCACATCTCCAGACTTGAACCCTCCTTCTATGTATTGTTCTTTCGGTCTGCTGAGGGTCATGTACTCACCATTGACATCTCTGAATCCGTAACTGTAGCCATCAAACCCCACTGGAGCCTCAAGACTGGCCTCTCTTCTTCCCAAGCCAATACGGACATGGCTCTTTCCTCCGTCATTTCCTTTGATTATGGTAAATTCAAAGTAATGGCTGCCTTCTCTGATACCAACGTTAGTACGGATAGATCTCCATCCTTGTAGAGTGGTAACATTGGTCATATCTTCATCGTAGTAAATTCCAGGCGATCTATCAAAGTAACTAGCTGCTACCTTGAACGGCTCAATGTCGGTTGTGGAGTATAAATTCGACTTGAACAGAGGATTGGGACGACAAGGTTTGTACTTGAAACCTCTTTTGTTGAACGGATTCTCTTCCGATTGATAAAAGTCGATACCTTCTAAACTTGTCACCTTATTCTTCTGTGGAGGACCTGGGTTGATAGACAAGTCCAGACGCTTGTAAGCAACGGGCTTTAAACGCGGATGGATTACCACGTTGTATTCCTGTTGTTTTAGCCTCGACTTCTTTTCCAATTCCTCTTCTTTCTGTCTTTCTTTCGATCTTGTGGAGTAGGAGTTTACTGCAACATTGGCTGCAACGGGATCCAGCAGTGCATTATCCACGGGGATTTCGGACACATGGGGTATTTCGGGCTCGCTCTTCACCTGGATGTCCACCACTTGAACCTGGGGCTCAATTGAGGGCTCGTTTGAATTCATCAAAGATACGGTGATGTTGTTGATAGCTTTACTAGATGAGGTCGACAGCACGTGATGCTCATCACGTGCTGTGGTCAGGTGACTGCACTCTCTAGGCAGACATGATTCGCCGAAACGAGTTGCATCGATTGTGTGCGGAATTATACTTCACTAAATGCGATGACAGGAACTAATTACACACGTGAAAGCTGTCTTCGGATTGTTCCTATTCGGAGCAGATATACGATCCTGTGCATAACAATCATTCGTCAGGATCTAGTCCCCCCTCCTCCTCTAACCTCCGAAGAATTTGACCATCACCTGCAGAAACCAGACGTCTCCATCGTGCAGTGAGACGCACGCTGCACCGACGTCTAACCCTCGATTCTTTGTTCTCCATAATATTTATTTCTTGTACCCAATTGTTTGATTCCAATAATTTTTGTGGAGATTGTCGTCACTGTTGCTGCGTCAAAATCGCTTAGAGCAAGTACAAGGGTGGTAGTATTGCTACATGCGTCTAGGCGGTCTCACACAGTACATGCGGTCGGTTCGAACGTTGGGTGCGAGGAGTGCAGTATTTTCTCACATGGTGCATGTCCGATCTAATATGCTGTTCCCAAGTCCGTGAAACGGCCCGGAAGAACGTCGCAAGATCGCCATTTCCCAACATTTGAACGCGGCTTGCCCCCCATTATCACGGTAGCAGGCTGTGATTGTTTTCTGCAAAAGAACAACCCCTCTGCCGCTGAATTTGCCTCATGTATGTTGGGCCGCCTGCAATTGAAACTAGGTGAAAGCACAGGCCGCTGCGTATGTTCAATGCAGGTAGCGACTTGGCAACGTTATTATTGCAGTTTTGCGCCAGGTGTGAAGGCGGACATGTATGACATACCAGCTTGTTTTCCCTGTTACGCTATTGTTGCCACGCCAATACTGGTACCTGTTCGCTAATGGGTTATGGTCAACCCAAAGAGGGAGACCGAACATCTTTACCCTGGCCGTCCTTCCAAGTTCGGGCGTTTGTACAGAACAGAACCTTTACCGATTGCGCCTTGTTAAGGTTTGACAAAATACTCCAGCAAGCGAAGTGTGGAGAACCCTGCAGCTGTCGCATACATTGCCAGGATCAGAGGGGAACCGGTCCAAAAGGGAAATAGATAATTTGGCATGATCGGGCCAATGCTGGGTGGTGCTTCTCCTTTTCGAAGGCTGGGTGACCCATTGGGAACAGGGTGACAAGCTCATCCTATTTGTGGTTGTACATTCATCAACTCCAATGGCACAAAACGGAGCATGTTTAATCCAAGCATGTGGACAAATCCAGGTGTATCACACTTCCAATGTTGGAAAAATAGAAATATGCACACAGCAACCAGTGGGGAATGTCTCGATTGTTGTGCCCAATGGGGACCGTCTATGGCCCGTTGGAAAATACACGCTTTGGACTTGGTAATTGCTCATGTTGCCGGATTTCCATCTATTTTCCCTTCGAAATGTCTCACAACCGGTGCATTATTTTCTGGTGCCTTGTAAAACGCAACAATAGTATCGATTCGCTGCCCCAGTGCTTTTCTGGCCCGCATGCAGTCGCTGCATAAAATTTGTGCCGCGTGCATGAGGTTGGACACCGTGCTGCCTGTCTTCACAAAACCTAGCGGAAATTTAGCACTGCTAGCACAGCCGCTTCGGAGTATTATCAGTAGCCAGGAGCCGACTTGCACCACTTGTATGCTCCAACGCCAAGACCCGCCTAAAATTGGCCAATTTTAGTCTGTGGTCGCCGATACTGGCCTTATTGTTCTTCTCGCATTCTAATTACAATCAAGAATTTTAGTAATTGGCACTAAATTTCTTACTGATAGTGACAAAGATGCGGAGGGTCTTAAGTACGACTCCACGTATATGTGGATACGGGAAACACTGGGTCGAACAAACTGTCAGCGCCCCCTCACAGTCCAAGTAAAAAATATCCAATGTGTCAAACGCTTCAGTCCCTAGGATTTGCTCTGCTGGTCTTGATCGAGAGAACGTGGATGCCAATTGCAAAACCGCCTAATCTTTACGCATTTCTCTCTCGGAACCCGGATATCACCGGTAATTATAAATGCGATGTTTCACTGCATTGTCGAGTAACCGTAGTGTGGGTTTTGGGGCTCGAATTGTAGCATGGCTGTGTAATTATCGTGTTACTTCCATGTCGACTTGACCTACGTCCCACTTGGGTTGAAAAATTTGTGGAAAGTCTGTTGTCTGGCTTATGCAGTTTGAGCAATTGAAGTATTTAACTGGCAATACCGTATATGGTCGTACGTTATCTGAGGACATTCATGTAGCGGCTGATTTTCAATTGCCTAAAAAATGAAAAATTCTGACAACTGATTGTCAAATTTTTCAATTCTTTAGTTTGTTTGCACAGCCTCGAACTATACATGCGTCGTTATAATAGCCTTTGAGGAGGGAGGACAATTAAAGATACATGCACAATTAAAGGGGAAATGGGTGTTTACCCCTATTTGGACGATGATTATCGGCTTTGGGTGAAGCTATGGAGTCAAATGGAAAAAATCGATTGAATGCAAATCTTAATCCGCCACTATAGATCTAGCCAAAGTTGTAATTCAGCTAATACATTTCACTATGCAGAGTGAAATTAGGGAAATGAAAAGGCCCACTGTAAGTATAGAGATCATACAAAGGATTACAGTATATGATTCAGTCTATCTAAAGAGAAATTTTAAGACGGGAAGATCCAGTTCTGAAAATCTACAGATTGGTCGCGAAGATTATTAACAAAACTGAAAATATCTTTCCAAAAAATGTTTCAATTATTTTCGATCTGAGTAAGCCTGTCAAGTTTTGGGATCGGACGATTGAAGTCTAAAACTTTCCGGATACGGTTGTCTATTAGCTTCTTCGTATGTGTCAAAACGTTCGAAAATATCAAGAAATGGAAGAATGCGAGAAAATTGGAAAAATTGAAAAGTACGAGGAATCGGACAAGATCAAAGATAAATCATTTGCATGTAAATCCAATTACCTCGATTTCCTTGAAATAAAAAAGGATTATCTCTACTTAGATATACCCAAAATAATTCGTGTCCTAGAATTAAGCTCAATTTTTCAACAATTTCAAAGTTGTAGCAATAAACTAATTCTCCAGCACTGGCTCTTTCCAATGTACTGAACAGGTTGCACAATCTTGTCTAATGTCCATCTATGAATATCAAGACAAGATCATTTGAAAGCTCAATTGAATTTTTAGAAACGCATACTTAGATTTTCACTTCTTCAAATTCACCAGGGATTAAGTTAAATATCTTGACTTCAGGACCACATACTTAATTCCCGAATACTTCTACGGCAAAGACGAATTTTGAACCTTATGATAGGAAAAGTCCAATTCTACTCTTATTACTACTTGCACCTACAGTACGTTAGATATTCCATTAGATTGTCAAGTAAATCCGAGAATTCTTTCAATTCAAATAATTATGTATTAGCCATATAATCATTAGAACAAGCCCCAGCGCTTGTTATTCTTCGCCTCTTCCTTCAACAAGTTGCTTGCACGGCCCGTGTCACGCAATCTGGCACTGCTCTTGACCAAAATATGGCCCTTTTTATCCTGGATTACACTCTCCATGGTCATCACCGAACCTTCAGTAGTCAACTTATTGGTGCGGACCACCAAGAACTGGTTGGCAAGTGTGGGACGCTTGTACTCGATGGTCAAGTTCTCCACCATGAAGTCGTCCTTCAAGTTGGAATTTCCCTGTGACAAACTGGCGTTTCTCTTGTAAGTCTCGTTGAGCAAAGTGGCCAACATGCCTCCATGGACTAGAAACGGAAACCCGCACAACTTGTAGCCCATATGGACAATGGTGACACCCTCATCAGTGTCGATGTTGTGGAATATAACCGGCTTGATCATGATGCCTCCAGGTTGGGCCAAGGTGTGTGTAGTGAGCGAAGGTGCAGTGTACTCTTCTTGGGACTTCACCCGAGGAGAATCACCGTGATCTAACACGTTTCTGTCCAAGTTCTCCCATGAGTAGAGCTTGTACCATACATTGGCGTTCTTGGGATGGGCAAGTTCCTGATATATTGGGAGACTCTTCAACTTGTACTCCAATTGCATGGGGAGAAGCTGGAGAGTCTGTGGGTCTGTTTCGTCCACAGAAACATACGACTCGTACATGTTGAAGAGAGTCTCATTGTAGGCGAGAGTAGAACCAGCGATGAAGAACACTAGACATGTCTTCCAGTTGAACCAGGGCTTGCGACGTGGAAGCAAGTGGTCAAAGGGCGAATCGTGCTCAGACCGGGTTCCGTATGGTCTGCATATGCGAGGGGATGTAAAGGGCGCAACGTTTATGCAACGCATGCGCAGCAAGCGCAGCAAGTTGCGGATCATGCTGTGGGACCCCACTTGGTTTGTGGTGCAGCAGAAGTTAGAGTGGTGAAACCGGTGGGCGCACGACCACACCCGACAGGCGCGGCTGAAAGTGGCCTGGTACAGATACTCAACATACCCCTATTGGGACGAGTACCTTTTGGCGTTTAGTCGGTGCATTACACCATGCAGCAGAACACTATGTTTAGCTTGACGTATGTTCTCAAGAGTCAAAATTATGGGGCGTAATGCGTCTCGCATATGCCAAGGTGAGAACAAAATATCTGCACCTATGCTTAGACGTGGTCTATTGCCAGCCAAAGGCATTGCACCCTCTCGGGTTTACACAAAAAAACATCTGACTCGCAAATAATACTTGGCCCCCTCGAACTAGATCAAGGCTCCACCTCTTAATATAGGAAGTCCAACAGCGTGCATGACTAAGAATTGCCTATGACAACCCAAGTAACCGCGCATGATAAGGAATAATATATGTAGTTGCTACCCCAAGGAACGGTGCATAAGAACAGGTTTAAACTATTGGCCTTTCTGCAGCCCGAAAGCATTCCTTGCAGTTACGTACAACCTTACCTTCACGAATGTAGCAAAGTAGACGAAGAATAGATCCATTCGATTTTATTCGGAATGTTCTTGTTCTCCCGCAGACACGCCACCGGCTCCCTTTTCCAAATCGAGCCATTGAAGTGCAGGCGTCGAAGGAAATATGGTTGGACAGGTCCCCCAATGCAGTACGGTTGGGGTAACCTGAGTTTGTTCAATTTTATTTGCCTCAGCACTAAAAAATACCACTCTAGCGTCTGGTGAAACCTGCTAGATAATATAGATCTTAGCCGTATTTTGTACCCCTATCTAGTTCCATGCATCTCTAGGCACGTATAGATCTGCATCATCGTGTAGATCATAAGATTGGGGCGTGTGGCGTAGTTGGTAGCGCGTTCGCTTAGCATGCGAAAGGTCTCCGGTTCGACTCCGGACTCGTCCATTCTTTTTGTTCTTTTTTGCCCTCGAAACTGGCCTCCCTGAAATTTCCGATTCGAAATTTGACTAAAAGGTTCTCTGCATCTACACAAACTTTGGTACACTCTAAGCCATACTTGGATTCTAAAAATACCTCATCGAAACTTGAGTCATCCTACAATGCAAGAATATTGTGTATGTATATGAATTTGCTGTAATACTGTCGTTTCGACTTACTGCTTGCAGTAATAATAGATGAAGTAAAAATTATGCCAATACTCGGCATTTCGGGATTAACATCACGTCGTGAATAAATATGCATGGACAAATTTCATTTCTTGAACCCCAATTTCTGCCAGAGAGATTTCTTGCCTTTACTGTCCTTGGAATCCTTGTCTTTGTCAGTGGTTGTAGATGTCTTGCTGGATTTTGAGGAGACACTACTTCTCGCCCGGTTGCGTTTCATCTCCTTGCGCAACTTGTCGTTTTTCAGCTCGTTTTCGTCGTTGTAGCTGATCAAACTGCGGACCTTATAGATCCGATCATTTGTCGAGCTGGCGTCGTGCGAGCTGGAATCCGCACTTTGGTACTGGTACAATCCTGTGCTGTTTTGTGAACCGAATCCAACTCCGTTCGAGGCTGTGAAACCCGCACTGTGACCGGTGGTCTGACTTCTATATATGGAATGAATCTTGGAGTCGATTTTCAACGAATCATCCTTGGAGTTGAGCGCCTCAAGATAGCTTTTGGAAGCCGCAAGCGACCTGTCCGAAATGAGTGCGAGCATATCTTTATATTTGCATTCGTCTGAGGATTCTTTCAATGTAGTTAATTGGTCCTGGAATGTGCACTCAGGGCCAGTGTAGGATTCTGTGGATTCGATGGACTGAGCGGAAGATGCGCTCGACAGCGTGCATCTTTGTCTGCTGGAGTGACTTTCCGCGGAATTTTCCGGAGAATCTATCTTAACAACAGGTTTCATGCCTTTGAAATCGTCCAAGTCAAACTTGAGTGCTTGAGGAGGTGGCAGGGCGTAGGGGTTGGTCAACATGGCCTCTCTTCCTGTCTTGTTGTTGAAGTCGGTGTTGTTTCCTACCAAGATCACTGGGACCGGGGAATACTTGACCACGTAGGAGCTCATTTTGATCATGAACTTGTCTTTCTCGTTCTTGTTGCGCATCTTGATGGGGTACTTGAAGTTCAAGTTGGAGGATTTGTTTCCAATCACCACGAGGTTGGGCTGGTATTGCTTGAATAAGTGCTGGAACATGTACTTGGTACCTGTGAGTTTGGAGTGGCTGACGGCGCTGGCGGAAGAGCCCACAGAGCCTGATTTCGAGAGATCGTTGTCTGTGACCAACTCGACGGTGATTTTCAACTTCAAGTTGCGTTTCTTCAACATGGGATGCTGCACAATGTAGTTGAGGAGCGTTTCACACTTACGGTACAAGTAGTCTTCCATCGACACTTTCTTGTTGTGTTTCTTGTACTCCTTGAGGAACTTCAAAGGGATTAAGGCGGCGACTACAAGGTAGTCGCCGTCCTGGAGAAAGGGGAGGTTGTGCTCCTCATTGGACTTGTTCATCAACACCAACCAGTCCAAGCTGTTCCAGGTGTGTCTTCTGCCGGAAATGACGGTGAGAACAGTTCTGTTAAACGCATTGTGGTCAAACTCGTTGTGCTTGACGGTGAGACTGATGGACTTGTAGTTGTTCTCGTTGGACGAGGGGTAGACTATTTGGCGCGGGGGCGGCTGGTTGCCGATGGTGGAGGTGCTGTGGCGGCGGGTCGAGGGCAAAATGAAGTTGGACTGCGAGTCGAACTTGAACTGGTCCATGTTGGAGGTCTTGGCCTTGGTGGTGACGAATTGGGGGTCGAGGGCCATGAGCTCCTCGTCGGTCATGCCGGAGTACAGCTTGCGACGGGTGGTGCTGGCGGTGGCGGTGGCGGCTGGGGTGGGCACCTCAAGTTTTCCGGTGCCGGAATCGACCAGGAGGGAGCGGTTGTTCTGGGTGAAGTCCTCATCGAGCACGGCGCTTTCGTCCTCCAACATGGCCCGGTTGTACTCCAACTGTTGGCCCGAGACCTTGTTCTTGAGGATGGACTTGGAGGGCGGGGCTGGAAGCTTCAACTTGCGCTTGGGCAGCAGCTTGGGCTGCAGGTTGCTGTAAACCTTGGAGATGTCGTTAACGCCGGACGCGCCGTAGCCAAACATGGGGTCGATGGTGTAGTTGCTGTTCTGGACGTAGGCAGGGTTCCAGGCGGGCGGCAGTGCCACCTCTGTTGCGTCTGGGTGCAAGTTGTTGAAGGAGACTCTGCGGCTAAAATTGGTCAGGCCCAAGGCCAGGGCCAGGGGGCTGCCCTCGTGGGAGGAGTGGGTAGTTCTGGGGATTGCGGAGTTCGGAGGCGGCTCGCTGGCCTGCTGTGTAAGGACCAAATGGGCATCGGAGGTGCCAGAGCCATTGGGCCCTGGAGTATGGTGCAAAGAGGATGCCACGGTGGTGGACATGGAAATGGTGAGAAGTGGGAGTGGAAAGAATTGGGGATTTTGGCGTTTAAATATGGATGATCATGGTGCCAAGCAATGGGGTTTTGTGGTGCGCGTATTACGACTATCGTAAATGGCAGGGTGCGTGCAGGATGCACCCGAAGATAGCTTGACGTGGGAGGTGCGGAGGGACTGAGGGTGCAGCAGCAGCAGCGCCATGCAGACACACGCACGCTGCAGGTGGCGGGGTGAAATGGGCCGCCAGGAGCTGCGGACGGCAGTGACCACAGATGGAACAGACTGGACCTAGAACAGGAACTGAAACTGTTTCGCGGTGGTCTCCGGGCCGGGGCCGCGGCGGGCGGAGTCCCGAATGTCTACTAATTATAGGTGCATCGCGCGTGGCCCCGATTGTCTGGGGTCTAGAACAGGCAAACACATCGACAGCGATTCTGCAGACAGCACAGAGCCTACTGCAGACAGACGTGAGGACACACAGGGCCAGCATATTATGGAGCTGCACGCCACAGCAAATGCAAGCACCTGGCGCACCCCACGCAAATTGCTCCCGATGTGGGAGTGGGGACAGCGTGGGGATAGAGTTTCGCCCGCATATTCTTGCGTCGGCCGCAGCTGCGGCGAGATACCAGGCCACCTGGGGCAGCACCCGGCCTAGCGCCGGTCCACGGCATCGCAGGTTGCGCTTCGCGTGCGGCATGCTGCTGATAAGCCCTGCCTTGCGCCCTGTCCACACCACTTTGCGAGGGCAGATGGCACGCAGGCTCGGAGTGCAGTGCGCCATGCGCCATGCACCAGCCGTGCTTTCCACGTGCGTCAGGGGCGCACGAGCATGCTCCTCGGTACCCCACATTTGGGTCACGTGATTTGAAATCACGCGACAAACAATAAGCACGTGACAGCAACTCCACGTGACGCATATACCCAGCCTTTTACAACATCACCCATTAGAATTCTTCCTCCTTCCTTTTCTTCTGTCCTCTCATGTCGTGGTTCCAATCGCTTCCCCTCGACTCCTACAAGCGCGTCAACGAGGCTGCAGGTGAAAACCCACCCAAAACCTGTCCCGTACCCGAGCCTTTTGCCGGTCTTGACATCAGATGTGGTCCCACCCTTCGTTTACTAGGCACGTTTGAGAACGGCGAGGACTATCGAGGCTCCATTCTTCTTGTTGTCCACAAGGCCGATCAAGTGCCCGAGGTTTCTTTCGAAATTGGCCGCTCCAGACCAGAAAACACCGCTGTTTCTGCAGCCAATGCCAATGCAGCCAATGGTCAGCTGGCGGCTAGCACCGAGAAGGGCGTGTTTCCCGGCACCCAGTTCTTCGAAGATCAGGACATGGTGTTCTTCCGCTACGAAGTCCACTTCCCGTTGCGCCAGTTCGAGCAGAAGGTGCATTATGCCATCAATGGCGCGTCCAAGCCAGAGTTCCGCTTCTTCATTCCCGCCCTCGACCAGTCCATGAACGTCGTCTCCTACTCCTGCAACGGCTTTTCTCTCGGCACCAACCCCGGCGAGTTCAAGTCATCCCTCTGGTTGGACGTCATCAACAAACACAACGAAAACCACTATCATGTGATGCTTGGCGGCGGTGACCAGATCTACACCGATGCCGTGAAGTTGGCTGCCCCAGAACTCGAGAAATGGGCCGGCGAGTCCAACTACGTCCACAAGCGCTCGGCCGAGGCCTCGCCCAAACTCCTTGACGAGCTCAAGCACTTCTACCTTCACCACTACCTTAAGTGGTTTGGCCAGGGTTTCTGGAAAGGTACCCAGGGAACCACGCTCCAATCGCTCTTTCCCGTTGCAATGGCACTGATTCCGTCAGTCAACATCTACGATGACCACGATATCATCGACGGTTACGGCTCCTACCACGATTCCACCATGTCCAGTGAAGTTTTTGGCGCAATTGGCAACACTGCCTACACCTACTACATGGTGTTCCAGCACCACACGTCGCCCGCCGAGAAGAGTCACCAGGATGACCCTTCATGGATCTTGGGTGAAAAACCAGGTCCTTTCATCAAGCAGAAAAACCACTCCAATTACATTCGTTTAGGCAAGGAAATCGCCCTTCTCGGCATGGACTGCAGAACCGAGCGCAAGTTGAAGCAAATCATCAACCCCTCGTCGTACAAGCGGATCTTTGACAGAGCACACAACGAAATCACCGCCGACCCTTCGATCAAACACCTTTTGGTGATGTTGGGCGTGCCTATTTTCTACCCCAGATTGGTGTGGTTAGAGTGGATTCTTACGTCCACCGTGCTCAAGCCTTTCAGAGCGTTGGCAACCAAGGGTGTCATTAGCAAGGGATTAGTCAACGAATTCGACGGCGAGGTCGAGGTTTTGGACGATCTTAATGACCATTGGTGTGCCAAGCACCACAAGAGAGAGAGAAACAGATTGGTCAAGGAGTTGATCGAGTTCGGCAACAACCATGGAGTCAGAGTGACTATTCTTTCGGGAGACGTCCACTTGGCTTGTATTGGCAGAATTAAGGCCAAGTATCATAAGCACGCCCACATGCACCAGCTTGTCAAGGGCTCGACCATCGAGGAAGTGAACATTAACGTGACTGAACAGCCCGAGAGAGACCCTCGTTTGATTTTCAATATCACCAGTTCGGCCATTATCAACGGACCTCCTCCTGATGCCATGGCCAATCTTCTCAACAAAAGATCCAAGATCCACCACTTCGACTCCGAGACCGACGAGGACGTGATTCCCATCTTCACCATCGACGAAAAGGGCCGAAAGAGAGAAAACCACCGTTTCCTCAACAGAAGAAACTGGTCTGACCTTATCCTTGCTAAGCACTCCACTTACAAGGACTCCATTGCACCTGATGTCACAGTCGATTCAGTGATCAGAAAGTTCCCACAGCCCTTGGGTGTTGCAGAACCCAAGCTTCATGTGGATGGAGTTCACGTGAAGTATCCACTTTTTGACGATTCGTTGGTCACCACCATCCACGTGGAAAAGGACTCTTCCGACTACGGCGCCGAGACCCAGGGCTATGAAGTGATCATTCCAAGATTGGAGGGAACGTACAAGTTGGCAGAGACCAAAATCAAACATTTATAGACTAATATCGCTAGTTTGCATCGAAACTTAGCCTGTTGAGCCAAAATGTCTCTGTCCTGAAACCTTCCTACTATTTATTTATTTATTATTCCTGAACCCAGTGTCACCAGGTCACAGATGTACTATCCAAAAAAAATTAGTCTAGCCTACTATAGTTGTGGGTGTAACATAATTAATAATTGTTTAGCTTTCGATGGTGTAAGATAATATTGCTTAGCTTAAAAAAAATTGTCACAAAAAAATTGGTTAGCTTCCTCAAGTTGGTGTAACATAATAATTGATTAGCTTCCATTGGTGTAACATAATATTGTTTAGCTTCTATTGGTGTAACATCACATTGTTTAGCTTCTATTGGTAATACATAATATTGTTTAGCTCAAGAATACTACAATACTTGTTAGCTTCCTATAATAATAGTTTAAGCTACTATTATAATTCTTAGCTTCCGATAATAATTAATTAAGCTACCATAATATTCTTTGGCTTATGGATATCGACTGACCAAGTATCAGATATATGCTATTTCTAATAATTTTCAACCAGACGGGTTTTGACCTCGGAAAAACCTTGACGAGAACAAGTATATTCCAACACTTAAGCTATGAGACAAAGTCTCTGTACCGGACCACAGCAGTTGGTTCTGAACACAAGCGGCACGGCTGGTGCCTGGGGGTCACCAGGCATGCATAGCAACAACCCGTTTTCTTATTTATAATTAGAAGACACGAAAAACCCACGTATAATTGCCACAAACAGCCATTATAATTAGGATACACTTTTGAGATGCAAAGAGGCTCAGGGACCGAAGCTTCACGGTCTACACCATCTCATGCACGACAGCCTCTTCATAATCCTCGGAAGCCCGCCAGCCTGTCCAAACCTTGTTGTTGAACCTAAACTCTGAAACTCAGGATGGATTTTTCAACTGGGCTCATTGGCATTTTAATCCGAATATTCCCGAGCCATGGACCGGGGGGAGGGTTCAGACACACTCCAGGTCACTGCATTGGACCTGGGTCACCACAGGACCTGGTTTAGCGCCCGTTTGGAACACTGGAGCCCCCTGAGTGACGTCAAACAAGATTATAGGGCATGGGGCGCATCTACAGAAAAGGGCCCGTATCTCAGGCCATGGAGCGATTTTCGATCGGGAAACGCCACCACAGAGACAATGCACGGTGTAGGAGACGGCAGAGCTACTCAAACAACTACTCAGGTCCGCCAGAGCCCCCAAAACATCGTCCTTTGTAGTGGCTCCAGCTTTGTGCCACGTGACCGTTATCTCAATGCGTAGCTTATCGGAATCACCAACTCATCTTAGCCTCTTCTTCTCGTACCACGTCTGCCCTAAACGGCTGCATCCAAGCATTCCAGGTCGCTACTCCAGCAATGTCCAGAAAGCGCAAGTTAGATTCGCCGGAAGAAGGCGCCGACCTCGCCTCCTCATCGAAATATCGTGGTGATGTTGTACAACTGAACAATCTTCCACTCCACCGATCCACGTCGGCCTGCCACCGTTGCCGGGTAAAGAAGATCAAATGTGATCAGAAATTCCCCAAGTGTTCCAAATGTGAAAAGAGCGGCAACGAATGTGTGGGTTTGGACCCACTTACGGGCCGAGAAGTGCCCCGTTCGTACATTGTGCATCTCGAGGCAAAAGTCCAGCTTTTGGAGGCCAAGTTGAAGAAACACGGCTTGGACATGTCACTTGACCAGGTTACTGTCGACGAGAGTTCCGAAATCGCCAAGGTGCCTCATGAAATGTCGCCAAATAACGGCTCTTCCATCGCCTTTTCCAAGTTGATGACCACTGCGGTCAAGGTGACTCAAAAAACAGCGCTGATGCCCGAAACCGACCGCAAAATGGCCCTAGTTAAGGGCTCCAACATTCTCCCGGCCATTCTTCCCCCAAAATCCACCGCATTGAAGTTTCTCCAGATTTTTTTTGCCCAATCCAATAGTCAACTTCCGGTTCTACACCGAGAAGAGTTCCTAAAAGAGCATTTTATCCCCATTTACGGCACCTTCGACTACACGGAGGTCAGTCTAGCCTCAGATTACACCCCCATCAACGTCAGTGGTCTTGTACTGAGCTCCGAGACCACCTGGTTCGACCAGTTCAAGTACGAGCTCCAGTGCATTTTGGGCCACACCAACAACATCAACCAGTCAAACGAGGAGATCAAGCGGATCTTCAACACCATTGTTCCGCCCAAAAAGTACCAGCGAAGTCTCTACTTCCTCAACATGATATTTGCCATTGCTTCTTCAGTCCACAATCTTCAATATCCTCCAACAATTTCAGAGTCGTTCCGATTGGCAGCCGTCAAGTTTCTTGATGAGGTCAAATGCACACTGGACCAATTGGAGGTGCTTCAAGCCGTGCTTTTGCAATCTCTCTATGCAATCATGCGTCCTACAGTACCAACAGTATGGACCGTAGTGGGCACTGCCTTGCGGTTATGTGTGGAAATGGATCTCCACAATGAAACCCACACCACCACCGCCAACAATTTGGACGCTTTCACCAAAGATAAGCGAAGACGTCTTTTTTGGAGCACATATTCTTTGGATCGCCAAATATGTTTCTATCTCGATAGACCGGTGGGTATTTCGGACGAGTCGATCCATACTCCATATCCGTCGCTTTTGGACGACTCCCAGATCCTGCCCAATGACACCAGCATTTCAGAATACCCTTCAATCAACACCCAGAACATGCAGAGTCCTTCGTTCAAGTCGATTTCGCTATCAATGTTCAAAATACGGCAGATCCAATCGGAAGTACAACGAATTTTGTACACCAATGCGGAGATTCCTCGCCAATTTGCATCCTTGGAGGAATGGAAAACGTCCATTCTTCTGAGATTGGCCTTGTGGAAAAAGAACACACCGCAGAGTTCTCGCCAGATGAACTGCAATTTCAACTTGGTCTTTTTCAACATCAACTACAACCACACTCTACTCATGCTCTACAATTTGTCGAGAAAAAATTACAAGCTCTCCTTGAATGACATGTTGCAGGTTTCCAGGTCGTCCAAGGAGCTCATCAGCTGCTATAATCAGTTGTTTACAACCAAAAGCATTAATTACACTTGGGCTGCAGTGCATAATTTATTTATGGCAGGAACTTCGTATTTATATGCCATATACAATAGTGAGGGCGTACGGCGCCAGAATCTGCTACAAGAGGTAAAGACCATCACCTCGGAATGTCTCAGTGTGTTGTCCTCATTGGTGGACAGATGTGATGCTGCTTCGAATTGTTGTGACATGTTCAAGAGCTTGACCATGGCAATTATTAAATTGAGATACAACGAAGTGGTACAGGGTTATTCCACGCTAAATGTATCCAAGGAAAGCCTTAAAGAAATCGATAACAATAACGTCAAGTCGAATTTGTCACAATTGGTGGAAAACCTCAGAGAAGCCGATAAAAATACCCAAGATCTCAATCCTTTTGGAGCAGGAATTGGACAAATGGACAGACCGACTCACGAAGTACCAATGCGTACTTTTGAATGGGCATCGGGCCAGCAAGGCGGACAAAATAGCAATGGAATGAGACAGACTCCTCATACCACTGAAAAATACGACTTGGATAAATTCTTCAAGGAATTGGAGACGTTAACGCCAATGACGTTGCATTCCAAGGGCGAAGTAGGCAATATTATTGCCAGTCCGTACTCCGAAAATTCGGACTGTTCGACCAAGGTGAATACGAAGGAAGGAAAGCGGTCGTTTGAGTTGTTGCATCAGACTCCTAATGATATAATTTGGGAGCAGTTTTTCGGGTCAACACTGCAGTTGAACATGGACAATGATCTCATTGTGAGGTCAGGGAACCAATGAAGATGGTTCAATCTGAAAGAAAAAGCGCTGAAAGGGATAACTCTTGATTTTCAAAGAAGTTCGTTGTGTTACCATTTGGTGAATGTAAAACCGAAACTACCTTGAAATCGGTTCCAGTATTCAAAACAACAGCACAAAAAATACTCAATGGGTACAAAAGAATAAGCTTATGGCGCCTGTAATAGAACTTAACCTTAGATAAAATAATAGATCGACAACTAGAATCATTGTATTTGAGGAAGTAAAAATTGAATTAATATGGCACAGCAATATTATCCAAGTAAAGAGCGAGTATTATTTTGAAGTACCCAATGTATTAATACGGCACTGCAATTTCCTGAACAGTATATATGAACTATAATCATTTCATGAAGTGGCAAGGTACCGAATGGAATTGATTTGATAATCGCCTGCGTTAACCAAATCCAAACATGCACAAAAATCTTCAACTTATGGCAAACTTCCAAGGGTCCAATATTCAATTAATTGGAAACCAAAGGGCCATTCAATTAATTGAAATCTTCCAAGCGTCCAATATTCTATTAGTTGAAAACTTCCAAGGCTCCAATATTCACTTAGCTGAAAACTTCCAAGGGTCCATTATTCAATTAATTCAAAACTTCCAAGGGTCCAATATTCACTTGATCAAAAATTCCAAGGCTCCAATATTCAATTAATTCAAAACTTCCAGGGTCCAGTTTTCCGGAAACTGTGTAACATCCCTGGTCCAAATTGATTGAATTGACCAGCAAACAAGCAATATGCAACGTTCCTAATTGATTATATTATTAATGTGGAGTTTGAAGTATTTTCAGAATGCGAAACCTATTCTAAACATGCCAGATGACATATCCAATATAATTGGATATCTTCACTTGGAAGTAGTGTTCCACCATAAAAAACTGTGCCACCAACACTACTTCTATCCACACAACCCCCTCTATTAATTTACATCTTCATATTGGCTCTAGGTTTGCCACACTGTGCATAATTCCAAGACTTTCTTCCTCCATTAGTGCACTTGGTTCCACTCTCACTACACTATGTGCGAGTAGACTAGTCCCATCAAAGAGGCCTTCAATTGACACCACGGTTCCAGAACGCGTGATCTGAGGGTCCAATTCGCCTGAAATATCCGCTAAGCCCACAACCAATGTGGAAGTAGAAACAGTAGACGTGTTTTCTGTCGTGGAACTAGATGGAATAGATTGTGCAATTGAGATCAAGTTGGACACACTTCGGACATGCACTGCCGGCTCCACAGGGTCGTGAAACACGACCTGTGCTATCAAGCGGAGACGGACAGGCTGGGCAAGTGACGCCGAGGGCACTGCCTGCGCCAAATGCCCGGGATCGAACAAGAGAAGCGTCATGGAGAAGTGATAGTTGTTGATACTGATTATGTAAGAGGAGTGAAGATGAGATGGATTACGTAAGCAGAGCCAAGTGTGCTTACCCACCCCAACTGGCTGCAAGACTCCCAGACCCCATACGGTCAAGCTCTTCCATACGTCAAGACTGAGCCCCGGTATACACTTCAGTAGTCCCAGCATAATTTTGCCTCTAAAACCACCACCCAAGTCATCGCGTCACGTGCCCTCTTTCCTTACCTAATCAGCACCATCTATATTCAAGACATCTCCATATTCACTACCACTTTCTTCACTCCAATGAAGATCCTCTCCGAAAGAGATGCGTTTCTCTCCAACTACGAGGTCCACGAGTTCATGAGGAACATCAAGCAAAAGTACAACTGGTCGTTTAGTCCCGAAGATGAGGCGGCCCAGGCCCAGGACAAGCGCAAGTTCAAAAAGAGATTCACCGCCTGTGGTTTGGACCTTGAAGTCATCACCAGAGATGTGCTATCGTACTTGGACGAAAGTCCATGTGCTGCTGTGACCACCAAGGCCACTTTCGAGCAGTTGGTCCAGTTTTTGAACGGATACGACTTGGTCAAGGTGGAAAAGCTCCAGATTGTCAACTCGCTTCCGCGGTCCATGGTCCACTTGTATGCGTTGGTAGAGGAGTGTGACCAGCGTTTTGATGAGGCGCAGTGTGAGGCCATCATTGCCAAGATCGACGAGTTGTTTCCTGTGGAAGAAGAGGAGGAAGAGGGTGAAGAAGGTGAAGAGGGTGAAGGAGAAGAAGGAGAGGAGTTTGCATCCGCAGAACAGACGCCAATGGAAGAGTGAACGTGAAAGAACATTGAACAGAGGGAAATGGTAATCTGAAATTACAAGATCTTGAATTCTGAAATTCTGAGTGAATATACTTATTTGAGGCCCTGAAAGGCTAATAAACACATCAATGTGGATCATAGAAGATTAATGAATATCCACTACTAATTATACTGATCAGACTATTCTCAAATATCGAGTCATTTTCTCAACAACCAGTGAACTTTTCATCTTAGTGATTCATCACATTCAAATTCAAAAGATCGATCAATAACACTAGCCTAGATTCCAACATTGGGGATCTAACAATTATAAAACAAGCCTAGATTCCAACATTGGGGATCCAACAACAATAATTACCCATAAAATTCCTAAACTTTAACCAAGATGTCATCTTCCCTTTGCCTATATCTTCAGTCTCCGATTGTGTTTATCCTATGTACATTAATTCTATAGAAATCCCCCCATGAGTCGTCTTGTAATGCCCAAGTCCCCTTCTTTATCATCCTTCTCTTCAGTCTGTGGCTCTTCTATCATGATTTTCGAATTAGGGTTCCGTGCTTCCTCCTCCTCTTTGGCTACGGTGGTAACTGCATAATTATACCACTGCTCCTTCAAGTTGCCCACCATCTCACTTACCTCAGAGAGAAGCCCTGTAGGACCCACGGCAAAAAGAGATTCAGCATTGTCCTTGGAATTGATCCAAGGATGTTCTTCTTCGCTCCTCTGCTCATCAATGGTGTTATTGTGTTTGGTGATCAAGTCTCGAGCGATAATGCTCGACAAATCCACTTCAGTGTCTAATGCATCTGCAGTGACTGTTTCTTCCTTTTCGACCTTTGACTCTTCAGTTTCCGGAATCCGGAAATGATTGCTTACCAAGTGCTCAATCACTGGCCATCCGTATGCATTGGAGAACGTTCGTCTCACTATAATATTGTTATGCGAATCTGGCTTCAACTTCACGATTACCTTTCTCCAGCTCATGTTCTTGTGATATTCCCGAGCGATTTCCTCTTCAAGATGGTCTATCTCATAGTCAATGTGCTCAAGGAGCTTTCTTCTGATACTAGACGAATAGCTAGCCTTCTTCTCTCCCAGGGTGGAGTCTTTTTCGGGATTCTGGTCAGATTGTGGCAAAGGGGGTAAGTCCTTTTCATAGTATACTTTGTCGTGAATAATGACATTTTCCCGAGAATCTGGGTCTGTAATAAATTTCATGGAAGGTAAAGGTGGAAGTATTAATGCAGAGGCTGTTTCTAAAACAGAAGATTTGGGAAGGACATTGTAGGCCCCTTCCTTTCCTTGGGTTTCGAGGCCGTTAGTTTGAAACTTTTGGTATTCTTCTTCCGGCGTCTTGCTTTGTTTTTGAGGCATAAAGTATGACAAGACTGCCAGCACTGGTGATATGCCATTATTCGGTTTACCGTCAATTTGTGGATCAGTAGGCACCTTGGAGGCTTTCTCGTGAATTTTGTTTGCCTTGTTTTCGGTGGAATTAATAATCTGACTCAAGCCCTTGTAATCCAAGTATAACAAGGAAGAAGTTCTCAAGGGAACCACACCATCGTTAATTGCATTTGCATAGATAGTTCTTCTGACAAACCGTTTGAGGATCTGGTGGGTAGGTCCAGTGGGTAACAACAAAAGAAGTGGTTTCGAATTGTTTTCAACGTACTTCAAACCCACATCTTGTCCAGTAATTCCCACTAATCCAGCCAGCAAGGCAATTTTCACATATAGGGGATTTTCATTCACAACTCCCAATAAAGGCGAAGCCAAGGTAATGAAATTGATGGGTTTTATTTTCTCAAAAAACCACGGGAAGTTGGTGTGTAAGTAGGCAATGGCAAAGGTTTGAACTAGGCCACCCAAGGAATGACCAATAAATGAGATTTTGCACACATTATCTTTTAATGGCAGCGTGTTCGTGACTAAATCAACGATGTATTCGGCGACTCTACTGCCGAGGTATTTGATACCTCGCTCAGTCTTTCCGATATTTCCAAAGTATCCTTTGACCACCACATTATCTCCGGTGGCCTTGTCAATTTGTTCCTTCAAGTAGAGTAGATCAGCTCCGACATTGGAATGGATTCCGTGTGTTACAATCACCAAGTGAATGGGCTTCTTTTCGTTGGGAATTGGAAGGTTCCACAAATCCAACGTATCGAACATATCCACTTGGAGGATCGTATTGGGTACAAAAGTGCCCACTTGGTCGGCATTGGCGATCTTTTTCTCGGGAAAAGATGTTTCGTGGAGAACTTTCTTCGAGGTCCCGATTAGAACCTCGAAGTCCACCTCGATGGTGTTGTTGAATAGGATCTGGGATGCCACGTCCACCACCCAGCAGTAGGTCTCTTTAAACGTGTGGCACGACAACTCGGCATAAAATGACTGTCCAGGCAATATTTGGGGTTCGAAAATGGGTTGCTCTGCTGTGATGAAGCATTTCTTATTGGGGTCGTAATCGTCGGTTCTGCAATCGGCGTAAATCACGTAGGGTCCCGCCAAGTATGCGGCTCTAAATGCAATCAGCTGCCTGTTTCTGATTTTGACCCAGAGATTGGAAGGGAGATTGGGCGGATTGCCCTCTTCGGCCTTGAGTTCTGGCGTGTAGTTGATCTTGAACCGCTCTACTTGGCCTGCTTTGACCGAACGGACCAGACGGTAAAGGAGGTAGTCTGACATTGTAGCATATGATTTTGGCTGGACGGGACGAAATGGGTATGGGATTGCTTCAATTGACTCGTAGTTGCAGGAGAATCCAACGGAATCCGGAAATGTAGGGGTTTCGATAAGCCAGGCCAGAAAAGACGAACTGTAGTCTTAAGCGGGATTTGGAAATGGGGGATTCGGGGACCAAAAAAAGTGCAAGATGACAGAAACGAAATGGGCCCAAAAGGGAAGCAGATAACGCCTGTAGTACTGCTTGCTCTGAACACCCGAAAGGAGCAGAAAGAGACGTGTAAGTGGAATAAACAAAGGTCACTTACGCCTATCCTGTTGCAACCGTCGGAGAACGTGACCTGGTGCACGTGACCCCATTTGTTGGGGGGATGCATGTGATTAATGTCACACGTGACGAGATATGGAAGTTTACTACCACATCCGTCCATGTCCATTCCATCCACGCCAGAGCCGCCTCTTGCGACTTCTGAAGAGCCCAGTCATTTAGAAAGCCCCGCAAAAGCATCGCTGGCTTTTTTCGGAAAAGTTTCGCCCCAAAATGAGCCCGAATCATCGACCTCTTATCACCACTCCAATAACACAAACACCACGTCAAATCACTACAACGAGGTGCATCCCATAGAACACACGGCTCACAGTCTTCTCAGTGGCCCATTGGACACTTTGAACGAGAATTTCGAGCTGCTCAACCAATCACAGTTGATATTACTCACTCGACTCAAAATCATGGAACAACGTCTACAACAGTTCAAGGGCGTAGTAGACGACACAATTGACGATAAGCAGATTGCACGAGATCTTTCCCGAGTCAAGGAATTGAAAAAGAGGATACTTGCGGTGGCAAAAACGTTGAAAAAGGTGGATCAAAGAGTGGGTAGAATGGAGGTAGCACACAGAAGGGGAGAAAGCACGGCCTGAAACAAGCATAAGAATTAATCTAATAAAGGAAGTGGAGCTTTTGAATTTGGAAAATTCCATGAGTATGCTTCGGGAAGCCAAATGTGTCTGTTTTCATTGCTGAACTGGATTCACAATTAGAAAGAACTAATCATGGAACTCTTGGAATTAATTTGAATTTCATAGTCGAAAAGTCTGGTTCAAATCATAGCAAGACCTTTGGATAATGTGGTTCAATCCTATGCGGCTCTTCCTTCATACTTTTGTATATACAGCTATGTTAATAATAGACAATATCATGAATACATTCAATTAAATGCAAATAGATTTATTCAATTAAAACCAAATGAATATCGAGCTCAACCATTAATGGAATTAGTACTACTACTATTAGCTTGTATCATTTAGACCTCCAGAATTCAACATAGAATCGCCCTAACTCAACCTACACCATTTCATCATGGATCTATTTCTATCGTCCTAAAGAAGGTTCATAAACTTGATGGGATATCCTCCGCTCTTCAATCCAAAGATGGAGAGGAAGCCACTGTAGGCCAAGAAGATACTGCCACTGATTAAAACCACAGCAAAGAGATTGACGGCTGGGTTCTTGATGTTGGGGAGTTTCTTGAACAACACAACCACAAGCAAACTCAAGATTCCGTAGAGGAACGACACGATCTGGGTCTCGACTCCGTACTGGTTCATTTGGCCAGGGGCAAAGTACTCCACCTTGTCGCCGTTTTCTCTGAGATAAGGCGTGCCTCTGATCTGGTTGAACATATAGCCTGTAGTGAACAACAACACGAACACGATGGAGAGACCGCTCCACAAGAGCTTGCTGGTGAAAAGTAAACCGACCTGTCTGTAGAACTTTTTCAACAACAAGACAAATGTGAAGGAGAAGAAGGCGAAAAACGCCACTCTGGTGTAGTCTGGAGGAATGTGGACGTTCAACTCGTGGCCCGTCAAGGTCTTCAACCATTCAATGACCAATTCGTCGTGCTGGCCCTGGAAGAACTGGTATTCCACCACCTCTTTCTGGTAGGCTCCAGCATTGGCATTAGTGGATGGAGGGAAGTAGAACACCTTGGGGATCTGGGCCAATTGGAACTCCTGGAAGAACTTTCTGGAATCGCCAAATTCCGACACTCCAAACACGATGTTCTTGCTGCTGGGGCCACTCTCTTCGCCTTCTTTGGCTTGGACTCCATTGGGGTGGTCTTGGAACCAGCTGTTGGCCACCAACTGGAAATCGGGGCCGAACTCTCTGCACAACACGCAATTGATCTGTGGAGCATACGACGTGAGCAAGATCACCACGTGGTCGTCTCTTGGACCCTCCAAGATCTGCTTGTAGTTTTCATCGGTGACTCTGATGGCCTTGTCTTTGCCGGAATTCTTCACGAGATCGTGCAATTCTTGGGAGGAAAGCCCGGCAAGGGCATACGTGACAAGCGAGAGTAGTGCTAGGCACGATTGGACGAGTTGCAACTTCATGGCAGGTTCGGTAAGGAGGTCAAGGTGGAAGTGAAAAATGTACACGTCAGAGTGTCACGTGATCGTGATCACGTGACAATAAAGGTGGGATTATTCTACTACACTAGGAGCGATATGCGGGAACTAGAGAGTTTTTCGGGACATGACTGTGCGTTTTAACACTAAAGTCAGCTTTTGGCTAAAATTGGATTGGAATTGGTATTTTTACATGGGTTCTTCTTATTTCGCAGTCGATATAATTGCGAATATGGAGTTACTTAGTAAGAAATAATAGCACCATACGCATTTCGTATTAAAGTATGGATATATACGGCTATGGAGAGGATTGATGATTTAGTGAGAAATTAGCTACTTGAACGGAATTAATGAATGCGTTAATATACTTTGAATTAATTAATAGGATATAAATACAGACTGGAAATTTCAGATATTCTATTTTTATCTGTTAGGATGGTATGTACTTTGACTTGTCGTTAGAATTGTGGACCTTCCTTTGAAAGTCTTCTAGAATGACAATCTGCTCGCCAGACTTTGGAAATTTCACAATTTCTACGGTTTCAATGTTTCCAAATCATAATTTGCCATATCCTTTGGCCTCTTATAATTTTCACTATATTTAACTTTGTTAGATATAACTTCCAATGAGCTCTATTGTAGGAAATTGATCTTTTTATTGCTACCACAATCAACCCTGCACATGCCAGCTCCACTCTCTAACCGTTCTACCAACAAGATATAATTTCCTGGAGTTTCAAGGTTAACATCAATGAATGTTCCGTACAAAGAGTCATCCCAATCCTCATTAATGCAAATAGGACGGCCATCACTTGCAAATACCGATCCTCTAACTCCAGGTCTGTATCCAGAAAGTACTTCTTCAGTTCCAGACTTGTTGAGATATGACAACTGAAACGTAGCTTTGACATTATATTCCTGGTTAGAGAAAGATAATTTGAATCTGTTGGAGCCCTGCCACTCAAAAGTGGTCTTTTCGAGGAATAGACCAAGCGAAGTGTGCAAATTTTGTACTTGAACGGCTTCCGGTTTGTCAAAATTGAGCACTAGTCTATAAGGTTCATTATCAACCTGTTCGTAAGTCGACAAGATCAATTTGTACCACCCTTTTCTCAAAACGAGTTTTTGTATCTGAAAACCTTGGTCGTATGCTTCGCTGAAAATCAACTTTTTCTTGTCAAATGATCTAATTGGTATGTTATAATCGAATTCATGGGCATAGAATAGATGAAAATTAATGAGAACTTTCCTCTTCACTCCAGTAAACAACCCTAGAAGTAGCTGACAGTCCTCCTTCAAAACAAGACTGTACTGTGGATTCTGAAGAAAAGAAGGCAATGACCAATTTCCTCCGCTGTTTAAGTGGGACCACTCATTTTCGAATTTAATCAATTTGTCCAGGTATGGAAAAGGGCATTTTGGACAATCCCAATTTGCAGAGATATTGTTGAATATGGTACAAGAAAAGAAGCACGGGTGGTTACTCAATATGATCATGGTATGCGATTCTTTTGGTGCCAAAGTAATCTTTTGTAGGAACAATCTATTATTGGTGAAAGAGTCTGAATTGAGGCATTTGTATTGATTGGACGTGAATACTTTTGCTCCGTTTGAATCATAGATTTGGCAGTAGATCACATTTTCCGTGTTCTTTTCTTGCATGTTACGCTCAATAAGTACCCAGATAGGCTGGGGTTCATCTGTGGGATTGGTTAGTTGGAATTGAGATTGTTCATACAAGTGCTTTTTTGAATCAAACGATATCACCTTTTGGACTTTATGCTTGAAGATTGACTTGCTATTCCAATTGACGTAGAGATCATTAAAGTGGTTGAATTCTGAAAGTCTTATGTATCTCTTTGTTTCGTCATTGGATTCTATCCATGGATTCTTTAAAGTCAAGGAACCTGCCTCGTACGAAGATATGGAGTAGTCATGGTTGGAAATCAAATTGAGTTGAGTTGATAAAGTTTTGGAAAGCTTCTTTGTCCCTATTCCCAAGGTCACTTCACCCTTTTTGTACAATTTCCAAAGATGCTCGAAGTTATCCGGTAACTGATTACTCAAGGTGATAATTTCCGGTAAAAATCCCGATAACAAGTAGATATCATTGGCCATGTTGGAGCCATCGAAATTGTATCCATTTCCCATCAATTTGACGTTGGCTTTTTCGATAAGAGCAGGCCATCTGAGATCGGGGTCTGAGGATGAAGTAACGGTCAAATGCCGCGTTCTATTATCTTTGAAATAGGGAAGAAGGTTGTCAATGACGACCAAACGCTGAGTTCCGTTGAAATTGAGTCGAACTCGGTACTGTTTGCTCGGTTCCTTTGGTGAAATCAAATCAAATAATGGAAAGCCTATGTCAGCTAGGGTCAACATTGACGAGACAAACGAGCAATTGGAAAGAACATCTTGATATAAATTGTGAATATCGTCCCCATTTCTCCAATTGGTGAATTCTGTTTCCTTAAACTCGATGCTGCCACTGGTTACACTGGATTGAATGGTTGCATCTGTTTCTTCAAAAGATGGCACTGAAAAGTCGCCAGAATCAAGCGATTTTGTAAAAGAAAGCACTGGATAATGATTTCCTCTCACTCTTGAGTTCAACCAGACCATTTTTCTGGTGACATTGTTGCCGTTTTGCAGCAAAGTATCGTACCATTCCATGGCATACTTGCTTACTATTAAATTGACATTGTCTTTAGGAAGCGAATTGAGTATTTTGATGGCTTGAAGCGCCTCTTTTTTTGCTTTCACGTGGCTGTTGAGGGCATCACTAATGTTTGAAGCTTGTAGAAGAGCAACTACTTCTGCTAGTGACATGAAGATGACTATTTAGAAATGTGGAATCGCATACATAGAGGATAGATTATGTAATCATGGAGGGCAGGAAGAAACAGGCAGGAAAGAGACATGGAAAAGGCCGAAAATTGGATTGAGAAGGTGGGGCGACAGAATTGATCATTTGGCATGTGAAGGAGCCTAATAGAGTCATTTCCTCCACGTCAGAGCCGTAATTGATAACTCTCCCTTCACTGTAATAGGTCACGTGGTACGGATCATGTGACCTGATATACATATTGGGAACTTTCACTAGAACAACATTAATGGCACTCCGAAGCAGAAAAAAGGTGGCCATTCAGGCTAAAGATAAGGAGCCCGAAGTTTCACAATCAAATTGCACTCGTTTTAATTCTTTCCTTCTTGTCAGCACACTTCTTGCATTCAGAACCGTCAACGCCTTTTCAATTTCAACCTTTTTCCAGCCAGATGAATACTATCAAGCTCTTGAAATCGCTCACAACTACGTGTTTGGGTATGGATACGTAACCTGGGAATGGAAGGAGCATCTCAGGTCATCGATACATCCGTTTTTATATGCATTGGGCTACAAAGTTGCTCAGTTCTTCAATCCAGACTACATTCAATGGAGTCCTAAGATCATTGGTGCTGTGATTGCCACTACTGGAGATGTTGGAATGTACACATTTACCCGGAAATACTCCGGAAATGAGAAATTGGCAAGAATAGGTCTTATTTTGTGGCTCTTCAACCCGTTCAATTGGTACATTTTGACCAGAGCTTTTTCCAATAGTTTTGAAACTGTGCTAACTATATGGGCCTGGGTGTACTGGCCATGGAGAGGACTCCAAACAAACTACAATAATTACGTCAAAGCCATTGGTTTGGCTGTTATCAGCTGCATCGTGAGACCCACCAATGTCATCATTTGGATATATTTGGGCCTTCGCCTTCTTCTCACAACCTCTCGAAAATCGAAACTCATTGTTATTACCATAGCAGTGGCTTCTGTCTTGCTTTCTATCAATTGTTTACTTGACTGTGCATTTTATGGTGAATTCACATTGCCCTTGTACAACTTCCTTGAATTTAATGTGGTGAAAAACCTTTCGGTCTTCTATGGAGTTGCACCATGGCATTTCTACCTTTTTCAGGCCATTCCTTTGATGACAATGCTCTACCTTCCATTTTTGCTCCATGCGTTGATTCTGAACTATGCGGATCCATTGGTTCATTCTGGTCTTCTCATGCTTTTTGGCTTTTCGCTCATAGACCACAAGGAATTCCGCTTCATTTACCCACTCCAACCACTCATGATTTTGCAATGTTCATATTCAGTCTTACTGGCGTGGAACAGCTGGAAAAAGTGGAAATCCAGGACTATTTTCGGTTCAATAATTGCCATCAACATATTAATCTCGTACTTCTTTTCTGCAGTTAACGAAAGAGGAGTTCTTGACTTGATGGGATATCTCAAGTCGAACCAGAGCATTTCTTCAGTGGGTTTCCTCACACCATGTCATTCTACACCATGGCAGAGTTATTTGCATGATCCCAAGTTCGACAATTCATGGTTCCTTACATGTGAACCACCACTCAATGTGCCAATAAAAGGGTATAGAGACGAATCAGATCAATTTTACGATGATCCCATTGGTTTTATGGATCACAATATGCCCAAGTTCAAGTCATGGCCTAGTCACTTGGTGATATTTGAAGCACTTGAACCAGAAGTGAAGAAATACCTCAAAGATAAGGGATACACAGAGGATGAGAGGTTTTTCAATAGTTACTTCCACTGGGATGGAAGGCGACTGGGTGATGTCATAGTCTACAGAAGGTATTGAGTTTTTGCAGAGCTTTACTTTGAGGGGCAAAAAAGCATTAGAACCATGAAGCCTTGATTTAGTTTATGCTAGGATAATAATTGTGAAGCTCTTTCATATTCAATTCGATTAATTCACATTCTGGCGAGAATGGCCTCCATTTGTTCAAAAGCAGTAATAAGGGACAATTAGAGCGGAAGTTACCACCAGTCCTAAGTTTCGAAAGGTGACGTCAAAACACAAAAAGCATGGAAAGAAATTCAATTGAGATGAATGCAAATTTAAAGTGACAATACTATAATCACTATAAGTACTATAATGCATAAGGCATCCTTTTTTAGCATGGAAGTATGGATTCTTGACTGACAATTGTCCATCTTGAGTATCAAAGTAGTCAACTTGATGTAGGATAATGCGCAGTTCCATGATTCAAATCAAGTTTCTATCTACTTTGAGCATGTGAATGTGAATGGTATCAGACCTTTCAACACAGAAAGCCATGGGGGCTTTCAAGTTTCTGACTCAGGAAAGAAATCCTCATTTGCTTGCAGGAACTCAATTCAGAATGAGGTATCTCTTTTGAATCTTGATGTAATCAGGTAAAATGCGGTTCGATAATTCCGAATGATATTTCGTCAGATTATGGCCATTTAAGATGGGAAAAGAATCCAACTTACATCGGATTTAATCCTCCTGGACCCATGGCTCAAGCAGATAGAACCACGCCAAAACTTGAAAGTTTGCCCGTATCCCAAGAGCAGGGCTTATGTAGTACCTATCCATAACCGGTTAAGGGTAGAACGGGGTTTTGCTCAACTGGTTGTGAATTTCTGACTATGCACAGGCAAATTGAGTAGGTCAGAATAAGCTCAGAACTTTAATGTGACGTCGTGTTTGAAATAATTGACAGGGCGGCAGTTGGCGAGGAGATGACAAAGGACGAGGCTGAGGGCAAAGACTAGGACAAGAACAAGGGGCCAAGCTCAATCACTTGCGTTCTTAGAAGGATCGGAATGCCAGGAAATACGAGCACTCAAACACCTCAGAAAATATGCAAGTTACAGAACCTAGATTGTTGCAGTCTTGCAAAATCTAGATTTTGAACGAAAGACGAAGATCATGCTCCATTGGGGTAAAAGAAGCACAGAACGTAGAACAGAATCATAGCCAAAATGCATTGCATGTGAAGCGGTGTAAAGTCGAACTGTGGAGATCGAATTAGAGTCATTTCAAACCGATCGACCTAGCCAGTAGCCTGTGCAGCATAGGCACTTTATCGCAGATACGGAGGTGGAAATACGCACGCCAAGTATCCGTAAACGTGAGGACTCTTAGCTTGCCTTGCATGGCGGGGATATTTTGGGCATTTGGTAGCATGGGCCTGGGTAAGTCAATGTGAGACATCCGGGGTGCCCTAACCATGGAGACAAGGTCAGAATGTGCCAATAATTTCCCAGTCACCTGAGATAATTGATAAAGATTCTTCATGCATGTGTTCGTGCACGGATTTGGTACGATGTATTTCTAGGCACCATACATTGCATTATCTCTCTTTAAGCCTCCATCTGTGTGCTGTCGATACTCAGGGATCTCTTTAGTACTGTGCTATCCGTATTGCGATTTCTTCAAACAAATATGGATCCTTATCCTATGTTTCTCCTTATCATTCTTTTCCCTACCTCTTACAAAAAACACTGTTCTGTTCTCTCTGACCCTGGACATACTGTCCCCCGTTAAACCCTCTTTGTGACATCAGCTTGATCTAGACATCACACTGGCGGGCACTTCCTTGGTGTTGGGTGACACAATAGTAACATGGATGAATCCTGGTTGCACCCGTTCCAGTGGGAGCACTTGTGGAACGGCAGGTGACGCGGATGTATTTGCCTAAGACCAGGCTCACTCTAGACAAGGGTAAGGAATACACCCCCAGTGGACCATACCCAGTAGGCACATCCGATGTCCAAGACAACTAAGGTTCGGTGCTGCCTGCTGCCTATTCCCTTTTGCTAGGTCCTTGGCAGTGGACCTGGACTATGGAACTGGACCTAGCCATCCCGTGGAAAGTCGCACCGGGACTAACCACCCCGCGGTACTTGTAACTCCACGCTATTTTCCACTCACTATTTTCCGAAGTCGTCGTGCCACTCAGTGAGTCCTCAGTATGTTTCAGCACTGAAATTTCCAATGTTTTCGTCTCCCCACCCTTGTCAATCCAAAGCCACTTCCATTTACCTCATCCCCGCCTTTGCTCTGGCATTCTGGCATCCTGGCATCTATTGTTCCAGCAAAGATCGCCCTCTTCGCGCTGTGATTATGCACCGAATGCTGGCGCTCTGTGGGGTGATGGTGGCAGGCTCGGGAGCACAACTACCGACAAGTAGACCCAGCAACATGAACGGACGGGAAATGTCCAGATGGTAGGGCCGTATCGAATGGCAGTACTGTAGACAGATGCAAGAACTGATACGAGAACAGACACGGTATTTAGGCATCTACCATTTCAGTTCTAGCAGTAGCAATTTCTGGAGCTCGTGCCAATGGAATGGAACTGGATCGTCGCGGAAGTACTTGCCAATGCAAGCCTCCAGCTCCCTCATTCCTGCTTCTTAGGGAGAATCTCTCCCTAGCAGTCTCGCTGGATGTGCTCCCACGACTTCTAGTACCACCAGAATGCCGCCAACACCACATACTCCACCACCACCGCTACTCCCTGCAATCCGCCCACACCACCACCCCACGCCGCCGTCTCACCACGTTTTTCTGCCGCAACCCCCGAACAATAGCGGAGATCTCTGGTCCATTTTCCCCATGACTTGGAACCTCCCTGCAGGGCTCACACCATGCCAGATACTGGTGAATTGGCCTGATCGTATCACACCACTGAGTGGCACCACCCCACTAGCCTGTGCCATGGGCCAGAGATCTCCGTTCCGGAGTTCCCTATATATATAGAAGGACGCTTGCTTTCTGTCTTTTATCATCATCTTCAATACACACAAACAGTAAGTGCAATGAACAGAGAAGGCAATTGAGTTGCAAAGGACCCGACAGGCAACAGTGCACTGGCCGTAATGGGCAGTGTGTCTATGTGTGGCAAAAAGGCAGCATCAGGAGGCAGTGTTCCGTTTGTGGGGATGCAACTGAGAGCCCCTTTGGAAGCAGATTAAGGAAGATAGTGAATTCAATGGATCAGTGAAGTTAACAACCTCAATGTGGAGATTCTAGAAAGTGAGGACAATATCGGATAGTGGCAATTGGATTGAATCACACTAGTGAAGTATGATATGACATTTATTCGAAAAAGTCTCAATGTCTTCAAATGAAAGTGGTGTTTTCTGTGACCTTTTTGCAGTCATCAATTGGCAGCAATTCGTTTACACGCCTTTACAGCCATCAGTATATATACTCCTCCACATCTCCTGTTTTCATGAAATCATTACAACTATATCCTCCTCGTTCCCTTAATTGAATTGCATCAATTCGCTTAATTGATCCATTGATACCCTTCATCGTTCCTTCATTTCCTCAATTCGTTCCTTCTTGATTACTCCCTCCCTATTCTTCAATACTAACTCCAGTGTCTATCCCAACTACCCAAAAAGCAGTCATCTTTGAAAAGAACGGCGGTCCTCTCAAGTACACCGACATCCCCGTCCCCGTGCCTAAGGCCAACGAGCTCTTGATCAACATCAAGTACTCCGGTGTGTGTCACACCGACTTGCACGCCTGGAAGGGTGACTGGCCATTGCCCACCAAGTTGCCCTTGGTCGGTGGTCACGAAGGTGCCGGTGTCGTTGTCGCCATGGGCGAGAACGTCAAGGGCTGGAAAATCGGCGACTACGCCGGTGTCAAGTGGTTGAACGGTTCGTGCATGGCCTGTGAATACTGCCAGCACGGTGACGAGCCATGCTGTGCCGAGGCCGACTTGTCCGGCTACACCCACGACGGTTCCTTCCAGCAATACGCCACTGCCGACGCTGTCCAGGCCGCCAGAATCCCCGCAGGCACTGACTTGGCCCAGGTGGCTCCAGTGTTGTGTGCCGGTATCACCGTCTACAAGGCCTTGAAGAACGCCCAGGTCCACCCCGGCCAATGGGTGTGTATCTCCGGTGCCGGTGGAGGTTTGGGCTCCCTCGCCATCCAATACGCTTCTGCCATGGGCTTGAGAGTCGTTGGTATCGATGGCGGAGCCGAGAAGGGCGAGTTCTGCAAGTCCTTGGGCGCTGAGGCCTACGTGGACTTCACCAAGTCCAAGGACGTCGTTGCTGACGTCAAGCGTGCCACCAACGGTGGTGCCCACGGATGTATCAACGTGTCCGTCTCCGAGGCCGCCATTTCGCAATCTTGCGAGTACGTCAGACCTACTGGTACCGTCGTGTTGGTCGGTTTGCCAGCCGGTGCCAAGGTCGTTGCCCCAGTGTTCGACTCTGTGGTGAGATCCATCAACATCAAGGGTTCGTACGTCGGTAACAGAGCCGACAGTGCCGAGGCCATCGACTTCTTCTCCAGAGGCTTGATCAAGGCCCCAATCAAGGTTGCTCCTTTGAGCACTTTGCCCGAGATCTACGAGTTGATGGAGAAGGGCCAAATCATTGGTAGATACGTCGTTGACACCTCCAAGTGATGAGATATGATACATAGCATGGGGAAGCCCTTAATATACAGTCAATGAGAGAGTTGTAGAAAGACATTTAATTACAATCAAGGTGCTCAATTGGATATTTTATGGAACTTAAATCTGAAGTGAATAGAGTATGAACCCAATTGACATCAATTGAATGAATTAAATTAGACAAGAAATATAGTACTTAATTAATTGTGAAAATGACTCCAAAGTCGAAGCAGAAAAACATAAGCATTGAAGCAGAAGTAAAATATATTCAATGAAGCAGAAGTAGAATTTCAGTGAATTGAATTGGATTGAAATAATCTACATCCGGAGAGATTAGAGCATTAAAGGGTTGTTTTATTAATTTTCGAGAGAATTGGAAATATCTATGAAAAGAGCAATAAGAATTGGTTTTATTCATGAATAATTGTTAAAATCATGTAAAAATGCCATTACAATACACATTTACATTCTCACAAATTGCGTTGAAACTTAGTGAGACTAGTCAACTTAGACTTCCTTCCTAGACTTCCATTCTCCTACCCAAAACATTTAATTTCTATACTGTAATAACCCCATTTATTAATTCCCCACTAATCCCAACATTTCCAAAGATACCAGTATCATTTGGCCAATTGATGCATATTCTTCCTGTGCTGTGCCTGTGGACATTTTCTACCCCTTGGCATCGTTCTCGTCATTTAACTTATCTGCATCTGCCTTCATCTTGTCCATCCATCGTTTTATCAAACTCTCATTTTCTTGTTTGATTTGCTCTGCTTCCTTGCGCACCTTTTCAATCTCGTCCTTGAGCACGTTGGACTGGATCTGGTTCAAGAGGTTCTCGTCATTGATGATCTCGATCGACTTATCTTTCTCCTTGAGCTGTAACATCAAATGATTGACGGTAGACGTCAATTTTTCCACTTGTTTTTCCAAGCTCACCTTGGTCTTGTTCAATTGGGCCACTTTCTGCTCCGATTTCTCTGCGTCAATGTGCTGTTGGTTGATGTTCTGGATCAACCGTGTATTCTCACTTCGAAGTAGCATTACGTCTTTGATTTGACTCTCTTCCTTGTTTTCTTCGGTCGATGTCGTTAATGAGGGCGACGGGGATGATGATGACGATGTATTTTCTGCTTTAGCGGCCTGTAACTGCTGGCTTAACTGGGAGAATGCTTTGTAGAGCTCCGAGTCTTTCGACTCAATTTCGTCTCGTATGGTGAGAGATTGAAGAATTTCGTCCCACATCGACATTCTGGGACGTCTGTATCGGGAAATGCAAGCGAATGTACACTGTTTATGTTGTGACGAAAGGAAATAGAAGGAGGTTGATTACTCTGGGGTAGGCAGAAACATAGTGTGGTGTTGGGGTCACGTGACCTGTGATTCAAGTCAGAGAATGCAGCGCCGGTAGAGAACTTCACTCCGTTTCAGAAGGAATGAGCTCTGGCACGAGTACAAGGAACGCTTTCCTCGGGTTCCGTGCCGCCTTTACTGGCGCCAGCTCCAGAACTGGCCTTATCGGCTGCATCACGTGACAACCAGTCACGTGACGCAGATCTTTTGGGTGGCACCTAAACCTGACAACCTGTACACCTTTCTTAACCTCCTACCTCCTCTCCTCAATACATACAGTGACGTCACGCTTGTTGTCTTACCCTGCGTCCAAGCGTTTCTAGGCCCCTACTTGCATCATGTCCAATGGTTTTTGGACCATTTTTCAGAAGGAGTCTCAAAAGCTAGAAACACAACAACAGGACCATGACACGAACGAGCCCGAAAGCGGTGCTTTTTCTTCAGAAAATGGCCCTTCTGAAGCTACGAAACATGCTGAGGTCAGCGTTTTGTCCGATAAGCTGGTCCAGACCCCAAACCAGCTGCCTGTTAGTGGAGATAACAGTGAAGCTATAACAGCAAATACGCCCCAGAAGTCCACAGAAACACCCAATGATGCCCCTTTGCAGAGCAATGGCGTGGATTCAATCATAGAAACCCCGATTTCTTCCGATATCTCCCAGGATCAGGGCCATTTGCCGGATCCTACAGTGCCGTCATCAAGGTGGTGGTTCTGGAGAAGCACAGACTTGCCCAATGGAGGCAAGACCACACCCGCCAGTCTCTCCGTCACCCAGGACGCCCAAATTTTGCATTTAAATTCCACTGATAAGGCCAAAATGGCCAATGGGTCTATTCAACCTGCTACAAATAACGGCAATTACGGCTCCACCACCGAGACATTGGTATCTCCAGTGTCTGCCAATTTATCCACTGCAGTCAGTCGCCTCCCTATCGAGCCGCAGGCCGGCCAAGTTTCTGACGTGAATCCCGAAAGCACGGCATGGGTGGATTGGTCCTTACAATACACTCGGGTCAGCTCCGTGGTCAGCTACGTTTACTCCAAAGACGCACCAGCAGCTACATTGCAGGAGCCAGCACAAATACATCCTCCTCCGGCTGCTGCTACTTCTTCTTCTTATGGAGGGTGGTTTTCCTGGCCCTGGAGCGGGTCTCAACATGACGACTCAGATGACGAAAGTGTGGCAGGAGAAAGCGAAGCAATGGCTCGTGAGTTATACCGCACGGCCAAGTCTGCCATAGAGAACTCCAAGGAGTCCTCGCATTACGCTTTCAAGGGAGCATTGAAGGATATGAAATTCGCCGGAAATTCGCCGAATTATCTGCAGCTAGAATTGGCAGTCTCCGACACCATTACCGAGAGTCAGCCTGTTCCGTACCGTTCCAGAAGACGCCCTTTAGCTCCTAATGAAGTCCAAGAACGCACTCTTCAAGGTTCTGTGACACAGCCTTCAAGTGGAGCCTCCAGTCCAGTCAAGGCTCCAAATGGCCTGGCAACTCCGAAAATTCAGGAAAACAACCTTCCCCCACCTGCATTCAACGTTCCTAATCATCACAGCATCGTCATGCCTCAGCTATACCAAAATTATAGAGTCATCACCCTCAAGACAAAGCTTCGTCTTTTTGCCGAGGAATACCTACAAGGACACGATGGACAGAGCCATTTATACCGCAGAACGCCTGGATCGGTGGTTTCGAAGAGGAAAACCATCAGGAAAATCGTCATAGTGGGCGTACATGGATTTTTGCCCATTAAATTGGTCCGCACTATGATTGGCCAATCTACTGGCAATTCAACCCGGTTTGTTGGCGAAGCAGCAAAGGCTGTGGCAGAATGGCTCCGTCGTGATAACCCCAAGTACAACGAAAAGGACTATGACATACAGACAATTGCTCTAGAAGGGGAAGGCAAAATTGCAGACAGGGTGCAAAAATTATATGGACTCTTGCAAAATTGGAAAACTGCGATCGACCAAAGTGATTTCGTGTTCTTTGTGTCCCATTCACATGGTACTCCGGTTGCAATTCGTCTTTTGGCACGTTTGGTTGAGGAAGTTGGTAGTGGAAATAGAAAATGGGGCCTTTTAAGTATGGCAGGAATGAGCATGGGCCCAATTGTGGGGCTTGACACAAAATTGGTGGTGCGTGCTTTCAATGCCACTGAACGTGATATTATAAGCGAGATGTTTGAGTTGCAACGACCTAACTCGGAAACATCGCTTCAATTAGACCGGGCAATGAAAGTTCTAGTGCTGCACAACGTGAAGATCACGTTTTGCGGAGCCATTGACGATCAATTCATTCCTCTCACCTCGAGCTTGGCCAATCAATACAACCATGCGAATATTTTCAGGTCTATTTATGTCGATAAAGACACCAGCACTCCAGAATTCATAGTCGAGTTGGTGAAAATTATTGTTGTCATGAAAAATATGGGCTCGTTCGAGGATTATCAATTATTAAGAGATGTTGCAGATAAGTTTGTGGGCCAAGTTGGAACTGGTGGACATTGTCGTCTCCAACGGAACGAACATGTATACCGAGCAGCTGTTCGAAACTGCTTGGAAACCACGAATCTTACCAACGGCCTGAGCCATTCCCTCCAAATTCATCGCAAACCAACCCAAGGAGGTGTGTTTGGTTCCAATGGAACAAACGGCAACAGTTCCGGGGCAGAAGCGAACTTGTACATGATTCCATGGAATTTGCGCAGTTTAATTCAGGACTTGGTTGGAATTAATAATGTGGAGAACTTGGAGATGATACGTGCTTTGGTGAAGAAATACTCCAGTTGGGAAGTGGGCCGAGGAGCTCGAGAGCTTCACCAGTGCTTTAGTGTGGTAGAGGACATGGTGGCGGACGATTTAATGCTTTAATTCTAGAATAATTGGGCATATTGTCTTTCCAAAGTCTATACTTTTGATCTATGGTGAACAGATAACTCAGGTGCATTACCTTGTTACAATTTCATGAGTATTACCTTCTGGTCTGGTCACAAAAGCCACTCATCTCATTCATCTCATTCATCTCTGATCTATTCATCGCTAGGAATCGATAGAATCGGATCGTAAATATCATACACTAATTAATTTGCATAAGATATTCACAAAGTAGAGCATTAGTAAAGTTCAACATTTAAATATTGATTTTGTTCGGTTACACTGTAATATTTTGAACCATATCTGGGCATATTGACACAGTAAATTATTCTCGAAAATATTTGACATATTATGTACTTGACAGAATAATATATGAATGGCGTGTGCAAGTGGGAGCCTGATAATAGTGCCATTCCTAATAATAGTATCGAATCTCCAAAAAAAATGTGTTGTATTTCTTCAGAATATGGCTGTTTCTCTTAAGTTCACTGTTATATCTCCAAAGTATAATGTCGTATCTAAAAAATGTAGGGTCGCTTGATATTAAGGTTTAGTTGGAGACACCAACTGCAAGAAAAATTAATCTATATTCTGGTGAAGATAGGTGCAAAATATTCCTGACCTGGACATGAAGTTGATACCGAGGCAAAAAGGACCATTGGAATCAATTTTAAACTAGTTGTGTGAATATAATTTTCTTGCTACTGGAAGTTCTAGAAAAATGGAATTAGCGGAAATTACAAGCATGCTACTAATAATGCAATTCTGAGTATCGAGCCTAATTTATGCCATTCCATTAATTGCATTGTCTAGCAATTCGACCGTTAGATAAGGCTTAACTACCGCCTACCCCACCACCACTGGACATTTCACACTGTACTTAAACCGATGCAATGCCTCTAAATTTGCCTTTGTACTTGTTGTCCACAATAATAGAATATATTCGATTTGTGCTGAGTGTGTTAATTAGTCTCACCTCGGAAGAATTTTATCTACACAGACTCACGAATGGGCCCACATTGAACCGGAAGATCTGGATGTGCTATTGACGAGGAAGCAGAGGGCGGTCTTCTGCAGAGGACTACTTCACTGTTTTAAGCTTTAAGTGTTCTTCTTCTTGATACATGGACCACATGGGCTTTCCAGGGGGAGTATAGAAGATGCAAGCTATTGGAGGATTGTTATCAATTCCTCGGGCTGATCTCCAGATAAGAGTAATATTTTTTGGGTCCCAAAAGGCTAGGCATGAAGGATAGGAAATAGGGAATAAAAGGAAGCCGAAGCCTACTGTGTATAAATACCAGATCAAATCATCGAATACCAATTATCATAACAGAATATCATCATAGCACACTACGTTCATGTCCATGGATTACATCAATAAGGTCGGGCCAGCTAGACATTAATTTAATCTACTGTCCGTTGCAGAAGTTCCACGAATCCTATACTTTAAGAAATCTCAATTTCTCGACATCAAGACATCTCACTTTCTCAAGATCAAAAAATTGTAATTTCATCAATAATTATCACGCTGTCATCATCTGAAATCACAAATCTAGCATCTTATACTCCATTTCTGTTCATGATGTTAAGAATCTATCAGAGTCAGTCAGAGTCAGGCCCAGGGATGGAACCCCAATTACGTCTCCATGGTTACTCCGACGACTACACACTCGACACCCCGCAGGTACCGTTTCCCTGCATGGCTGGACCAGAGTAGGGCTGGAGTCTATTGGACTCGGCAGTGCCATCTGCACCCGGATAAGCGAGGGCTGCCGCGGGGCCCGCAACCCGGCCCGTGCATTATCGGTTGCGAGCCCTGTGCACTTTGACAACGGCGTGCCGCAAGCGCTCTGCAGCGCCGACGCACGTGACACGGTGTCCCCCACGCCCCACCGGTGCCGGCCCGCACCTCGCCAGGCCCGTTCCACCTCAGCCCTGTTCCTAGCTCAGGCTCCTTCGGTGCTGGGCCGGTCCTATCGCCAATACTGGCCTGGGTGGGCCCTGGAGGGTCATATGCACTCCTCGGCCCAACCCTTACCCGATTCGACGCCGCTTTGGCGATGCACGCGTGCAGATGGGCTTATAGCCAACCTTAAACTTTAAACGGAAGTCACAATAGCCTGCCACCACACGAACAAGGCGGACAAGAAGGGAGCAGTACTAGAGCTAGACTACATATATGGGCAGAGCACTGCAGGACTATCGAGACTATTGGGAGTATAGAAGTATGGGTATAGCCGCCCTCGACTGTGGTACTCTATTGCTCTTGCATTTCTGGCACTAGTAGAGCTGGGTCCTAGGGCCTTTGCCTAGGGCAGTCGGTTAGCCTCGGAGTTTGTTGTAATGGTGCATCTTGGGAGACGCACGCCCGACGCATGCAGGGATGTAGGGAAGGAATCGGAGAACGCAAGTGCACTGGACCAATGCGGCCAGAGGGCGGCGGGTGGCGGGCGTCAACCTCATCTTCATCCGGCATGGTTGCGAGCTCGCGCCCACACGCGCTAAGCCTGCGGGAATGCCAGATTATGTCTGCCGTGGGCTCCTACACCCAGACGGGCAGGGCAGGGGTCAGCAACGTTACAGTGGGCGAGGGGAGCGGCCGGCCGGCCAGCAAGCGGCGGTCGTGGGCGTCTTGGTGGGGACGCAGCAGCGGCGAAGTTGCGGCGGGCCTGGCGATCCCGCCATTTTGTGTCCGGAGCGTGCCTCAGATTTGCCCCACCACGTGAGACGTCTAACCTACGTCTGCAGCGGCATGCATGGAGGCCCTCCTCCGGCGGAGCGCAGTGATTCGCCAATTCTTCGTATCGTTCGTTACGGCGGTTAAGGTGGCAGAAAATATCTGCATGGGATTGTTAGGCTTGAGGTGCATGGTGCCACAAACGCCCGGTCCGCAGGTGGGGGACGGGGGCCCAAGGGCCAAAAAGCCTAAGGGCCAAAGCGCCAAAAACGCCAATAACGACCCCGGGCCTGGGCTGGCCACGGGTAAAAGCGTCTGGCGGCGGCAGGACCAAAGCAGAGGCCAGGGCCAGCCAGAGCCTGTGAGGGGTCGGCCTGCCGCCCTCGGCTGTTTGCGCCCCGGGAGCCGTCCGCGCCGGGCGCCCCTGGCGGCCCCTCCCATGTGTGGCCAGATTAACTTGCCCGTGCGTCCCTGGCCCAGCGCTCGCACTGCGGCATGCACGCTGCCACATAACTGTGCAGCCGCCCCATGCATGTCCGCCGTATCACCCCCACGCTGCTTCGCTGTGGACGTAACGGGTGTGGCGGGCCGGCCGTGCGGCACGACGACTAGGGAGAGAGCTAACGATACACTGGACGGTACAGGACACTGAACTAACAACTGCTACTTCCACCTCCATCTTCACTCCATCCTTCACCTCTACACTCTACACTCTACACTTTATCTAGACCATCTTGTCCTGTCCGCTACGTCCTCTCCATTATCTCCTTCCTCTCCATCCTCTTCTTCTACCCATATCTCTCTTCTTTATCTGCTCCTCCGCTCCCGCCTGCCCCTTCCTCTCCCTATCGTCAGTGCCCCAGACCCCGGACCCCAGCCCTCGCCCCGGCCCATCGCCCTCCCTATGCACCTCCGCTGCACCTGCCTGCACCTCCCGTCGCCCTCCCTACGCACTCCGTGCCTCCCCAGCTGCCGCCCTCTTCTCCCTACACACACCCACGCACTCTGCGCATCCCGTGCTGCCCACTGATCCCTTCTTTATCCACCACTCTTCTTCCCATACTCCTCCTCCTCCTCCTCCTCCACTCCACTCCACTCCACTCCACTCCTCAGTCCACTTCATTCCTCCTGTGTCCTCCATTCTTCCCGTCCCCCACTCCATACCACTCCCTTCTATTTCCTCCATTCCACTCCATCCACTCCTCCTTCTACTCCTCCTACTCCTCCTCTTCCTCCTCCTCCACTCAGCACATGTCCTCCGACGAAAACTCCTCCAAAAGGACCCGTGCCAGCGGTGAGGTCCTCGACTTCCTCCTCCAGGAGTTCGAGCGCAACCAGAACCCCACGCCCGACCAGCGCAAGGAGATCAGCGACCGCACCGGCATGGCGGTCAAGGCCGTCCGCATCTGGTTCCAGAACCGCCGGGCAAAGCTCCGCAAGGTCGAGCGCATGAGCTCGTCCTCGTCCATCCCCAAGCGCGCCAACAGCCACCACCTGTCCCGCTCCAACAGCATCGGCCAGGACAGCCCGTCCAAGGCGGCAGCCAACTCCAAGGCGGCCAGTATCTCCAAAGTGCCGACCTCCATCTCCTCCTCCATCTCCACCGCGCCCTCCTCCATCCCCGTCGAGGTCAACGACTCCTATGCCTTCATCGACTGCCTGTCGCTCTCGGTGGGCCTGTGGCAGCGCATCAAGTCCGGCGCCCACGACGAACTGGCGCTCCGCACCAAGTTCGTCAACCTCCTGCCGTTCACGCTCAACGCCGTCATGAGCAACGTGGACCTCTTGGTCATCCTCTCCAAGAAGAACAACGAGATCAACTACTTCTTCCTGGCGGTGTTGAACAACTCCAAGATCTTGTTCCGCATCTTCTACCCGCTCTCGTCCATCCTCCTGTCGCTGCTTCTCGACAACAACATCCACAAGCACAGCAACGAGCTCCGCCTCCTGCTCGCGCACCAGCCCAAGTTCCTGGTGTACTTCTTTTCCGGCGTCAATGCTGCCACCAACCAGTGGAGCATCTGTGACGACTTTTCCGAGGGGCAGCAAGTCAGTCTGGCGTTCTTTGGCGACGGAGGGTCCTCCATTCCCCACGTTCTTGTGGGCGTCAAAGGCTCGCTCCAGTACTTGAACGCCTACATTGCAGAAAACACCGTGCTGCAACACCGGCCCCCACCCCTCGCCATGCACCACTCCAACCCATACCCTACAACCAGCGAGAAACACAATCAAACTAACCACATCCAATCCCACCAGTCCAATCCTTCCACCCACAACGACGACACCTTCCAGTTCACCCACGACGACTTGAACTCCATGTGGTACCACGACGGCGCGTCCCTCCCCAACCGCCTGCCCACACGCACCCCCGTGGCACTGGCGTTCCCCGCCTCCTCCCTGGGCCTGGTCCTGGCCCACCCGCCCCACCACGGCGGCTTTGCGGGCTTCCTGCCGTTGGCGGGTTTTGATGCGGCACCCTCGCCCAACTCGCTGGCCAGTGCCGGCAGCAACCTCCAGAAGGACATCTACATGCATTTGGTGCAGACGCACTCCCACACCCCCGAGGAACAAGACACCAGAGACCATAAGGAAAGTAACAACCACAGCAACAGCAACAATCACATCACCACCGCCAACAACAACAACAGCGACATCAACAGCCACACGAACACCCTCCATCCCCCCAAAGACTCCTACGACGACATGTTCTCCCACACCCCCGATTTCCTCGCGTCCTTGGCCACCGACGACCCCAAGCCCAAGCACGACAGCGCCACCAACTCCCCCTCAGTCAACTCCATCTCGCACCACTCCGCCGTGCACGCCTACACGCACACGCACCAGGCTGGGCACAACGGCACGTCGTACGAGCTCCTCAACGGCGACCTTCCGCACCACGGCGACTACGACTTAAACGGCGTGGGTGAGTTCGGCTTGGGCGAGGAGTTCGAGCCGGGCTCGGGCAATGGCGGCCTGGGCTCGGGCAACGGCGTCGACAGCTTCATCGACTTTGGAATATGATAATAAGCAGTGCAGAATCGATCAGAATATTTACTTAGTTGGTCAATTTTTGAATTATTAGGATGTTCTTGATGGACTGATATTCTGAGAGATGCAAAATTTGCTGATTATCGGGATGATCTTGATGGAACTGATATTCTGAGAGACGCAGAATTTGAGACGTTCTGATGAATCCTTCGAGATATTTGATGAACTGTATGGGGCTGCAATGCTGAGACCCTGCGCCCGAGATCGGTCTTAACGGCTTTCGGATCTGCGCTATCGGACCTGCTGTATTGTTCCTATTTCCTCAATGTCTGATCTGTGGACCCTGAAAAATTCAGATGGCTATTTCCTGCCCTAAATATGCGTGGGTACTGTTCCCTGGACTGTCGTTCCTTTTCCTGGAATTTCTGAACATCTCTTTCCTGGACTGCTACTGAACACTGTTTCCTGTCTGATCGTGGACTGCTTCTTGACTGCCCTTCATGCTGTTCCTGACTGCTGACGTCCCGAATTTCCTGGACTGTCACGCCTTCTGTACCTTCATGTGCTTTTAATACTTTTTTTCTGGCCGACGCCTGGCTTTACGATCCAGTCGGCTCGGCCTCGAGGACTTCATAGACCTTTATAATTTTCACTTCCTGTCGTTGGGCATGACTTCTGGCTAGTCCGGTACATCGCGATGGTCTGACCGTGTAATTGCTATAATTTATTGAAAAGTGTAGAATTATAGAATTGAAAATACTCGAATAAAATCGACGACTTTGGAGGAGTATAGACAATTCCAAGAATTAACGCTGGCGACACTCAAAAACTAAGAAAAGACCATCAAGAAGACATTCAGAATATTGTCAGAATAGCAGTCACAATTAAATCCAAATTTTAAATGGAAGATCTAGTTAGAAACTAGGTTCATCTAGTAAATTGGAATAAATCTGTTCCAATTCAGCTGCATAATCTACTTGCAACTTCTGCTCTTCCCATCCGGCCCATGGCAAATTGGTGCCCACTCTACGGGTTCAATGCAGTGTATATAATTTAACATGCTGTGCTTCGATTGACAAAGTTTCCATGGCGCTGGCCGGATTAAATGGAAAGCTAAGTCATCACATAGTCAAACAATGCATTCATGTCTTTCGATCATTGCATAAATAAAACCAACTGTCCATCATGAAACCTCTTGCACTTGTATCGGCCGATCTGGGGCAGTCTTGTCCACAATAACTGCCACTCGCTTATACTCTACATGCGATATGCTTAACCCAAGTATTTGTCTGTATTCGCCTATATTCTGTAGTTCTGGATCCCCAAATCTTACTCTAGATCAAAAACCGTACTTCTAGGTTTGCACGAACCCAAAATCCGTTCTTCTAGATCCCAAAACCTCTGATCTGTGTGTTAGATCCCCAAAATCTAAATACCAAAATTCCCAGAATATTCAATCCCAAAAATTCAGATCCCCATAATAGTCCCCAGATTCCAGACCACCGCCCCTTCCATCTCTTTACTCCATCACTACTACCACCACACCCACTCCCACTCACCCCTCACCCACTTCACCGCCAACTCCTAAAGCAAACAATATCACCGATAAACCCACACACAATCCACAATAGCAAAAAACACCCCACCTCCGATACCACCCACTGAAAACACTCCGCTATCTCCACTAACTCCGCTTCCCTCCACCCCCAGTCCACAAGAACTGCGTTTCACCGCACTGTGCTACTGAATCTCCAGTAATCGCCTCAACTCGCCATACTGCAATTCTCGGCCGAATGTCGGTATTAGTTACTAATTGGAGCCTGTCCTCTTCTCCTTTCAGGGTCCTGTTCCAGGACCCTGCACATGCGGGTGCACCCGTTCCTTAGAAGCTGTCAAAAGGTATGCTAGGTTGACTTTTGTGCCTATTGTGGAAATAACTCCACCCAGCGTTCCCTTCCTTTTGACATCAACTGGTCGATGTGTCAAGCCAGTGTTCTCGGGCTTCTCCGCCCAAACCAGAACCAATGGCATTGGGCATAAACCTACGAATCCGAACTTGGGCCATCGTGGCTTAAACGTAGACTCGGCTCCTCGCCGTGGGTTCCATATCCGCCTCAAACCCTACCCTGGATGATGTGGCCAGAGTTATGAACGGACTGTGGTTGTGGGATCAACTAAATAATACTGCCGCGAGTTTGCACCCACGAGCCTGGGGACATTCTTCTCTGCCGATATTTTCTGGGGAAGCGAAAAAGCCCAGGCCAAACCTTATATTTTTCACGGCAAGCTAAATCGGCAGATTGCTGCCACGTTTGATTGTCAAAGTGACGTGAACCCTGGTGACGGCCATATTTTGGGTGGGTGCACCACAGTTGATCTATTGTGTGACGTTCGAGGTAGCACGATGCAGCGCACTAGAACGGGGTGTGACGGTGCTGTTGTGTAGTAGAACGCGGGCCCCACTATTGAAGAACCCTGCCGGTTACGGCACTTTGGCAACTGTTGTGTTTGCCAATGATAATTACCTATCAAAGACGCATATTGCCCACTACCGATGCAATGCAATGCACTGGAACCTCCTCTAGACACTGCAGCACTTCCGCACCATTTAAGGTTTGAACTATTTCTTGTCGCATTAATTTTTGGCTAACTGGAGGGTTCAGCCACCTTGGCCTGAGGTGAGGACTCTGTGTACTATCTGTAGTAGGTTTCGAGTATGTTGCTAAGCCTGCTCTACCTGATACACCATCTCAAACATGGTCGAGCTTTTTCTGTCAAGCTTGAGTCACTTTGTGTGGGTGCAAAAAACCCGATTTCTGCCAACCTGCCAAATCTCATGCTCTTGCTGTGCGTATCTTCCCACAAGTGGCCCACATTTAGTGTAAAATAACCAACTCTTGGCCCTGCCTGGCGCTAGCGCAAGCTTTGCAATATTTAGTTTTACATTCCTTGCCATTTCCGCTGCAAAATTTTCAGTCAAGTATATTCATCCCTTTGTTTTTTGGAAGCGAGAACCGATTTTCACACGAAGAGATAGCTTTTTTATGGACAATGATGTCATTGGCTCTTTTGGGCCCTTGGTCCACAGAATATGCACTATGACTGTGGTGTTTTCTGGGCTTTTCCATACATACTTTATCACTGAACAAACTATCAAATAATACTAAAAGTGCTAAGAAAATAAGTTTAGCGCAATGTCCTCGATTAGCTATTATTTCCACGTATTCTGTTAGCAATGGTTTCCAGTTTTGTATAGACCAGCTCGAGAGTTCGGTACTTTTCAATAACTCCCGATGCTTATGAATCCTTCACACAGTCTGGCATAGCAGAATTGCTCCTAGTACAGAGAATGTTATATGTTGGACCCAATCACAACAGTAGAGTCCTTAAGGAAAGATTAAAGATGCAAGGAAAACTAAAACTAAAAAACTGTATAATTTCAATCTCTGAATGTCGAGGTAACTGCTAGTTGTAGCTGATAATGGTTCTAAGTTACGATGTTTCACCCTTTGATCTTAGTGATTTTCCCAAGCTGGCTTGCAATCCGTAGATCGGAAATGAGAAAGTGGAATGGTGCAGTAAACCAATCAATGAGTACTGGTGTATGTTCCATTAATGGGTCTAGTTTGAGTTGGAATACCACTAACGGCAATGTTACTTCCATTTGCTCCGTAATTTTGCGAGTGAAATGTCCTTCCCAGTTGCAGAATAGTGGCTCTGAAACTTAATCATATGCGATTGTAGCACACGATACTTATTTCACCTTGAAATAAAATGCCTAATTTGAGCATCTGTTTTAGTGGAGCTTGGAATAAAACTAAACTGGAATATATCTAAATATTGCTATGAGAACTCTATTTTGCCTTGTTGCAATTGGGTAGAAGTTTGGAACTACAACTCTGATAATTCCAGAAACCGTGTGCTGCATGAGTAGTTGCAATTTTGGCAATAAGTAAGAAGAAGTAGAGACAATATTCGGAAAAATGGTGAAATTTCGAGGAACTAGAACTTATGTGTATTTAATTCTTGGCTAGAGATTCAAGATGTAGTGGGCATAGAGTTCACGAACCAAGGGTAGTTCCACTTTCCTGTTTCCTCTATGAGACTCAGTCTCATTCTACTATTTCGCAACATTTAATTTAATATCTGAAAATACCAAATAATAACGAAATAACCAAGGATGATTTATTCTATTTCCAAGGAATTGAGATTTTCGAGCCCAATGATGGGCTCTGTCTTGACGCCCACACCACCAGCTTACACACAGTTAGAGTCCACCATCACCCATCTTGTCACGTGACTGGGTATCACCTGATGAGAAATCAGATGTCCTGATTCTTCTTCTTCTTCTACCACAACTCATGTTCTCTGCCAAGGCCGTTCTGCCCCTCCTGTGGGTCCGCATGGCCTCGACTGCAGTCCGACCCGACCTCCTCTCTCTTCTCCCCAAAAAGCGCGTCTTCAATCGCATTCTTTTCGATAACAACTCGTCTATTTCCTACAAGAAGATGATGCCAGTTCTCCAGACCATCTACGACAACTTGTCGACTCCAGACAGCATACGACTTCCCAAATACGTCAAACCCGAAGACTTGATGGTTTTCAAGAACGTTCTAGCCACAATCCGCAAGACCACCAATACAATCAACAACCATTTGGTGGCCTTGGAAAACGAACTCACAGAACAAGCAGCAGAGCTTGGAGACAACGACGCCATCACCATGTTGGCGTTCGAGACCATAGAGAAGAAGCTCAGAAAGGATCCTGGCGTGTCTAATGAAGATTTCCAGTATGCAAACAGTCTTGTCACCAATCTCACCGAAATCAAGCATCCTCTAGTATTCAAAATGGCAGGCGACTTGGCCTTCAAACGGGGCTATTATCCCCAGGCAGAGCAGTACTGGATCCAGTTTCTTGAATTGGAGTCCGATACCTTGGCTGCCAGTCAAGTCTATTCCAATCTTGGTCTCTTTCACTTCAGTTATTCCCAAACTCCAGACTTGAAGCTCGCGAGAAATTACTTCGAAAAGAGCATTCGGGTGGGTGAATTGGACGAATATACCATCAAGGCTCACTACTACTTGGGCCAACTCTATGTGGATACAAATCCTTTGTCGGCAAGATACCACCTCGAAATCAGTGCCAGTCGAGGACTCAAAGAGAGCTTTCCCACGTTGGGATTTCTCGAAATGAACGTTTTCCAGAAGTACAGAAATGCCATTGAATGGTTCAAGTTGGGAGTGGAAGCTAATAACGATATTGCCTGCATGATCGGCCAATTTGACTGTTATCTCAAACTTCACGATTACAAGTCTGCATACTCTTGTTTGGGCAATATCAACGACATTCAGGACAAAATCAAGAAGGTCCGTCTCGAGAAGCGCAAGATCCCAAAGGAAATTGAAACTTCCATCGAAGTCAATGAGGGTTTGATGAGAGTCTTCTTCGAAACCAGAAAACACGACATCAATGCTTTGGCTACAAAAATCGCCTGAAGCGAGCCTGTAGCCTGGCTAGCATTACGGCATTTATTCTGTACATATCAGGAGCTAGCTCCACTTGTATCTATAATACATAACAATTAATTGGTGGTTTGTTGTATCAATTGGTTCTTGTTGGTATAATTCTGTTGTAATTAGAGAATCGACGATCTTTCACTTTGGCCAGAATTCAACGCAGAAGTGAAACTTTCCTTTAAAGTCATTGGTTGAGTATTTGATCTTAGCACCTGTCTTTGAACGCGCTCGAACTGGCTGGCACTTGGTGCATCTTGGTCCATATCTTGCTCTTCTGTATCGCTTAATTGTCGAACAACAGCCTCCTGTTCACTGAACCAGTAATGCAGACATGTCTGTTTGACATCGAAACGTTCCTTGGCATTGACCACGAGCATGTTGGATATTAAGTCGAGAACTGAATCGCTGATCTCGTCCCAGTAAGGTGAGTAAAACGCATATTTTCCCTGCAAAATCTGTTCTTTCATATTTGGTGGGGCCAACTCCTCACTGAATGGTGGAAATCCGCAAAGACACACGTATAGTAACACTCCAGTCAGCCACAAGTCCACCTTGGTGGAGTAGTTTCTGTCATTGGTAAGAATTTCCGGTGCAACGTAGGCAGGAGTTCCACACAAGGTATTGGTGAACTTGAGCTCTCCTATGAATTTAGCAAGGCCAAAATCGGCTATCTTCACCTTGACGTCGTACTCGTTTTCATCCCAAGGCCCGGTTTGCTTTTCAGAAAGAGAAGTTCTCGGCGTAACGTCCAAGAGGATATTCTCTGGCTTAATGTCTCTGTGGATAATGTTCTTTTCATGCAAATAATGCACGCCTGAAAGCAACTGCTTGAAAATGGCCTTGGTTTCGTCCTGTCTGAGCTTCAGCTTGTTGATAATTCTCTGGAAAAGTTCTCCACTGTTCATCTTTTCGAGAACCAAATAGGTAGTTACTGCGTTGTTGTTGATGGGCTCAATGTAGTGGGATATGAATTTCACGATGTTAGGGTGGTCGATGGAGAGCAAAAGATTCATTTCTTGTTGGAGTTTGGCGTCATTTTCGTCGCCATTGGACGATTTGTTGGGATGGAAAACCTTGACGGCCACAATGTCTCCGGTAGTTCTGTCTCTGGCTTCCTTGACCACGGCATAATGGCCTGATCCAAGCTGGTTTCCTAAGATGTAGTCATCGAAGAAGGTCCGTTTATGAGTCTGAAGTGCGCCGTCATCCTCGTCAAACGCGTATCGGAAGATGTAAGCACCTCCGGTCTTTGCAAATTCCACCTTATCGCCCGATTTCAATAGCGTGTTGCATCCTTTGCCGGTCAATTCGTCATTAATGTACAATCCATTGGAGCTGAGATCGGTGATGTAGAGCGATTCCCGGTTGTTCTTGATGGTAAGAGTCAATTGACAGTGCTTGGACGAGACGTCTACTCCGGTGATTTTGATGTCACATTGACTGCTTCTTCCAATGACCACTCCAGTTGGCTTACTGGGTATCACTATGTGTGGTTGGCCTGATTGGGTGGAATAAAGGCGTCCTATGTTCTCATACCTTCGAAGTGGCCTTTTGGTTGACTCCTCTGAAGAAGAGAAGACCTGATGTTAGTACTTTGCAAGAAAGAAACAAGGAAGGACGTACTCTTTTACGTGATAGAGCCATTGTGGAGTTGATTTGTTATTTTGGTGTTTTAAGTATGTGTCACGTGACCGTGTGAAGCAAGTGGTTAATAAGGACCTTGGTAGTGAGTTTCTTGGTGTAGGTGTCCGAATGTGGAATAGGAGTAGTGTGGTAAGTTGGATCTACTCTTTTTTGTTGTGGATCCATTGATTTCGAAATTTAGTTTTAGATCATTTGAGAATTAATGAAAAATTCTCAAAATTTAACAATTATAGGAAATTAAGAACACTAGCACAACATTATTGGACTAAGTAATTATATTTGGATCTTTACGACAATTTGATATATTATCAATGCTTCTTTTGCATATTACTCATTCATTCTGAATTATCTTAATCTATTTAATAGTTACAATTAGAATTATCATACCAAGCTAGGTGATTCACAACTAGAATATGACACTGATGCATCACAATATTCTCAATAATAAGTCACTGATATCTGAATCAGATAACTCATTCAAGGAGGATTCGAATATGCCTCTCAATGGAATATAGTTGTAAGTGCTTTGATATTCCTTTGCTTGCTTCTTGTCAATTTTTGAAATGAACTCTATAGATTGAAGTATTCTCATGTAGTCGGGATTCTCATTATTGGTGAATTCTCGGTTGTGCTCAAAGTATAGCTGATGATGAAGGTGTCCAACAATATACTTCATATCGGTTCTGAACTGCGAGATTCCTGGTTTGCTGAATTGGTGGTTGGTTATGATGTACTCGTACAATATATTCGACACAAGGGTGACGATTTTGTCGGTGATTAATTGATATCCATGTTCTGGAAGGACCTTTTCCAAAAACGTCAAATACGAAGAAAGACCATTTGTGAGAATGGACAATTCATTTGTGGCTTCGGAATCTTGCGATTCTGTGAGATCCCATCTGCTAGAATTAACATAGTTTTTGAGGAAAGCCTTAATTTCTTTTTGGAAGAATTCTTCCATCTTCTTCAAGACTTTGGAGTTCAAATTCTCATATTCGTTGATAGTAGAGTCGAAAATAGACAGGTCTTTCTCGCGCTCTTTTCCACTGGCTGTCTTGAAAGCATCCCACAATTTAACAAACATTAGATCCACACTCCACAATTCCAACGCACTTTGAATGTATTTAGCCAGACAATATATCTCAGTAAAGCCTTCCAATGCCTTCAATCCTATGTCCACACGACTCTCCTTACTGGGCTTAACTTCAGCAGGCTTCGAGCCAGGCATCAAAGCAAGCTTACTTGGCTGGCCGTATGCATCAGAATGCTTTTTGAATAATCCACTAAGATGCTTGAAGTATTTGTCCAAAATGGTCAATTGAACTCCAGAAACGAATTTTAATTGATACTTCACAATGCGCAAAGTTTGGATGTGACTAGTTAATGTCTCAAACAATTTCACTAGAGCATATGCAGAGAACGTGGGTTTGAGAATAGCTGTCAAAGTAGCTTCCTCTTCTGGACCCCGATAGTCGTGGTCGATCTTGAATGCATTACTTGAGTTCAAAATCTCCTTTTGGAAAACCTTATTTGCGATCTCGCTCTCAAAATTCAACCAGCACTGCACGGAAGAACTGTCGGCACTCTGATTCAGGAAAATATCGCCGGCCAATCCAGACCAATTCTTGGTAGGATTCTCCTCCATTTTCTTCATGTATGGATTGTATTGGTATTTTTCTCTAATGAACTGGTCAAAGGAAGATACTTCGTAGATCAAATGGGTCAATAAACGTCCACTTCTCTCATAATCGGCTGGTGTCGAAGAATCAGACATGGCCACTTTATGCAATGCACGTTCCATGGAGACGATCTTAGCCCTCAAGGGTTTCAAGAAGGAAGATATGATGCAGAAAAGGGGCATTTCGTTCTTCATGGGAAATCTGGACCCCAAATCTATGCACAAGAGGTCGATGTGCTCCTCCAATTGCTTTTGGATGAAACTAATTGGCCATTCTGGCTTCGAAATATCGTTGGTTTTCTGCTGTGTGGTAAAATGGAAGTCGAACCGCGTAGTCAATGGCTGGAGATAGATGTCAATGGCCCACCACGTGTCTGGATACACGGGAAAGTTGTTAATTGCCTGTAAATTGACCAATTCCTTGAAGGTATCGGAAGAACCCACTGATTTCATGTTTCTTGGGTTGGATAACCAGGCGGATTCTTCAACCAATTTGCTCAACTTGGCCTCCAACGCACTTTTGCGGGTGTTGATGATTTGTTGGAGACTCTGGTTCAATACTTTGACCACTTGTTGGGCCAAAGCCGTGCCATCGTCCAAGTCCCTGATCTGCCCGGAATATTGCTCAAGTTGCTGCACATTTGCGTCGTTTTGAAGCCCATCTTCGATCTTCTGGGCCCGGAGGACGAATTCCACTGCTTTTTCGCTCTGATCCTTCTGTAATAGTTGTTCCTTCAATCTGAGTACTGGCTCCAACTTGCCGTATTCCGCCATCAAAGCGTCCAATTTGGCGACGGAAAGCCGCACTTCCTTCTCGTCCAAAGCGGAATCCACGGTTTGCAAGAGCTCTGCCGCAGTGTGGGTGAGTTGTGTAGTCGCCACCTGTTCGTAGTTGGTGTTGATCTTTGCCTGCACGGCGTCGGCGATGCTGGCCTTCAATTGGACCAAGTCTTTCTGGAGGGCGTTCAAGTTGTCGAGATGGAGGCTGTCAGCCACATACAATTCGACCACGTCCATGGTGGGGGCGTCTAGGTGGAGAAAAGGAGGATGTTGGAGGTGTTATGGGGAATGGAAGGCTAAAGTGCAGAATGATCAGATGCAGGTTGCTAAAGTGCAAAAGGGTAGGAAGAAAGGGAGGTGAAAAAGGCCTTTCAAACGGTTCCAAATCAGCTGATATTCACACAGAGTACTCTCCTCATCTCTGGCATCATAACGGTGCTCTTAAAACATCACACAATCCCCGTCTTCATCCCTTTCCACCACCTTTGTCCACTCGCACCAACCTGCACTCCCATCATAAATTTTCATCCCAATATCAAAATTATCAAAATCTCCAATTCTACATTACACCCTTTTCCTTCCTTCCAATGCAGGCCCCCGTTGTCTACTTGAACACATCAACCCAAAGACAAACCGGGCGTCAGGCACAGGTGTCCAACATCACTGCGGCCAAGGCGGTTGCCGACATCATCCGCACGTGTTTGGGACCCAAGGCCATGCTCAAGATGTTGCTAGACCCCATGGGCGGCATCGTTCTTACCAACGACGGACACGCCATATTGCGTGAAATCGACGTGTCACACCCGGCGGCCAAGTCGATGATCGAATTGAGCAGAACGCAGGACGAGGAGGTTGGCGACGGCACCACCACGGTGATCATCTTGGCGGGAGAGATCTTGGCCCAGACGTTTCCCTACATCGAGAAGAACATACATCCCGTGATCATCATCCAGGCGTTGAAGCGGGCGTTGAGCGACGCGTTGCAGATCATCCACGAGGTGTCGGTGCCCGTGGATATCGACAACGACGCCGCCATGCTCAAGTTGATCAAGGCGTCCATCGGCACTAAGTACGTCAACAACTGGTCGCAGAAGATGTGCGAGTTGTCGTTGAAGGCCGTGCGCACCGTGATGGTGCGCAACGGCGACTACAAGGAGATCGACGTCAAGAGATACGCCCGGATCGAAAAGATCCCCGGAGGCGAGGTCACCGACAGCGAGGTGCTCGACGGCATCTTGTTGAACAAGGACGTGACGCACCCCAAGATGAAGAGATTCATCGAGAACCCGCGGATCGTGTTGTTGGACTGCCCGTTGGAGTACAAGAAGGGTGAGTCGCAGACCAACATCGAGATCACCAAGGAGGAGGACTGGAACAGAATATTGCAGATCGAGGAGGAGCAAGTCAAGTTGATGTGCGAGCAGCTCTTGGAGCTCAAGCCCGATTTGGTGTTGACGGAGAAGGGCGTCAGCGACTTGGCCCAGCACTACTTGTTGAAGGGCGGCGTGACTGCGTTGAGAAGAGTCAAGAAGTCCGACAACAACAGAATTGCGCGTGCTACCGGCGCCACCATTGTCAACCGGATCGAGGACCTCAAGGAGAGCGACATTGGTACTCGTTGTGGCGAGTTCCGCGTGGAGTTGATCGGGGACGAGTACTTCACCTACTTGGTCAAGTGCAAGAACCCCCAGGCCTGTACCGTGGTGTTGCGTGGTCCTTCCAAGGACATTTTGAACGAGATCGAGCGCAACTTGCACGACGCCATGGCAGTGACCCGGAACGTGATGTTCGAGCCCTCGTTGTCGCCTGGAGGTGGAGCCACCGAGATGGCCGTGAGTGTGCGTTTGGCGGAAAAGGCCAAGTCTATCGACGGCGTGGCCCAATGGCCCTACCAGGCCGTTGCCGACGCGTTCGAGGTGATTCCAAGAACCTTGATCCAGAACTGCGGCGGAAACCCCATCCGGGTGTTGTCTCTGTTGAGAGCCAAGCACGCCAAAGGGGACCATACCTTTGGTATTGACGGCGATTTGGGCAAGGTGGTGGACATGAACGAGTACGGCATCTGGGAGCCCGAGGTCATCAAGCAGCAGTCCATCAAGACGGCCATTGAGAGTGCGTGTTTGCTCTTGAGAGTGGACGACATTGTCAGTGGAGTGCGTCAAGGTTAGGGCCACAGAGTGCACCAGGCACGGGGGTGAGACGACAAGAAGAACAAGGAACAATACCAAATTAAAAGCCTGAAACGAGAACGTGGATAATGGTGACAACAGACCCAGATCCAAGCCTAGGGACAACAATACGCCTAGGACAGGCTCTGGGTGAACAATGAAAGAATGCGAAATGTGACAGACGGTTAGAGCGGTTTGGGCAACTAACAACCAGAATTAGGACTTTGACTATGACTATGACTATGACTATTCTACAAATGGGCATAGGACTGGTTCCAGGACTGATCTGATATCTAGAAACCCTGCTACCTTCCTTTTCCGGACTAGCCATCTCTATGTTGGATCATAGGCCCTGGTTGCATGCAGCGTTCCTGCGCACAGCCCAGTGCCACAGCAACGGCCCAGAAAATGCCAAAAACGCCAAAACACCAAAACACCAAAACACCCAAACATCCAAACACCCAACACCCAAATACCTAAACCATCAACCGCAATGTGTAAAGCACAGAGTATTGGCTCCTGGGTCTCCGTTCTGGACCATTGTCTTCCCCTCTTCGTTCTGTCCCCTTTCCTCGCAGTCCCGCTGTTCCTGGCGTGTTCCCTCGCTTCCATTATTCTTCCGTTTTCGGCCCTGCGTCCGCCGCACTGTTCCCAACCATCCATTGAAACGTTGTCCTCCGGATCGCTTTGCCAAACATCCACATCAACACCTTCCATATCCATAGAGTATACACCCCCCACAGCGCCCCGTAGCCCCTACTGCCCCCACACCTGTCCTAACAGCACATGCTAGGAACAGCACTCGGTGCCATTCCATGCATACCGTTGCACCCAGTTTGCTCGCTCCTGCACACAGCCCTGTTTACCTCCTTCCCCATCGGGCACAAGGCTATCACCACTGCCAGGATCTGAACTGTTTCTCTTCTCCAACTCTCCACCACCACTCTTTCTCTGTCTTCTTTCGCTCTTTTCTCTCCTCATCATCATTATAGTCTGGATCCAGACTCCCACTGTGCATTTTCTGTGCATCCATCCGTCATTCTCATCCCTGCATCCCTGCATCCGTGCATTCGACAATCTGGCATTCTAGACTCATTCCTGCCCTTCTGAACTGACTATCACATCGAGACGTCACAGAGATACAAGATCAACAACCGAGTGATCAACCTCGATATCTGCAACAGAGTGTCAACTACACAGACAGTATCAACAGAGTATCAACTATACAGAAGTTGTCAACACAGAGATCACTACAACTCCCATTTTCGAAGCCCACAGTCTTTGATCCCAACATCAAACATAGTCTTACTAGCTCCATTACCCAGTACTGAGTGCTTCCAATATGCCGCAACCGCCCTTCAAAGCCAAGACCAAGGTCTCGTGGCCCGGCGAGGAGGACGGCGACTTGGGGTTCATGGAAAACGAAATCATCGAGGTGTTCTCCATTGTGGACGACAGCTGGTGGAGCGGCCGCTTGCGACGCAACAAGGCCGAGGGCATCTTTCCCAAGGACTACGTGGAGGTGATTGCCGAGGCGCCTGCCGCCTTGCCCCATTCCACCTCCAACTTGTCCATCCACACCCCCAAACAGGGCACGCCGTCCAAGGACCTTGAGTATGAGTCCTCGCGGTACCGGGGCCTGCGGGGCGGCACACCCACGCCCACAAACTACTACGGCAGCAAGCACTCGCCCAAGCGGGCGGACGTGTCGGTGGATTACGACGACTACGACACCTCCTTCGACGACCGCCGTGCCGCCCAGTCCAGCCACTCCAAGAAGCCTAGGTCGCCCAACAAGCTCGTCTCGTCCACCAACCACCCCAAGCAGAAACACTACGGTGCGAGTGAGGACCGCGATGTTTTGCAGCACTCGGGCGCATCGTACCACGCCAAGCGTCTGTCGGTTGACAACAAGCGCCTGAGGTCACGCCCCCAGTCGCAGGTCCAGGCGCAATCACAGCCCACATCACAGGTGTACGAGGGCGGGTATCACAAGTCCCACTCCTATAACGATGTGTCGACCATCCCCGCGCGGGTGCCGCTTTTCTCCAACCACACGGTCGAAGCGTTTTCACCAGACAGCCTGCCACGGCGCCGTGCCGAGGACGAGGAGATGCACGAGATCCTCCGCAAGCGGGCGCAGTTGGAGATGGAGTTGCAGCATCTCAAGGCGTTGGAGCAGAAGCGGCGGTCGAAGATTGGAGGGTATGAGGCCAAGGGCTATGAGTCCAGGGGCTATGACTCCAAGAACTACGACTCCAAGAATGATTCTTCAAAAGTTGCAAACTACGAGTCCAAGCTTGCTGGCTATGACCCCTCCAACAACTCGTCCTACGTCAGTGAAGATCTCGGCTCCTCCAAACGCAACTACCACTCGCGCGACGACCTAGGCAAGAAGTTGACTGCCGACACCGACGATGAGTACTACTCTCGAAAGAGCCCCTCCCCGCCACCGCCACCTCCTCCCAAGCACACCACCCCCATCAAGTCCTTCGCCTACCAGGAAGACATCGACACCCAGCCCATTGCCACCAAGCTTGCCCCCAACCGCTTGCCCTTCGATGCCGACGACTTCAAGTTCTCCGGCAACAGCCACGCGCGGGTCCCCATGACCGACGACGAGGTGTTCAAGTTGTCGGTGTTGCAGCAAGAGGAGCTCAAGAACTCCATCAAGTCGCTCCAGAGCGATGTGTTGAACTTGTCGGAGCTCAGCGCCACCAGCGCCGGGTCGTTCATCCGCCACAAGTACGAGAAGGAGCTCCTTGCCCAGCAGGACCGCATGAACGGCTTGACGTTGGACGACGACAACAAGCAGCAGTTGGTGGAGTCCATTTTCCAGGACAAGAAGAAGCAGTCCAATATCTTCAAGAAGATCTTGGGCGCCACCAAAAAGGGCGCCGAACCCAATCCCATCGAGCGCCGGTTCCAGCAGGACGAGGAGATCGACTGGACCACCCACAAGTTCGACATCAACAGAATGAACTCGCTCACCTCCCACGACAAGCAGTTGAGAACGCGCCGGATCGTGCGCGAGGAGGGCAAGTTGATCATCAAGCCGTTGGACTACATTTCTGAGATCAACACCAACGAGATTCTTGGCGACGACCACGAGAACCACGAGATGGAGGACCACATCGAGGCGTTGAAGGCCGACTTTGGCCGCGGGTTCCTGAAAATTACCGTCTTCATGAACAACTACCCCATCGCGTTTGACTTGAACGAGTTGATTTCCGATGTTAGTGTCAAGTTCAACTCCTCCAAGATCCACCAGCTCCGGTGCGTGTTGCTTCACATGTGCAAGTTCCACATCACCGAGGAGCCCAGCCAGATCTCCCAGGAAAAGCCCAAATTGGGCGAGGTCATCCACAACGGCGAGGCCACCATCTACCAGCTCAACTATCTCTTCAAAAAGATCTTGGACGCCTTGCGCATCCCCTCGGAGATCGTGCTCGGGTTCTGGAAAAAGCCCAACGAGTTCTACCACAACGAGCAATATATCATCAATCACTGCTGGTTATCTGTGTTGCTCGACGAACATTTCTACATTATCGATCTTTTTTGTTTCAAAAACGGTAATGTGTGTAACATTAGAAACCATCCCAATGAGTTTAACGAGTTTTATTTCCTTACGAAGCCTCTCTACATGGTTTCTACCCACATACCTTCCATCATTGATCTACAGCATGTGATTCCTCCCATTGACCAAAACGTCACCTTTTACTTGCCACGAGTATATTCTGGTTTCTACAAGAGCGACTTGTCCTTCAGAAATTTCAACAACGCTTTGACCAGGTTGAAGGACTCAGAATTCTTTGAGCTCGAATTGAACGTTCCTGTCGACGTTGAATTGTTTAGTTTGATCAAGACCGCCAAGGTAACCACCAACGAGCTCAGTTTGTGTCAGATAAAGTGGGTCAGCAATAAGAGAATTGCTAAGATCAAGGCCATATTACCAGAAAACGAATCCATTGGTGTTCTACAGGTGTTCTCGGGCCCCAAGGGGTTACAAAAGCATTTTGACAACATTCACGAGTTGTCAATCGTTATTCCACTTTATCACACGGGAGATTACAAACCATGCAAGTTTACTCCAAGATTTCCCACAGTGCAGAGTCAAAATAACGACCTATACATTAAAAGTCCCCAAACCAGTAAGATTGTGGTGAAAAACTCGTACAATTTTGAAATTTTACAGCACCCCTCGAATGGTTTGACTAATTCATCCATGCTCATCAACCAGGACTTCAAGATTGTTATTGAATCTCCCTCAGGCAAATATTACAAATTGGTCAAAAGCGACCCTACCAAGCCATTTGGGTCCTATGAGAGTAATATTAAGTGCCAGGAGGTTGGTCTATACAGAGGTCTTGTTATTGGTGACAGCGGTAATAGTTGGTACGTCTTTGCACAATGGGAATGTGCCAATGGCGTTGTCAACTAATTCCATCTTGCCTGACTTTCAGTTTTTGATTTTTTCGTCCGTTTGCATTTACATGTACGCATTGCATCTAGCTCCCTGTCAGTACCTGATACGACTGTAGGAAAAATTCATGTAAATTGGAGAATTTAGATGAAGACGGGGACAGTCGTGGGCATTGACTTGATATATTCAAAATCATCGCAGATAATAATATCCTTAGTTTCAGCTGCGTTAGAGAGATAGAAGTAATTACATTACTACAAAATATAAATTCAATAAAAATATATACGAACAAATAAACAATAATTAACAGAAATATCGTTTTGACTAAACCTTAATTCAAGTTAACAATAGCACCACCCATTCCTCTCCTGCCATTACTTTACTACCTGTAATCTGGCTCTGTTCTGGAGTCCCCCAGTCCATTTCATCACGTGATCAGATATGAATATTTACTTCCATCTTTCTACTCTTTAGCCATCTCCTTCAATGACCACTTCTCCGCCAAAGTATTCCAAAACAAAAAAGGTAGGTGAAGGTACCTATGCCGTGGTTTACCTTGGAACGCAAATTTCCACCAATCGCCGGATTGCCATCAAAGAAATCAAGACCGGTATGTTCAAAGACGGTTTGGATATGTCTGCCATAAGAGAGGTCAAGTACCTCCAGGAGCTCAAACATCCCAATGTCATCGAACTAGTCGATGTGTTTTCCGCCACAAACAACCTCAATTTGGTGTTGGAGTTCTTGCCGTGTGATCTCGAGGTGTTGATCAAGGACACCTCTGTGGTGTTCAAGTCGGCCGATATCAAGTCTTGGTTGTTGATGACGCTTCGTGGAATCCACCATTGTCACCGGAACTTCATTTTGCACCGGGATTTGAAGCCGAATAACTTGCTTTTGGCCCCAGACGGCCAGTTGAAGATTGCCGATTTTGGTTTAGCCAGATCTTTAGGCAATGCCAACGAAGACTTGAGTTGCAATGTGGTTACTAGATGGTACCGTGCGCCAGAGCTCTTGTTTGGAGCCAAACACTACACCAATGCTGTGGACATGTGGTCAGTGGGCATAATTTTTGCCGAATTAATGTTGAGAACACCCTACTTACCAGGAAAGGACGATGTGGACCAATTGGATGTTACTTTCAGAGCTTTGGGCACACCCACAGAGCAGATCTGGCCCAATGTGTCGATGTTGCCGCTGTACAATTCGTTGAGGGTGTATCCTCCACCTTCAAGACAGGAATTGAGAAATAGATTCAGTGCAGCCACAGAAAAGGCCCTCGATTTGTTGATTTCTATGACCCAGTTGGATCCCAGCAGACGGTGTGATCTGACACAAGCATTGTTGCACGATTTCTTCTTAGAGTCACCCAGAGCAACGGAGCCAGAAGATTTGCCCAAGAAGAAGGAAAAGAGAGTAAAGGAGGAAGAGGACGAGATGAATAAGAGATTAAAAATCTAGGCAATCTGATGGAATTAAATTAAAATTAGAAGAAGGAAACATGAACAAGAATAATTAATCTAGACAATAATCTGCACTAAGATAAAGTAAAATCAGGAGAAGGACAGATGAATAAGAGATAATTCATCTAGGCAATAGTCTGCATGAGGGCAGGCCCAAATCATCAGTTTCAAGTGCAAATGGATGCAGAGATGCAATGCCATGGTTGCAATACAGATAATCACACCGACAACAAGAATAATTCAATGGTATTCAAGAACTATAGAAAATAAATGTATAGGATATTCATCTAAATCATAACCGTTAATAACAGACACAATAGACATAAACAGGATATTTCAGACCCAATAGAGTAGGATATTATTAGTATCTAAGAATAAGCACAAGTCAATAAAAGCAATAGACATAGTTCATAAGCTCTACTTATTCTACTTATGATATAGATCTCGTACGTACTCGGCAATGGCCCACGAGCTCGTTAATCCAGGACTCTCGATGCCCACCAAATTTACGAAACCAGGAAATCCCGACTCTTCCTTAATGTAGAAGTCGGCAAATTGTTTCTTATTGTCCTCGGCAGAAAGAAGCTTTGGCCGGACTCCAGAGTAGGAAGGAATCAATTTGCCTTTGCGGACACCAGGAAAGTAGCGTTCTACTGCTTGGTATGCTGCGTCCAAGTTGGTGGCACTTGGAGTGTAGTCAATGTCTTTGGCATCTTGCACGTCCAACCACTCCAAATCGGGGCCAAACTTGACCAGACCACCCAAATCAATGGTGAGATGCGTTCCTAGCGAAGAAGCGTTCGGATTGGGACATGGATAAATTAATTTGTCAGTTATTCTGGAGCCTCCCTCAAACAGAAAGTAGGTTCCTTTGGCGAAGAAGCTGGAAAAGTGCCTTTCTGGGGGCAACACCATGTTTGCTATCTTCTGGGCGTGCAATCCGGCACAATTGACAAGGTTATCGGAGGTTATTTCGAACTCAGAACCCGAAGCGTCCTGGAGTGAGACAGTGTACTGGGACTGATTTGGGTCGAAATCAATGGCAGTGACGGCAGAATTGATGCCGACGGTTCCGCCGTTGGCCTCCAATTGGCCTTGGAAGTAGACGGTGAGGTCGTGGGCCGAGATGATGCCAGTAGTGGGGCTTTCCAAAGCACCAGCACGGGCATTGATCAACGGAAGACGCTTTTTGGCAGTTTCTGGCGACACGAACGATACTGGAACGTCATTTGCCACTGCATTGCGGGCCAATTGCTCCAAGTACTCTGCCTCCACGTCGTCCTGGGCCACCACCCATTTTCCACACTTGCGCAAGTTCACCTGGAACTTGCCCGAATCCGCCGCCTGGTAGAGCAATTGCTTGCCCCGAATGCAAAGACGGGCCTTAAGCGAGTCCTGGGGATAGTACAAGCCGGCATGTATGACCTCCGAGTTGCGGGAGGTGGTTTCTGTAGCCAAATGGCCATGTTGCTCAACTAGCAAAACGTTATTGGACGGAATTGCCAGTAATTCAGCTCCTATGGCGGTTCCAACGACACCGCCACCCACAATGATATGAGAGAACTCAGCAGAGGCAGTCAGAGCCGAGCTGAAGGCCCTCCAAAGGGCCCTGGAAGTGCTGGATCTAGAGAAGAACATGGCCAGACATATCTGGTCACGTGAGGCGATGTGATTCAGTAGCAAGGCAGATTATCACGAGATGAATATAGAGGCGGGAATGGCACAAAAGCAGGCAGCTGGTCCAGCAAAAAGGAAAATGGGCCAATTGGCAAACCCCGGATTGAAAGGGGATCTAGAGAAAAGCGAATAGAAGTGACGATAAAGGAGAAAAGCGAATGTGACAACAATGAGAATAATTTGAGTGAGGAATTGAATTAAATCAAACAATTAGAGTACCAAGTCAACACCACTAAATTAAAGTATTCTACCGTTCTGCACCACTAAATTAGAGTATTCTACCGTTCTACACAATTCAATTAGAATATTCTACCGTTGTACACAATTCAATTAGAATATTCTACCGTTCCGTACCACTCCATTAGCGTATTCTATCAGCACAATTTCTCGGTATTCCATCTGTACTTTACCACTCAATAGCTAGTATTCCACCACTCAGCACGCTCAATTAGCTCAGTATTCCATCCTCCAGTAGCATTACATTTTTCAGTACTCCATCCAATTTCTCTCATTTTCAGCACATTCTCGCCCTATTCAACCCTTCCAAGAACAGGCCACGGCCCAGACATTCCAAATGCTAGGCACGAAAGTGGCGTGGGCAGTGAGGTGAGATGCAAATGGTGGGACATTCTGGCCGGGAGACGACAGAGGAATCATGTCACAATCGGCTCCAGATGTTCCAGGCAGGTTTGAGGCGGCCCCTAGGTGAACGAACGTTGGCAGGGAAGGCAGTATCCGAACCAACGGGCTTATAATATTAGAGTTGGTGGTTAGTCTACTTTCTCTGAGTCTCACATTCTATTTTTCACCGCAGACTTCTTCTCTTCTCACTCTACTCTTCATACCATTCTTTCACTCTTCACTCCATACTTTCACTCTTCACTCCACTCCACTCTTCACTCTCCCTTCCTTTTCCTTCCACATTCTCTTCTGTCCATTCTCGCCGTGCTGATCTCCGGCATCTTATCTGGTGGGCCCACCGCCACTGCAACCCTAGGCCATCACTCTCATCACCGCCATCGCTTTGTGCCTCCTTGTGCCGCGGCATCTGCTGCTTTGTACCGTTGTCGGTTATGGTATGCCGTTGTCGGTTGTGCCTTGTGCCCTGGGCCCGCCCTCCATCTCCCCATTCTCCTCTTCCCTACCGCAAAAACCCTTGCCCTCATCATGGTGGGAATCTCTCCCACTGCGCTGGGCCTTATCGCCACGCGCACCGCCGCCCTACGGCGGTGGTAGTAGGGCGTAGGGCGAGCGCAACGGCAGTGCGTTTCAGCCTACTCCGACGTTTCACACCACCGGGCGATCTGGACCGAGCGCATCTGCCAGCAATTTCTAGCCCGCTTGTCTGGCTGCCTCGTAATGTCGTTGTTGTCCTCCTTGCAACCCAGGCCAACGCCGTGCCCGTGCTGGCAGGTACTGCAATGGAGACCAATGGGCCCATGCTCGTCAACCCTCCCAAAAGGGTAAATTGACGATCGTTTAATTGTCGGTAGGTTCGTCAGTAGCCGAGCAGGAGGGGGTAGGGTAGACGAGTGGAGGAGAAGGAGATGGAAGTATGTTAGTGGAATAATGTGGATATTGCGTGGAGGGCGACAGAGAGGGAGAGGGAGGGAGAGAAAGCGTAGTAGTAGAGTAGTAGAGTAGCACTGTTAAAGTGAATGAAAATGATGCTGAGTAAGGATGCGAAAATACTATCATACTAGTATAATACTGGTCTATGATTCTACTCTATGAATACTGTCCATGATAGTCTAGGCTATGAGGACTGCCCATGATACTATACATATCTATATAGTCCTAGTTTATTATAGCCAGCACGGACTCCACTGACAATGCTCCCTAGTCGCACCACTTTCCGTCTCCCTAGTCGCACCGCCCTAGCACCACCGCCCTAGCCCAGCCCACCACTACCACGACTAATTACGCAGTCTCTCCACTACTACCACCACCACCACCACCACCATCTCCTCCCCTAAAAAGCCACCTCCCCACAATCACTACCCTCCCTCCCGTGTCACTCCCTCTCCCTCCCTCTCTCTATTTCCCTCCTCCTCCCTCTTCCCCTACCCTTCTCTCTCCTCTCAGCCCCTCCCCGTTTCACCTCGCCCTACCTCCCCGGCCCACTTTCAGTAGTGCATATCTACCGCCATTTTCCCGTAAAAACACCGGGGCCTCAAAATTTTGACAATTTCTGCCCCGAGACACTTCACTCATTTACCTCCCTCCCCCCTCCCTCCTACTACACCAGTGTCCAGTTCAGCATCGCCATGAGATCCATTAAGTCCGTGGTCGTCGGCGACGGAGGAGTCGGTAAGACCTGCTTGTTGATCTCCTACACCACCAACACCTTCCCCAACGACTATATCCCCACTGTGTTTGACAACTACCTGGCGTCAGTGATGATCGACGGCGAGCCCATCAAGCTCGGATTGTGGGATACTGCTGGCCAGGCCGAGTACGACAGGTTGAGACCCTTGTCGTACCCGCAGACCGAGATCTTCATGTGCTGCTTCTCCGTGATAAGCCCAGACTCGTTCCAGAACGTCAAGTCCAAGTGGATACCCGAGATATTGCACCACCTGCCCAAGAACATCTTGATCTTGTTGATCGGCACCAAGGTCGACTTGCGGGACGACTTGCACGTGTTGGACGACCTTGCCGAGAAGAACACCGCCCCCATCTCCCCCGAGCAGGGCGCCAAGTTGGCCAAGGACATGGGCGCCATCCGCTACATGGAGTGCTCTGCCGCCACCCAGGTCGGGGTCAAGGAGATCTTCGACTACGCCATCCGTGCCGTGTTGGACCCACCCTCCAAGGCCGGTGACTTTGCTTCCAGCGACACCTCGGCCATCGGGGCTCCGGGTGCCAACAGGGGCGCTGTGCCCGGCGCCCAGGCCAAGGCGGTCAAGAAAAGAAAGGTCAGAAAGACTAGATGTACTATTTTATAGGTAATAAACATGTATATTAGAATGAAGAAGAAGGGAAGAAAAAGGAAAAATAAGAGACAAAACGAGACGAAAGGAGACGAAAGGAGTTGAAGAATTGGATTGGACTGATACGGAAATAGAGTTACTACTGCGAATGATAACTCTGGATATCTCCATCTCTGGACTTTTCACTATTATCTCCTGCTAACTCCAGAAATAATATATGGCAAAATTATCCATACTAATCTATGAAATAGTACTATTAACTCCATACTATTAACTCCATACTATTTATCTATGAAATGGCGTACTATTAACCCCATACTATTAATTTATACAATAGAATACTATTAACTCCATACTATTTATCTATCGTATTACTGATTCCATAAATATCAGCTCCATACTATTAATCCCATATTATTAACATTAATATCAAGTCTAACTTCTATGAATCTCCATACTATTAACTCCAAGGTATTAATCGATGTATCCCATGCCATTAATCTACGAATCTCCATGCTATTGACTCCATACTATTAATTCTAAATATTCTCTCCATATTACCTCCACTGCTTCTTACTTCCTTTTCGGATATCCACGGCTGCTACTCGGACGTGAATGTCAACAAGGATTGCCTACTCGACTTCTAAGCCCTCACCATTGCCCATCCTACAGCCTTTTGGAATATTCGGTCTCTGGAATCCATGCATACGGTAGTTGCTACACCACACTACTCCAAGCCCAAAGCAGCAGATCATGCTCTATTTAGCCACCATGTTCATGTCGCCACCATTCCAATGTCGCCACCATTCTAATTATGTCATCTTCCTCCCTTTCGTCTATTCACTTCTATATCTACTCATTTACGTCCATTTATATTAACCGATCGTTTCTTTCTTCTTCTTCTACTTCTTTTTCTTCTGTCCCCCTTCTTCTCTCCTTTCGCCCTCTTCTACTCATCTCAGCTGCAGGGCTAACCCCAATTTCACCCCCACCGCCTTGTACGGTGCTATCTCTTGCAAGTGAAATTCCCGTTTTGTGCCATGATGAGGCTGTCTTAGATCCTATAATGTTCTAGACAGAGCCATTACACCCAAGCCAGCGTCAGCCGTAACCTTATCCGCTTCCAGTAAGCCGGGTCTAGCCGTAACCTTATCCACATCCACCCAAGCCGGGCTCGACCGTAAACTGCTGATCCTTTTGAAGATTTTAGTGAGGCCTATTCCATAGCGAACGGAGTCAAATTCAATAATCCAACTACACCTGGTCTACATGAATGCAAGGTTCTCTCCCTGTGATATACTCTTGGTTATTCGCCTTGCTTTATCGCTATGGCTATTTCTGTATTGGATATTGTACACACCACATTTGGACTATGTTCCCAATATGGATTAGAGAAGTGTTAGTGGGCCTGATCGGATCTGGAATGTGCCAAATGGCCCAGTTCGGATCATTGGCGATTTCCCGATGCTGCAGAGATTTAGGTTTCAGGGCCCTTTCCCGATTCACTCTTATTACCTGTCTATTTTCCTGCTCTGTCAATATGGAAAATGGAACACAAGCATATGATCTATGTGAGAACTGGATAATTAGAACAAAAGCCATATGATCTATGTGAGAACTGGATAATTAGAGCATAAGGCATAGGGTCCAACTGTCACTATACGAACATTGGATCCTATATCATCTGTCACTTCATGAATAAAGCATTGCATATCTCAAGTATTCTTCACTTCATCATGGCTGCACGGGCTGGATGCACCCCCTCCAAGGCAGGCGCCTTCTTCGCCTCCTTGTCCTTGGCCACCTTCTTCCGACGCTCCTCCAACAACACCTCGTTCTTTTCCTTCAACTTGGCCAACCGGGTCTCGGAATTGCCGCCTCCCCCGACGGTCAATTCCACGTTGATCTTTCTGTTCCTCAACGTGGTGTGGTGCATTTTCAACGCAAGCTCCATCTTGCTCTGGATCTCCTGCGTGTCGTTGTCAAACTCCATGAATGCAATGCCCTTGTCCTGTCTGATGCGGAAACGGTCGGGGTTGGAGTTCTTGAAGTGAGACACCAACTCCAGCTGCTTGATGTCATAGGGCAAGTTTCCCACAAACAAGATGAACCGAGGGCCTTTTCCGCCGTTGACGCCCTTGCCTTTCTTGCCTCTTCTGGTCTTTCTCTTCTTGGGCGCCTGGTCCGAGTCGGGAGTCTGGTTGTCGCCTTCTGTAACAGAGGAAGTAGTAGTACTTCCCTCCTTTTCCTGCTCCAAGGCCCGTTTTTTGGCGGACTTTTGCTCCTTCTCCTCCACACGCTCCTCCTTGGACTTGTTCTGCTTGAACTGCAACGCCTTGAGCTGCTTCTTGGATAACTTCTCCTCCATGACAGTGTAGCCTGTAAAATTCTTGCCCATCTCAAATTAATGCTGACGCACGTGACCGCATCGACCTGATGAGCCCAGACTGGAGGTGTCAAAACGGCGAAACGAGGCACGGAACGCGCGTTTTTGGCGCCCATGAAATGCCCCGCACTACCAGTGCCCCCTTGCACGTTTTTTCCCGCCAGTTTCCGGCCCCAGCAAGGAAAGGAGCAAACAATGTGGAGGCACTGGCGTGGGTCACGTGCGCGACTTATTCCCTCAATTTCATCACAACCACTACAACTCCCTGTTGTTGACTCGTGGGCCCAAATAGCGGTTCGACAGTCCCACAACTCGTCGTTCTCTTCTCCGTCATGAAGAACATCAAGATTGCCGTCCAAACTCCGCGGTCCCGCTCTCGCCTGCCCATAAAACACGGCTCCTCACCTCGCAAGAACAACCCCTACCGAGAAAGATCCAGCGACAGAAGTGACGAGAAGCTCCAGAAGTCCAGTCTCTACAAGAAGGAGAACCCCTCGTTGCAGGACTTGCCGCTTCTGAACACTTCTTTCCAGAAAAAGTGCAAGATGCCCGAGCTCCAGGAGGACCAGATCGGCCGAGGCAGATCTCGAGACAGAGACGAGGTCAAGAGTGCCAAGAAGAGAGGCGAGGATATTGCCGTCAACAACGAAGAACGGAGACAGTCGGTCGAGCACATGGACTCCGACTTGATCAGTTTGATGGGCTTTGGCGGCTTTGGGTCCACCAAAGGCACCAGTGTCAAGGGCAAGGGCGGAGGCTACAAGGTCAGGGAAAAGACCGAATTTCGCCAGTACATGAACCGGGATAAGGGTTTCAACCGTCCATTGAGTCCAGGTCGGTGAACTGGACTAGAATTTGGTAGCAACCCCATCAACTTGCCATCTGTCGTATTATTGATTTCCTTGCTATCAGCATCCTCCATACTTTCCCCTTCCAAGTGTTTCATTTTCAAATTTAGAACCATTCGTTCCAATTATTGAGATGGATACAATAAATTTATTTCTCATGAAGTTTCCATGGTCTCAGAGCCACGTTTCTCCCTATCAGGCTTCTCATTTTGGTTCTCTCCAATTTCTTTATCGAATAATGCATTCCCATAGGTTATCCATTGCCCTACTTCTTCATATACTGGTCGCTACCTATGATCTTTCTCCTGTTCTATGTACACAACAAAACGAGACTTCATACCCTGTTAATTAGATCATATGTATAGTTACTTTTTCTGCATTATTACCTACATTGTGATGCCTAGAATGTTCATTAGACGTTATAGAATATTGATATGCTTCATTACTTGCAGTCTATCAAAATTATAGCATGCATTCATTCACTCACTTGTTCACTTACAACAACTTGGTGTGCTCTTCAATTAATTGGGCGTGCTTCTCCCTCAATTCTTCGTATGCCTTGGAAACCTTGGCTAATTTATCTTGTAAGCTGGCCAATTCTCCCGATTTTTCTTCTAACTTCGGAACCTCCTTTACGGTGGAGACGACATTGGAAAGATTTCTAAACTCAAGTTCTTCCTCGCTCTTCTTGGAAAGCCAGTCTTCGAAGCTGTTGCTGGAGTCGGTCTCATTCGGTATTTCCAAGTACAACTGGTGCTCTGTTGGGTCGTTGTTCACGAGAACTCTTTTCAAGACCGGAATAAGACGGTGTTTCTTCTCGTTTTTGTTGGTAAGCAACGAGGCATTGATGCTGTCAGAAGGACATGCTTCCACGTGGATGTAGGAGATGGCCGAGTTGCTGGGGGTGAACGCCTTCACCACCTGTCTGGTGATGACATTGGAAGCAAAGACTCTGCCCAAAGAGTCTCCAGAAATAATATTTGTACCGTCAAACGACATTTTGATTTGGGTGACGGCAATGGCAGTGTCATCATTGCCCACCTTTTGTTGGTGCTGGACAAACGACTGCTTGAGTTCGGGGTCGTTGTCCAAGGTGACTATTTTCTTGTTTCCTCCCACGCTCTCCAAGATGGAGTTGTTTACCTTGTAGAGCGGAATTGTCCTGATGATTCCGTTGGCAAGACCAGCGTAGATAGCACGTGCGGCTGGATCAACGACCAACGATTCCACTGGCAGATTCAACACGAAGGTTGTCAAAAGCGCCTTCGTGCTGACGTCATAGACACGCACGGTGCCGTCTCTGGAGCCAGTGTAAAGACGCAAGTCGTTGGCTATGCCAGACAGTGACAAGTGCACACTTGTCACTGGAAGGGTGTTATCAGTGATGGAAAAGTAAGGTTTGATGGCACGGTCATCTTCCTTGGCATATGCGCTGATCAAGTCCAACGTTCTCCACACCATGCATCTGGCATCGTGGCCTCCGGTCACCATGAATGTTCCACACTGTGAGAATGCAATTGTCGACAACTCCTGGTAATGGGCGTCTTTTACACACAAAAGATTGCCCGACTGGAGCTCCCACACGTAGAGCTTGCCAGATTTGGACCCAGCGGCCAATAGCCACGGCACTCTGAAGGATGGAGTGGAATGGTGGTTTTCAGAAGCCTCGATCTGGGGCTGGCCACACAAGGCCAAACAGCTCATTTGTTCAGGCACGGGGATCTTCTGGTCCGCGCCTTCCTTTCCCCACGACCAGACCGTCAAAAGGGCCTTTCCTTTGGAAGCAGCGATCAACCGTTCGCCCTGGCCGATTCCAGTCAATACGGCACCGTTAAGTGGCGCGTCTGCTTGCCTGAAAGCGGCGTGCTGTTGCGATGAATGTGACGAGGACGCAAGCGCCACGGACTCCTGCGAGTGTTTGTCGCCAGGGGCGCCCTGGGCAATGTAGAAAACGGACTCTTCCATGCTGGTGCTATTTACTAGGGTAAATTTTGCGATGGATATGTGCACACGTGCAAGGGGTCATGTGACCGGTGAGATGAGCATTTCCTTCACGTGACCATGTATCACATGACCGCATCACCCTCGCTATCTGCACTATTTCTAGACGTGTTTCTCTACATTCACATCTTACCACCATGCCCGTTGATTTCCTTACCACCGTGCTCTACGAAGGAACCGATGTCATTCCTGCATGGAACCACATCAAAGCATACGGCCCTGCCGTTTTGGCGGCAGGCGCCCTCAAGTACTACTTCAGCGGTACCAGCAATACTTGGGAGAGAGACATGAACGGCAAGGTGTTTATGGTCACAGGAGGCACTTCTGGAGTGGGTGCTTCGCTAGTTTACGAGCTCGCCCTGAAAGGTGCCCAGATCATTCTCTTGGTCCGGTCTACCGAGGACCTGTGGATCGTGGACTACGTTGAGGACTTGAGAGAAAGAACCAACAACTTCATGATCTACGCCGAGCAGTGCGACCTCGAGTCGCTCTGGTCGGTCCGCCAGTTTGCCACCAAGTGGTTGGACAACCAACCGCCCCGCCGTTTGGACGGCGTGGTGTGCTGTGCTGCCGAAATGATTCCTGGAGGCACCACGCGCCAGGTCACCGAGGACGGGCTCGAGCGTCAATTGGGCGTCAACTACTTCGGCCACTTCCACCTCTTGACACTCTTGGGCCCCTCGCTCCGTGTCCAGCCGCCAGACAGAGACGTCAGGGTCGTTTTTGCCACCTGCTCTTCGCACATTTTGGGCGACATTGAAATCAATGACTTGGCCTGGGAGCGTCAGTATCCATCGGGACTGCCCTGGAAGGTCCATGGCTCGTCCAAGTTGTTGTTGGGATTGTTTTCCAGAGAGTACCAGCGCCAATTGAACGCGTACGAGAGAAAGGACAAGGCACCCTGCAATGTGCGGGTCAACTTGGTCAATCCCGGTTTCATGCGGACGCCGTCCACCAGACGCTTCTTGTCGTTCGGAACTGTGTGGGGCTTGATTCTTTACGTGCTCTTGTGGCCGTTTTTCTTCTTGTTTTTGAAGAGTTCGACCGAAGGAGCCCAGCTGTTCTTGTTCGCTCTTCTGGCCCCGTTCTTGGCCAAATCTGAAGGTGGCTTGATGATCCAGGAGTGCAAGATCGCTACCAAGCTCCGCAAGGAGTACAGCGACGAGGAGTTCCAGAGAAAGGTGTTTGAGCAGACCGAAAAGATCATTGAAAAGGTGGAAAAGCAATCGGCCATCGAACGCAACAAGAACAAGTCCAAGGCCAAGAAAAAGAAGACGCCCACCAATGTCTACGAGAAGCCCAACTCCGTGGAGGAGTTGGAGGAAAAGTTGGAGGTTTTGAGAAAAAGTGTTGGCATGCCTGCATCGCTGGGAAACGAGATGCCGTTATTTCCTGACGTTTCTAGCGATTTTCCAGAGCCCCCTGTGGCCAAGCCCCGGTCTCGCAACAAGAAGAAAGCATAATGGACCAAGGGAAGAGTAGCGTGCTCAACAAGGCAATGGCCCAAAGAATAAGAAGCAATGCCACAAGCTAGTCTAAGGGAATAATGGAGCAATGCCACAAGCCAGTCTAAGGGAGTAGAGAAGCATTCCACAAGGCAATGGCCCAAGGGAAGAATGAAGCCATCAACAATGTAATGGCCCAATTGAAGAAGTGTGAATCCCACAAGACAAACAGTCTCAACGGAGTAAAAGAAGCGTGAATCTTTGGCCCAATGGAATGGCAACATGAAACCCGTTTTGGATATTGTCAGTGGACCCGATGGCGAGATCACCGGCCTACGGCGTACAAAAAATAATATCAGGGTCAAGTGTCACAGGAGAGAAGGAAAGAGCGAAAAGTTGGGGTGGGCAAGCGAGGGAAGTGGAGATCCACGAGATATCTTGAGGGGGAAGTGTTGTGCCCAATTACAGCGAGAAATCAAGCGAGTAATAAGCCTGGAAAAGAGATAACGTATCAAAATATCGCGGTATCAGTGTGTGCGCCTAGGTGTCTCTTGAGCGACCGAGCCAAGATATCTATGTTATCTCCGAGGAGCGAGCGAGTTTTCTGAGTCGAGGCCGTGGAACGTGCACAAGATCGCTAAATCACGGGCCGACCGCCTCACATTCTAGGCTCACATTCTAGTGATAGTACAGTATTACGCTGGCTAGCATATTGCTTTGCTTCCCGCCAGGGATGCGGCGGCATCAAAGGCAAGAAGATGCCGATTATGGCAAATGATTGACTTGCTGGGGTCATGAGAGAGGGACAGCCGCTAAGGAAAGAACCGGAAGAAACAATCGCATAGCTCAATACAGGAAGAATAGGAGCAATAGGAGCAATAGGAGCAATAGGATCAATAGGATCGAGGAGATCAATAGGATCAATGGAGCATGGCTCGTTGCAGGGTGTCTCGGATACCACGAGACGTACGTCCGCATATACCGGGCCAAGGAATGTCCGAATGCACCAGACCATGGAACGTCCGCAAATACCGGAACTGAGAGCCTTCGCATACACCGGGAACGAGAACGTCGGCGTGAACTAGAATCCACATAGAGCATTCACCGAGCTCTCCACACCTGCGGCGTGCTCGGCTTTCCATCCCTAGCTCGCTCGCTCGTTCCACTCGCGTACGTACGGCCCCTGTTGCATGGGCTCACCTGTCCCCTCTTCCACAGCGACGATCGCCAATCTGGTGGCCCGACACCTCATCGGGTCCTGTTCTGTCCTGTCCTGTACCGCGGACCGACGAGACACCCCGCGCCAGAATGGCCCTGGTGTGGCCAAATGTTGGGACATCAAGAAGAGCATGTTCACAACTTCAAGCTACAGTCCATAATGGTTCCAACAATCCACACAGTCCATATGAAGAATCGAGAACACGTTCCACGATTAGTAGGACGCGACGCCATGTAGCCACACGAGTCCCCACCACAGTCCAGTCCATTGCGAGAGTCCCCATTGGCCGTGCCTGTATGAGACCATCCTGTGTTGTGTTCTGGGCAGGTCGGGCCGGAGTGGAGTGGGGAGAAAAGAAGAAGAAGAAGAAGAAAAAGAAGAAGAAGTAGTAGAGATAGACTAATGGGAAGAGAACGTCCTCGAGGAATTGAGCAAAGTGGATGAAACAAGTAGAGATCGAATGTCTATTCTAGAAGTGTTCCTTCCCTCTAGTCAATCTGTCTAGTTCAGCTTTAGTCCATTGTGTCTTGTAATCTGGTGCCACGCACTGGCAGGCCGTGTCGCGCTACTGCTGCTGGCATGGCGATGAGTCCCACCACGAAAGCCAATGCCACAATGTGTCAATGGAAAGAGAGACAGAAGGAACAGGAAGAAAAGGATGGATGTTAACGAACTCACGCTGGATGAAGCTGATCCTTCTAATCTCTATCGAGTGTTCTCTCCCTGCTTCCCTCCTTGTACCCTCTTTGTACCCTCTTCATGTATGTTTCTTCTTCCCTCTTCCTTTCTCTTATCGCACTATCTGCAATCTATTGACTCACTATTCTGCCACTATTTCTCCCCACCTCACGACCCTCACACGCTCACCTCCGGTTTCTGCCACTATTTCTCCCGCCATTTCCACCACTCTCTTTCACCACCTTCTCTGTTCATCCACCACCATCACCACCATCTGCATCTCCTCCATCTCCCCCTTCTCCCCCTTATAGTCCTTTCCCCTTCCTGCCTGTCTCCACCCTCCTATACTATGGACCCCTCCACCCAGAAACACGCCGCCGTGTCGTCGTTGACCAGGCTCTTGAACGAGTCCAACTCCGCCGTCAACTCCGCCATCAGCTCGGCGCCCTTGTCCAAGAACCATTCCACCACCTCGCTCGACAAGGTCACGTCGTCCGGCACCATCACACCGGCCCATCCCGCCGACTCCTCCTCCAAAACCCTTGCCGCCGACACCGCCGACAACGAGCCCGGCTCGTTGCAAATCATCACCGACAAGCTCGCCGACGTCACTGTGGTCAACGGCTTCGACCCGTCGCCCCGCACCACCTCCGGCCTGCCGTTCACGCCCATCCTGCCCAAGACCCACGGCCGCACGCTGTCCACGTCTCTCTCCAGCTTCAACAACCTGGCCTTCCAAAACCTGGGCGTACGGCCCAGCGCCGTGGCCACCGCCAGCCCCCGCGTCATCCGCAACAACCTGGTGTCGCACCTGTCGTTCCTCGCCACCGCCGGCGAGTCGTTGTCGCTGTCCATTCCCTACAGCGCGCCCGGCGGCCGCAACCGCTCGCTGTCGTTCTCCACCGCCAACGCCACCTCCACCGCCAACGCAGCTGCGGGCGGCCCCTTCGCCCAGGACTCCGGCTCGCACATCCCCAACCTCCCCAACGGCCAGCCCATCTCCTCCATCCACATCCAGTCGCCCCAGGTCAGCTCGTCCGCCATTGAGCCGCGGTTTGTCATCTCCAAGCAGCGCGTGGCCCAGGCCCACGCGCAGGCGTCGTTGAGCTCGTCCGCCAGCCAGCGTTCGGGCTCGCAGTCTGGCTTGTCGTATTTCTTCTCATCCAAGAACAAGCCAGTCAAGCGCGATTCGTCCACCGACTTGGGCTCCTTCTACAACAATGCATACTCCGAGCAGGCGGTGGCCAGCTCGCCACTGTCAATGTCCTCCAGCGACTCGGTCAGCTCGGCTGCCCAACAGTTCACGCCGCAGACCCGCCACAACTCCATGGCCAACTTGAAGCGTTTCTTCAAAAAGGGCTCCACCCCCGCGCCCGCCGCCCCTGTGTCCAATCTTTCTAGCTCGCTCCGCTCGAACGGGCTGTTCAGCGCGGCGAGTGCCACCAACGGCGTGAACATTCCAACCAATAACAACAACGCTGGCTCCAACACTGGCTCCAGCTTTGCCCCTTCGTCCTTAACATCCTCGTCATCCAACGCCTCCATCTCCCAGTCGCCTGGGTCCACCTCCATCAGCCGCTCTCTGTCCATGTTGCAAAACAAAATCTCCTACCAGGAGCGGCGCGACCTGGTCACGCCGCTTCTCAGCCAGCAGCAACTTCCCTTTTCCAAACGCTACGGCAAGTTTGGCGAGAGTCTAGGCGCCGGCGCTGGCGGTGCCGTCAAGCTCGTATCGCGCATCAGCGACAAGAAGGTGTTTGCCGTCAAGGAGTTCCGGGCCAAGTACCAGAACGAGTCCAAGCGCGACTACGCCAAAAAGATCACCGGCGAGTACTGCATTGGGTCAACCCTCAAGCACCCCAACATCATCGAGACCGTTGAAATCTGCTACGAAAACGAGCGCATTCTCCAGGTCATGGAGTACTGCGACTTCGATTTGTTCGCCATCGTCATGTCCAACAAGATGTCGAGGGAGGAGATCAACTGCTGCTTCAAGCAGATCTTGCTGGGCATCCACTATCTCCACTCCATGGGGTTGGCCCACCGCGACTTGAAGTTGGACAACTGTGTCATCGACGTGCGTGGAATCGTCAAGGTTATCGACTTCGGCTCGGCCGTGGTGTTCTCGTACCCCTTCACCAAGACGTTGATAGAGGCCCAGGGCGTGGTGGGCTCCGACCCATACCTTGCACCTGAGGTCTGTGTATTCAACAAGTACGATCCCCGGCCCGTGGACGTGTGGTCTGTCGCCATCATCTACTGCTGCATGATGTTGAAGAAGTTTCCTTGGAAGGTGCCCAAGCTCCTGGACCCCAGCTTCAAGCTCTTTGCCTCGCGCGGCGACTTCCTTCCAATAAGTGAGGTGTTGAAGAAGACGCCCCAGGACGCCGTCAACACCAACACCAGCCGCGGCTCGCTGGATTTGGTGGATATCGACGAGCTGGCCGAGGTCAAGCACGACCAGAAGAAGCCTGAAAAGGCCGACAAGACCGACAAGCCCGACGCCGAGGGCTCTGCCCACACTAGCTCCGAGAGCGGTGTGGGCCGCTTGTTGTTGGCATTGCCCGAGGACTGCCGTCCATTGATTGGGCGCATGGTGGAGCTTGCACCAGCCTGCCGTATTTCCATCGAGGACTGCTTCAACGACGACTGGCTCGCGTCCGTGAGCATGTGCACGGTTGAAGAGAAAATGACCATAGACGGTCTTCCGGAATATGCCGTGGTCAAGTGTACGGACCACGAGCACACCCAGGTGGACCAGTCGAAGGCACACATTGCTGCCTTTGACAAAACAAAAAAGAAGTAGTACATACTGCATCAAGTCATGAAGAGTAGGGAATGTAGCATGTAGCGATGAATTTAGATCTGTAAATATAATAAAGTGATAACTGAGAATGGTGAAAATCAGAGTGAATGAATTATCATGCTAGTTAAGCAGATAGTATGCAAGACATTCCTCGAGGGAGTCCAACCAATGGTAGACATTTGGGTAATTGGTTGTAATTATTACCTACTACATTTATTTAGACAGGGAAGATATCCTAACTAGTGATGATTCCAATCTAATGTAGATAATTTGGATAATTCATTAATGTAAATTTTTCATCACTTTTTGCCCTTTATCAGACATATAGAGTGCAGAAGAAATGGTTGGTCATGATTCAGCATTAATGGAAGGCAAAATAGGAAATGAAGTAATATAGGAAATGAAATTAATAAGGGAAATAAAAGCATCGTATATTTTCACTCGTTTCGAATTATGAATTGCAGCTGTTCTACTAATTATTAAGGTAACAATTTCAGTATAATGCCAACTACTCGGCTCTCATCCTTTCAAAACGGATCTATTGACGTTGAATATTTTCTCCTATAATAATATGGTAATAATTACAGATCTAAAGCGGCCATTTTTTCATTCCGTGAACTTGGTATTGTATAGCTGAATTTTTAGTGAAGATTCTAAATGGTCAACACATTACAGAATAGGACCAAAGACTTATACCATTAGAAACAAAAAAACTTATTCCATATTTGGAGCCATACAGGGTATTTACCCTTTAGTCCGACTGCTCCCTTCCTTCAATTAATTCTGATCAATTGCTCTAACCTCGACTTTCCCTTCATCAACTACATCGTCATCTCTCTCTACTTCCTTCTTTCTTGCTTATATTACAGTTGTCCTATGTACATTATGGCACCACGGTGATACCCACGGCCTCGGCTGTCGACAACACAGCACCCACCACCGCCTTCAAGTCCACGTCTCTGTGTCTTTCGTCGGTCTTCTTGATCTTGGCGATCTCGTATGCATGCTTCAAGGAGATTTCTCCCACGTTCTCGTGGCCGGCCTTTCCCGAGCCTTGGGTCACTCCGGCGGCCTGCATCAACAACCACGACGTAGGAGGCGACTTCATCTCGAAAGTGAAGGTACGGTCGGGCTTGACTTGGAGAACACATGGAATAGGTGTGCCTGGGTTGTAGTGGGCGGTTCTGGCGTTGAATTCCTTGCAAAAGTCAATAGCCTTGACACCCTTGGAACCCAAGGCGGGACCAACGGGAGGAGCAGGTGCAGCTTTGCCTGCACCCACGATCAATTTGATCATGGCAGCCTTTCCTGACATGTTGGAGTGAAAAATTTGATGTTCGCAATGGAGAATTTGTATAGTGCGAGAATAGAGAGAATAGTGAGAAAACTAGGGGACTGAAAATAGCGAGAGGTGAGGGAAGTCGCGGTAGAAATGGAAAGTGTTGGAAATCTTAGCGAGGGAATAATTGAATAAGGAGAGTTAAATAGGTGGGCTTTAATGGTGGGGATGGTCTGGTTTGGTTCGAATCACTATATGGACTCATTGGGTTTAGAGGATGGCTTTCTTTCAGGTGCTAATTGGTGCAATTTTCTGATGCAGCCAATGGGTTTACTGTGGCACTGAGAGAACTTAAGGAACTACGTGCGAAGAAGAGATAGAGAAAATGTGATGGGAATATGAATGATTGGGCTTACTTGGGATTATCGTCGCTAATGGTGAAACTTGAAACTTTGGTATTTGGTGATATTAGAATGTTAATCTTTGGTACTTCTGTAGCACGCTTTGTAATTATTCTCTGGTTGCGAAATTAGAATATTGGACACAACTGTTATAGGTCAAGACATCTGACACTTACAGATCATATAGAGGGCTAATAGGGTATTCTAGACATATTCCTTGTCTCTACCATTAATTTGGCTCAGATGAGTGGGGAAGGGTCCAATTGATGTAGGACGTTTCTGTAGAAGTTGACAAGCCTCAGGTTAATTAATAACACCGTTTAATTATTGCCCAAATTTAGTCCCCTTTAATTTCATGCCCTTTATAGTAAGTATTTCTCGGTTTGGGACCAATTGCTTTAGATCCTCCAATTTTTCAGGTGTCAGTAATTCTAGCAGATTAGATTGAGTTTCATTAATCTGATCTCGAAATGAAACGTGAAATTTCATCCATTCTTGTGGGAATATTTCCATACTGTCATATAGTCACTACTGAATAGCAACTTTAGACAGAATTCTCATACCAAGGACTCTCTATGTATCAGATTCCAAATTGAGCTAATTTGCTTACACACAATTAGGTATTTCAAGCCGCATCAGTCTATGTTGGAGTAGAACTAGAAGTATTGCCGTAGGTTTCCATAGGCAATGGCAAGAGTCAACTGTCAATATTAGCAAGGGGTATCTGGTATTCTAGTAATTCCGTTGGACAATCTATTTTTCATAAATTATCCAAAGATCAAAGCCCCAGATTCACATTTGAATATCATATCAAAAGTGTAAAATGGAAGATTCTCCGCAGGCTTTTAGCACTCACTTAACATCGAAATTACCTCACCTAAATATTAGGTAATTATGATTAAGTACTGAAGTATGGGCTATATAATTACCTAATACATTCCGAGTCATATTCTACCACTTTTGAGTCCACCAGTGATTACAACTCTCATATAATCACCACCTCCCCACTCTCTTACTTCTCTCTGTCGATACAGACACGACCAACTATACCAATATCAACTTTCTGCATCTCATCTCTACAATTACTGCAATGAAGACTTTCCCATTGAATTCCCGTTCCAAAACGACGGCACTCAAGCAGCCCAAAGAGCTCTTCACATATTACCGAGATCTCGATGCCAATTACATCTACGACAAGGCCGAGGTCCGCTCTCGTGCCTCTTATTACTACTTGCCTGATAGTGAAGTCAGCAAGAAGCCCGACTTACAGGGCGGATACTCCAAGTTTCGGAAAATCCCAGAGGAGCAGAACTTGGGTGACTTCGAGCTGTTGTTAGTTGGAATCCAGAAGCACGAAGAAGCCAACGGTGGAGAGAAGATCGGAGTAGATGTGGTGACTTTCCGTGGACTTATGACCAAGCTTATGGCCATTCCCTACAACACCAGAGACCCAGTGGATTTGAACATCGTGGCTTTTGACGGCCAGTTGTTCATAAAGAGCGACAATGGCATTGAAACCAAGAGACGGGCCGAAGAAACCCAGCAGAAACAGGCCCAAGGCGAAGAGCAGTTCGAATTCATCCAGAAATGCGAATATTCAGGCTACAAGTTCGAGGCGTTGTCCACAATCCCCGCCCCATGGGCCCAGACTTCCCGTCTGACCATCGAGAAACGCAGCAAGAAAATTGTCAACAACTACGAGCAGTATCTCTCAGTAATCCGGACTGGAATCGGCAAGATCAAGATGTTGATGGCAGGAGAGGTGGACTGTGTGTGGGATTACATTCCCGACAGCGGCACCGAGGTGTTGAGCCACTATGTGGAGTTGAAAACAAGCAAGGTGTTGGAAACCCACAAGCAGTTCATCACTTTCGAACGCAAGTTGTTCAAAACCTGGGCCCAGTGCTTCTTGATGGGCATCCCCAAGGTGGTATATGGATTCCGGGACAACCAGTTCTTGTTGCAGGCCCTCGAAGTGTACGAAACCGAGCAGATTCCCGTCATGGTTAAAAACGACGCCAAGATCAATTGCACCAGTGCAATCAAATGGTACGGAGCAGTGCTAGAATGGATCGTGAATGAGATTCCTCGTGATGATGAAACAAAGGCGTGGAGAGTCAGTTACGACCCAGGCTCGAGTACCTTCTCTCTTATGGAGCTAGTAGGTGCTGACAACGAAAGATTGCGGAACGGAGAGATATTGACTGAAGAATTCAAGAAATGGAGAAGAAGAGAACGCCCCATTTAAACACAGTCAAGATAAGTTAAATTTTCTAGCTGGAAGGAAGTCTGTGTCAAGTGGAAGGCTTCGATTCTAGAAATCGATTCTAGAAAAACAATGTCAAGGACAGGAATTTTAATTCTAGGAAATGGGCAGTATGGGAAGAAAATGTCAGGAAAGTTCTGCAATAACTATTTCATCGCCAGAGAATGGCATTTCCTCCATATTCAGGACTTTTCGATTTGTCACTCACCAATTAACCACAATCTATTATTAATGGGAAATGTTGAGAAATCTGCGATCTGGTCTAACAACCCCGCTAGATATTATTCAGAGCAAATCAAAGACAGTATTCGTGACCCTTCCCCGCTGGAATTAGTCAGTCTATTATGTTGATCCTCTTGGTGGTGGATCTAGATCTAGATACTAATAGCTCAGCATTATAAGGCGTACTCAACTGACTAACAGAACCAGCCTAGGAATTGACATAGGATGGACTCCAGGCGGAATCCCACGGTATTTTTAGAAGTATTAGTATTTTAGCCCCGAGAAGACTTATTCTATAGTTGACGTGTGTCAACTTTTCAGTAACGTAACAGTATATACTACAATTGTAAGCACGATGAGATGCATAGAGACTATTCTCGATCTAGACTTTTAGATATGTAATGGAGTTTCGGAAAAACCTGAAGTGGAGGTCAGGGATTTACGAATTCTCCATGCATAGTTGCAGCATTCTGATTACATTGTGCATTAGATCCAGACTTGATTGACATGATAATTCCGGCCGACCCAACAGCACGCACATATCTGGCCCTGTAACTCCGACCCCGAAGTAGTAACTCCGGTTCTATCGTATTTCTAGCCCGAGAATGATTAGTGTGGGTACAATTCCAGGTGGATTTGTAAGGCAAGGTTGGCTAGTGCGATTTGTAAGAATGTCTGGACCTGGATTGCTCACTAATTTTAGCGAGCGAAGCGAACAGGCACGTTTCTCAGCAGAAGGGCAGTGAAAAATCGGCTTTGCCGGCGGGAAATCGCCGTTCCAAGGGCATAGTGTTGACGGGGGCCCCTTGCACTACGGAATTGGCGCATTTCTGCGCCATTGCGGCCTCTTCTGCAATGCCTAGCGCCATATGTCCTTGTCCCTTAGCACCACGCACCTGCACCGTTAAGGGTTTCGCTGAAGTCAAGACAGTGCCACAATAGACACAGAAGAAGAATACACGACGACGTTATGGACACGAAGCTTGTTGGACACGACAGTCATAGACACGACGGTTTATAGTAATCGACAGGGCCTGATTGGTGCGCCTGGTGCCAACACAATGGGTCGCCAGCTGCTCTCCCTTGACCCTAGAGCCTCGCCAGCTCCTGGAAACACAATAGAGACAAGCCCCGAAGTGTCGGGGCACACGGTGCAACGGAGTGAAAACACCACGCCACATCTAGATTGCCTCCTTGGATTCTCCTTTGCAAATTATGATTGCCTCCTTGTGTCCTTTATCTACTTTGGGCGTAATTTTTCAGTCAGAGGCATTATTCGCAGCCACCACCACCACCACCCAGCACTTGGAAGTAGACGAACGACAAGACCAGGGAAAGAATAGAGGGGACTGTCAATGTTCGTTCACTATGTTCAGTATGGCCAGTATGACCGGTACGTTCACAGCTATCTCTATTATCTCTATTATCACCATAATCCACTATAACCGAGAAATCTGGGGAATCACCTCACTGGCGGATGGCCAAAAGGGCAATCGCCAAAAGAGTCCAGCACCAGAGCAAATCCACAATAATGAAGCAAATTGTACCAGGACTTCACATAATAAACACAATCAAAATAGCCAATTACTATACTCCATCTATACTGCCCCGCCACTACCCTCTTTCACTCTCCTCTCCATCCTCTGTTTCTCTTCTTTCTTTCTCTCTCTTCCTTCCTTCTACTCTATCTCTCACGTGCCGAGGCTCGCACATATCGGCCCACTCGCGCCACAAACTCGTCTGGATAGCCGGACCCATGTGACACCTCTGGTGAAAAATCACCAACTCGATCCAAAACTCCCCCGGAGTCGCCACTTCTGGCCAAAACCGACAAATTCAACAACCTCACCGTCCACTTCTCGATGGTTTGACCTTCCCCTCTCCATTCCCGCTGTTCTCCCGATCCCTCCGTTCCTCCTAGTTCCAGACTCATCCCATTAGTCACCCCTGAGCCCCTCGCACGTGACCCCGCAACTACCGAGGTCTGCCCCCCATTCCGTTTCCAGCCAATGGTGCCCTCCTCATAACTAATAGTTCCCAGTCCAGACCCTCCCCGCAATTGACGCCATCGCCCTATATAAGCGCCCTGTTCGCCCTTGTGTCCACCTTTCTCTTCTGTTCACATCATCCAATTCACAATGGCCCCAGTCTTCACTAACTCCAACGGTTGCCCCATCCCTGGCGATGCCTTCGCCACTCAAAGAGTCGGCAAGCACGGCCCCCTCCTCTTGCAGGACTTCAACTTGATCGACTCGCTCGCCCACTTCGACAGAGAACGTATTCCCGAGAGAGTGGTGCACGCCAAGGGCTCCGGTGCCTACGGTGAGTTTGTCGTGACCGACGACATCACCGACATCTGTGGCTCCTCCTTCTTGAGTCAGATCGGCAAGAAGACCAAGACCTTCACCCGTTTCTCCACCGTCGGTGGTGAGTTGGGCTCGCCCGACGCCGCCAGAGACCCCAGAGGTTTCTCCACCAAGCTCTACACCGACGAGGGTAACTTGGACTTGGTCTACAACAACACCCCCGTCTTTTTCATCAGAGACCCCTCCAAGTTCCCCCACTTCATCCACACCCAGAAGAGAAACCCCCAGACCCACTTGAAGGACCCCAACATGTTCTGGGACTACTTGACCACCAACCAGGAGTCCATCCACCAGGTCCTCCAGTTGTTCTCCGACCGTGGTACCCCCGCCTCCTACAGAGAAATGAACGGATACTCCGGCCACACCTACAAGTGGTCCAACAAGAAGGGCGAGTGGCACTACGTCCAGGTCCACTTCATCTCCGACCAAGGTATCAAGACCCTCACCAACGAGGAGGCCGGTGCCTTGTCCGGCTCCAACCCCGACCACGCTCAGGAGGACTTGTTCAAGAACATTGCCGCCGGCAACTTCCCATCCTGGACCTGTTACATCCAAACCATGACCCAGGAGCAAGCCAAGCAGGCCCCATTCTCTGTCTTTGACTTGACCAAGGTCTGGCCACACAAGGACTACCCATTGAGAAGATTCGGTAAGCTCACCTTGAACAAGAACCCAGAGAACTACTTCGCTGAGGTCGAGCAATCTGCCTTCTCCCCTGCCCACACCGTCCCATACATGGAGCCATCTGCCGACCCTGTGTTGCAATCCAGATTGTTCTCCTACGCCGACACCCACAGACACAGATTGGGTGCCAACTACACCCAAATCCCTGTCAACTGTCCTATCAGCGGTGTCTACAACCCCCACATGAGAGACGGTGTCATGGCTGTCAACGGCAACTTGGGCTCCAACCCTAACTACTTGGCCACCACCAAGCCAGTTGAGTTCAGAGAGTTCAGCTTGCAACAAGAGCAAGAGGTTTGGGAGGGCTCTGCTTGTCCTTTCCACTGGAAGTACAATGACGACGACTTCAAGCAAGCCACCGCCTTGTACAACGTCCTTTCCAGATACCCTAACCAACAGAAGAACTTGGCCCACAACATTGCCAGCCATGCTTCTGGTGCCGAGCCAGCTATTCAAGACAGAGTCTTCGCTTACTTCGCCAAGGTCTCTCCTGAATTGTCTGCCAACATCAAGAAGGAGGTTTTGCAATTGTCCCCAAGAAAGTAATTCTACAAAACAGGTATTTAGTATGAATTCGATGTTTCTATTTATTGAATGACGTAGCTTGAAATACAGGGAAAATTAAGCCAGTGAATTGACAGTAGTTCAGTTCCAGTTGATACGTGGTCAATCTTCTGATATAACTGAATTAGGAAGGTTACTCCAGGATGACAGTACTGAAAAATAGGAAAACTCGATCTAGGCAAATAGCGCAAATTATAGTCAAAAAGAACCGGCTTTCCAATCAATTAGAAACGGGATTATAAATTGGATATATTAAGCGCAAGCGCAATTGGCTAGCCTTCAGTTGAAAGCACCTGTTCCCACAGATATGCTAGATGACATCTGGTTATAGTTGTATGGCTAGAGTCGATGTCACGTGACTTTTCCGTTACCTCCACTAATTGATGTTACGCCAATCCTACTTCGATCTACACGAAATTCATTAAACGTTATATTGGAGTCATACTTGATTGTTGTCATGATTTATCTGCGTCAAGACCAGTCCTTACAACTTGGTAGTGTTACAGGAGGCACATGCACAGGCAGAGCCACACTTGCAGCTGGTTCCGCAACAAGAACCCTTGTTAGTACCAGTACTAGCAGAAGTGGAAGAGGAAGAAGAGTTGGGGCCACACATTTCAGATGAGGATCTACTAGGGCAAACAGACGGGGTCTTATATGGACGGAAGATAAGATGGATGGACGTACCCACTTTCCTAAATAGGTGGTAATTGCGCGTTTGCCCATAGCGCGCGGATGCCTCAACAGGCAAGTTGCATGCGCTTTGAGTCATGTGGCCGGTCACGTGACTAGATGTCAGCCCATGTCCTCCTCCTCCACTTGCCTTCCGTTCATCCAGTCAGTTTATCAGTGGGGAAACGCATAATTATATACTCCCAAGCAGGACGGGCGCGTTTTGCACAATAGCCTCATTTTACAGTTTGTCTCTTAATTATAAACTGCTTTAGCAAACGAAAATCCTTTAAGAGTATTTTCGAAGAACCAAGCCAGGTAATAATATTTTCTCTCTAAAACACCCAACTTGGACTATCGACCTACTTCGTTTCAATGATCGTTCAGTGTTCCCTTTTCAAGACATGCCATGTTCTACTCTTTCCAGCTCCCTCTGTAGTCTACTTCGCATTCTTCAAGTGTCCAAATCTCTACTCTCATCAATCATTCAAATCCTCTCTCCATTCCAAATGGTTCGCATTTCTCTATTCCAAATGGTTCCAGTTTCTCTATTCCAAAAGGTTCCAGTTCATACTATCATTTACGGTATCTCTACATCGCCCATCCTGTCTGTCTACTTTCTCTTTCTGTTCTGTATTGCTGCTTCTTCCCCTATCGTCAGCAATTGCCTTCCCACTTCCAATTACACCTCTGTTTCAAGCCGTTCTCCTCATTTATTGTGCATCCTGCTTATAGAACAATAGCTACGGGCTTATTAACCTATTCAGGCAGCTTTGTGCAGCTCGTAGGTGGTCTTGTTATGGAGGACTATTGTAGGCACTATTGCTACCAATTGGTGAATGTTGCGGCACTTTCCTGCCTTAAAGTTCTTGATCGTTGGGGCTTAAGGCGATTGAGATGGTCTCGTAAATATATGATGGAGTGTTCTGGGCTCAGACTGAAACATGATTGGGTGTAAGTTCCAGTACACCGAATGAACCGACCAGTCACGGTCCACGAACTATCTGTATCTATGTCTCTCTACAGTTGGTGCTCTGTTTACTGGTACTTCTCTGCTTTCGGAGCTGCGGGCAATTTCGCAATATACACAGATTAGGCGATATTGTGGATGGGGAACGTTGATGCATTCCATATCCATACGCCCACCTCACAACCAACATGGAAGCTATTGTCCCCGTCTTGGCCTTTTCCAGGGCCAAGGGGCTTGGACGATCGCGTCAGATCCATGGCCATCTCTCAAGTATTGACATTGGCCATTGAAAATTGACGCCTTAACTTGGCTTTTCAATCCAACGTGGGAGACTTTTCAGTCTCCACAAACACGCCCCACAAATGCACGAGGGTGGGTGTGAATTGGGATACGAAAAAAGGAGTGAACATATGGAAAGAATTGAGGCAAGAGAGTTGGGATGTGGAAAATGATAGAAAGTGTTAGAGAAGATATAAATAATTGGAAAGCGATGAAAGGGGAATGTCCAGTGTTCCTCTTCATCACACCCATTCCTCCTAGCAATGCCCGCTTCCTTATTCTTCTTCTCCTGGAAGTTGGCTTGGGCGTCACCCATCGTCGTCGTGCATGTTCCATGCGCCTCCGGCATGTGGTACCGGTGCATGGAGCGTCATCCCCTCCGTAGTAGCATTGCCACACTTGGCATAGCCAATGACAGACCAGGCCCAAACGGTGGTGTGAAATGCCGGCGCCTGGCAACTGTAGCCAGCCCTAGTCACACTTCACCACTGCGCTGGCTGGCTGTGTTTACCTTGGACCGGATCACTCGCAACAAGGGGCTCTGATCCCAGAATGCTGGTTGATTCAGGTACCGCGCACTCGCATATGCACTTCTCCACACGGTGTGTGGGGAGACCAGACCACACCAGCGCTTCTGCCGTGCGAAGTAGCAGACGCCGTCTGCACACAGTGCCGGGCCTGCGGGTGCATGTGGGCACATTAGCAGGGGACTGTGTGTTGGCAATAGACGAGTTCTGGCTTCTGTGGCTATCTTTTCTGAGGCAGACCATCCAAAAATAGCGCCACGGCCACCGCTGCACGCAGCACCCTGCATGCACCTGTCATGGGAGGTATTTTCCCAGCGCGCAGCTGCGGCCCGGGCTCCTGTGAGTTTGTCACGGTGCGACCAGCCTCCAAACCTTAACCCCCACCACCACCGAAGTATAAGTACTGCCCTTTTCCACCTGTGGTTCCCCTCCATCTTTCGTTAGGCCCACCTGCCCTTTTTCTCTACTCCTCGCTACTCCTCGTCAACTTTCATCATGGGTGTCAACGCTATCAACTACGCCGTCACCGACATTCCAGACATTGCCTCCGTTTTGAACGGTGCCTTTGCCACTGCTGCTTCCGCCATTGACGGCGCTGCCCACACCGGAGTTGCCGGTGCCGACAGTATCTTCAACATTGCCACTGCCAACGCCGCCTCGGCTGCTGCTGCTGCCGAGTCTGCTGCTGCCAGTTTGACCAGCCGTTTGGGTACTGCTTCGCTTGCCTCTCTCTCTAGTGAAATTGCCGCTGCCACCAAGTCGCTCCAGAGCAGATTGTCTTCTGTGGCCACTGCTGACACTGCTTCAGTCACTGGTGCTGCTGCTTCCAAGTCCGGCTCCTCTGCTGCCTCTGGTTCCAAGACTGCTTCTGCCTCTGGTTCTGGCTCCAAGTCTGCCTCTGCTTCGGCCTCCGGCTCCAAGACCTCTGCTGGCTCCAGCTCCAGCTCCAAGTCTAGCGAGTCCAGCAAGCCCAGCTCGTCCAAGAACGCTGCTCCAGCCAACTTCGAGGCCGGCTCCTGGAAGAAGTCCGCTGTCGTGGTAGGCATTGTGGGTGCTTCTTTCCTCTTCAACATTATGTAAAAAAGTTATGGTTTCACTTCTCTGGTGCGTCACGTACAATTAACGGAATAAATATTAGGAAAACGAGTGTAGATACGAGGATGGAAAGAGAGTTAAATGGAAACTAAAGTGCCAACTAGAAGAAAATCTTTTGGGGATGAAAATTATTTCATCTCCAGTAGAACAAGAAAGGGATGTATTACAAGACCAGTAGAACTAGGTAGAAATATATTAGCAGATGTAAATTACTAGAAGACTGTAGACTGTGTCATTACCTTAGCTTCAACTGTCTAAATCGATATCCATCAACCAAATAGTGTTCTCGTATTATTTGCACCCAAAGGCCTTGGCCAGATGCTCTTGGCCTTGTGACTTAGGCTCACAACTCGTGGGAAGGCTCAGAATTACAATAAAATAGCATGCAATGTAGGATTAGTGTAAGGACTTCCGGACTTCCTAGACTCCCAAGAATTTAATTCAATAATAACGGCAACAATGACGGCAATAATGCAGTCCCTTCTTCTTATTCAGTGGAGTTGTTCCTATCTCTTGCAAAAGAGTATCTAGTAATATATACGCAATTCAATTCCCAGGAAATTCCCCAGATTTTCGTAGCCCCCCCCCCCTAGAAAAGTATGCATAATAACCGTGATGACATGATGCAATCAACCTCTATTACTTCACCTTCATAACTCCTCCCCTTCTGCCCTTCTTGTAGTCGTCCCTTCTTACTTAACCCATGTTTCCTGCACACAGTCCACACAACTCATCTCGAGACTCCAATATCAAGACTACTCCCAACATGGCATCCAAAGCCCTTGAACTGAAGAACAATGGCTGCAGCATGTTAACAACATCGAGTCTGAATGCTTTGCGTCTGAAAATTGACGATTCTGTCAAAAAACCAGCCAGAAGACAGGTGGATCCCGACACTTTACCAGATGACAAACCAGCACAAACAGGCACCATCTTCAACATCTGGTACCTCAAGTGGTCAGGAGGAGGCGAAAGCTCCTCTAGAAGTTACACCAAGCTGAAATTTCGCCTAAATGTGAAGAAAGACTCCGGTTACACCAAAGCACAGGGCAATGTTCCACTCTGCATATTCTATGCCCGTGGATGCTGTTACTTGGGCAAGACCTGTCTGTATTATCACCGTTTGCCCAAAGACACCGACTACATCATGCCCACGCAGGACTGTTTTGGCAGAGATAAGACTGCAGACTATAGAGACGACATGGACGGTGTGGGTTCGTTCAATAAGACCAACCGGACTCTCTACGTAGGAGGGCTCCATATGAACGACAAAATCGAAAATACCATCACCAAGCACTTTCAGGAGTTCGGTTCCATCGAGAAAATCAGGCCGTTGTACGGAAAATCCTGTGCATTTATCACTTTTCGGTTAGAGTCAGAAGCACAATTTGCTAAGGAAGCCATGCAAAACCAATCTCTCGACGGCCAGGAAGTCTTGAACATACGATGGGCAAACGAAGACCCCAATCCAGCAGCACAATTGCAAGAAAAGAGACGTCTAGAGGAGATAGCCTACAATACAGTGAAGGAATTACTTCTGCAAGTAGATAGTGAACCAGTCTCCAAGAAACAGAAGGTGACAGTTGAGGAGCCAGAAGAGCCAGAAACCCCTGTCAGCGAGACGCTTGCCATCGAGCCAAACACAGAGATCAAGACAATCGAGTACGTGCAACCTCAAAGCAAAAGCATACAATTTAATGCCAGTTCATTGGCTACATTGGCAAAACTTCGGGCCAACGAGAACAGAAAGAAAGCTGCAGCATCCACCGTATTGGCAGGATACTCTAGTGATGAAGAAGAGGATTAAGTGAAGTTGAAAGAGTCACTTAATTTGTAAATTAGATCTTTAGATACATAATGATTGACGAGACAAAACCTTAGCACCAGGCCGTAATTTCAATCTTTCAACGTTTGGGAATGTGCAGACGAATGCTTGATCAACCAATCTGGACACTTCTTTCTTCCTTTGACGAGAAACTTCTTCAAGTCAAGAAACAAGTCCGCATTGGTTTCGTCCACAAACGAATGACTGAAACCTTCGTTTCCTGCTCTTCCTGTTCTACCCACTCTGTGGATATATTCCTCAAACTTGTTTGGCATTTGAAAGTTAACGACCAAGGTCACGTTTGGAACATCAATACCTCTAGCTGCCACATCTGTAGCGATCAATAATCGGGACTTTTTGCTTCTGAAACTGTCAATAGATACTTCACGGGCTTCTTGCGACTTGGATCCGTGCAAAACAACGTTATCTTTGAAGCCTTCACTGCTGACTTTATGTGAAAGATTATCACAGATTCTCTTAAAATTGGCAAACACGATAACGGAGAAATTACCCTCGGTGGCCCGTTCGTGGTCTTTCAAGACCTTTATCAACTTTCCATATCTAGAGTCTTCGATAGTGTCTTCCATAATTGGAGTGGATAAGTATTCAAACGTTTGCTCAATGTGATCAAGAGCACCTCCTGCACCACCAATCAACAAGTATCCAGGCTTTTCAAGGTAGTTCTTAGTCAACCTTTCGATTGGAGGCGAAATAGTTGCTGTGAACATCAATGTCATCCTCTTTTTCAAGTAGAAAATTCGGGAATCGATGGTATTGTTTAAATGAGCGTTTGTGGGAAGCTTGTCCATGACAAATTGTAGAGGCTTTTCGAATCCCATATCAATCATTCTGTCCGCTTCGTCCATTACCAAGTAGTAGCATCTATTCAACCCAATAATGTTTCTTTCTATAGAGTCCACCAATCTACCTGGGGTACCCACCACTATATGGACTCCATTTTGGACAGAATGCACTGTTTCCTCGTATTGATGTCCTCCAATAATGCTGACCACAGTCAAGCCAAGATGACTGCAGAACTTTTGGGCTTCTTTGGTTATTTGCAATGCCAATTCACGAGTAGGGGCCAAAATTAGGCCTAGTGGTTTGTTAAAATTTCCATCCTGTTGATGCTCGTACTGAAGATAGTTCGAGTCGATGGAAAGAATATATGCTAGTAATGGAATGAGAAAAGCCAAGGTCTTACCTGAACCTGTTTCTGCAATGCCCACAATATCACGATGGCCCAATGCAACGGGTATAGCAGCACGCTGAATCGGCGTAGGTTCCTTGTAGGAGAGCTTGCTTGAGATGATGTCCAACAATTTTTCTGGAATTTTTGCCTCTTTCCAGCTTCTTAATGGATTGTCTATGTCTCCACCTTTAGACCCAATATTGTAGTCTTCCCGAAAGATTCTCCAGTCTCTGGGTGTCATTTCTTCCAATTTCTTTGTGGACCAGTGTTTTTGCAGCACCAATTCAAGCTCAAGGTCATTGTCCTCGTGTTCCACTTGAAGTAATGGTTCGAAGTTAACAGTGGTATCATCTTCCTCTTTCCAATCGAAATTGAACTTCATGCCCTTCGATCTTTTCTTCGAGTCTTCTCTAACAACTATGGAATCCGAAATGTCGTCATGTTCCGTCCTATCGTTCTCTGTTAACTTCCTCTTGTACTGAACTTGAGGTTGCACCAGTTTTATTGTGGAAATATTCTGCTCTTTTTCCTTTTTCAACTTGGCCAATCGTGCCCTTTCCAGCTTTCCTATGAACTTTGGAGTCGACTGCGCAGACTGGTCCACTTTTTTGATCAAAGCATGCACAGAAACCGGTCTGGAGCTCATTACTGTAGTGGTGATGAATACAGTGAAGTATCAACTCATCATGTGTGTCACGTGACCTCGACCATCCAGCGATGCCCATTGCAAGCGTTTCGTATTTACCGCATTGTCTATGACCCAAGGTCAAAAGCATAGCCCAGTTCATGTATATGCTGGTTTTGCTTTCTTTGGAAGACTGTAAGAGTAACTTTTTCATTTTTCTACGAATTATACACACAATTTTAATTAATGAAATGAGTCCAACTACAGTGCTGTCCCGTTCTGAGAGACATGCTACACATCTTGAAACCAGCATCAAGTTCATCAATTTTCAATACGTAGGTACCATTTATCTATGTTTCGTCAATTTAATTACCAAGAATTAGTCCTCTTAAAATGCGCAAAATCAGAGGCAGAATCACATAATATGGGCACAGAAACGAAGGCTTTGATAACAATTACTTTTCTCTTTATTTTTATGTCGCCTTGGTGTCCTTCCGTCTCCAACTGTGATTTTCTCGAGTCCGAGGCTGGTCTTTCGCAGCCCCACTATGCTTGCCGAAACCATAAGCTTACCCTATGCAGTAAATTACCAAGATGACTCTGACTCTTGCCTCCTGAAGCACTTTTGACAAGCAATTGCACCATCGGAGCTGGTTGTATGTTTGTTTGTTCTGGTCAGCAGATACAATCAATTCTTTAGAACTATTTTCTCATGACATTGTTCGATGCATTGTTCAGAGCATCTTGTTTATTTGTGTATACAATGCAGGTCCTAGCGCAAGCTGACACAACCTGCCACAACCTAGGACAAACAGGAACACACCCAACTCCGTTCCCAAAACGGACGATCTGTACCTTTGTTGATTTGGACAACTTGATTCAAGCAATGTGGGGGCTGGCTTTCTAGGGCGGAGCTCGAGCCATCTACGCTTGGTGGAGGCAGAGATTTATTGTTGACACCGATCTCGCTGGCTGGAACCCCCAAACCGATAGCAGAGAACCCAGTCAATGCACTTTGGGGGTTCCTGGTTCATTGTGTGAATTTTGGTAGCTATCGCAACAGCTTCTCGGGTTCGTGATGAATCAGTGCTGGTAGAACAAACTCGTTGTTCTTGCACTTTTTGCTGGTCGAAACGTAGCACAGCCGGCTGGTACCTGATATCGAGGTTATTAAAGGGTTCTTTCAGGCACCGCTGGAGAAAATGGTATAAATACGGTGGTCATTACTGGGTTTTCTTTCCTCACCACACTCATTCGTTCACTCACTCACTTACTCACTCACCCACTTCTACGCTCTTTCACTCCTCCAAACCATTCACTCATTCACAATGCAATACACTCAATTATTGGCCATCGCTCTCTTCTACGTCGCCTCCGCTAAGGCCGCCGATGCACAGGACGTCCAGTTTGTTACCAAATTAGTCTCTGATGCCAAGGCCCACCAGGATCAGTACATCGACTTCTACGAGACCGCCACCATCAACGTGCCACAAGGCTTCCTCAAGTTGGCCAGACAGGTTCAGACCTATAAGGATGACTCCTACACCACCTTGATCGACGCCCAGAACATCAACGTGGCCCAATTGGAGAGCTTTGCTTCTCAATTGCCTTGGGCTTCCAGATTGCAGGTCGATGCTGCCCCTACTCAAGCTGCTCCTACCACAACTGCTCAGGCCACCACCCAAGCTCCAACAACCCAAGCTGCTCCTTCTTCCTCGAAGCCAACCGTTGCTCCTTCTTCGAGTGCACCTTCTGCTGCTCCATCTTCCTCTGCTGCCCCATCTTCCTCTTGGGCTGCGTCTTCTTCTGCTGCTCCTCACCCTTCTGCTCCTGCGGTATCGTCCCAACCAGGAAGCTCTACCTTGATCACTGTGCAGCCAGCCAAGTCCACATCTGCCTCCAATGTGACACTTCCAACCATCAGTGTTGCTCAAAATAACGCTGTTGGCATGGCTGTTCCTATCGTTGCTGGTTTCGGTGCACTTGCTGTCGCCTTGTTCTAAGACATCACCGACCCAACCTCTCATATATAGCTTCATTTCTTCACCTCATTAATTAGACTTGCGTCCGGATCGCGTCCTGGCCTCCAATCTTATGTTATTCGAACTGGTGTAGCATGGTTTCTGGTGAAGACAGCACTAGATGATATTCTGCAAGAGTGCAAATTTTACAGAGCAAATTTTTGCTTTTTAGCCATAGCTGCCATGCTAAACCATCTGCGTTGTTTCCGTTTCCATTTATTTGCTGTTAGCGTTGGCTTTTATACTCTTCCTGTCTTATGTCTTTTGCAGTAATCACATATAAATGGGTGCAAATAATTTGGCAGTGCGACATCGGTTATTATCCTACATATACAGTTCATGAAGATACCTTAACTATCGGAATTATAAAAGGACTCTTTGTATCCGTACAACTTTCACATAAACATCATTTAATTAATTTCACTTTATAAAAACGGTTTTCAGTAGGTCCTACCAACATAGTCTAATAAGTTAGGCCAACTTCGGGAAGTTGGAAGTCTAAAATTGTATTTCATAACTTCATGAGTGGAGTTGTAAGAAAAGTGACCCTTGTCACTAAAAAGCAAATAAAATAATTGTATCATTGTTTGAGCCGAATAAAAATGATCTTGTTAGAACACCAGGGTGTTCGTCAACTTCTATCTTGATAATTTCCAATAATCATCTGGGGATTCTCTTGTTTTTTGGTGTATTATACTCTATTAATTTCTTCCGAACTTACCATGTTGAGGTCTATTTGAATGGCTTAGGAGCTGTCTCCAAACGGATTGAATGTAGGCAAAATGTTACGGTCACTCGTATTGGTAATTGGTCCATTGGTGACTTTTGGTCCCCCCGAGTTAAACCCATAGAAATGGCCGCCTACAACATTCATTATGTAGTCGACCAAGTTCAAGAAGTTAATCAGGTGGAAGTAATTGGGTTTGGACAAATGTTCAAACTCGTTAATCAGGAAATTCAAAATTTGGTCGTTAGAAAGCTCGTATTCGCTGGGAATCAAGCTGTGAGAACTGGCTTGCACGGGGTTCGAGTTCTGTGCTTGGGGGTTGTGGGCTTCAAGTGAACTGTCCTTCTCTTCTGGCGTTGGTTTTTCAAGCTTAATGTACAACTCGGGTCTATCATGGGGCAAAACTGCACATAACCAGATTCTGGTCTTATAGATCTTGAACAACTCCTTGATCAAACCTCTAAAATCGATTCTCTTGAAGTTTGCAAAGTAGTAGAAGATCAACTTCTTGAAATCGGCTTGGTACTCCACGTTGATCAAGGTGAGATCTTTCTCCAAGTTCAACTCCTTGATCTTATTGTAGCAGGTGATGAACGCCTTCTTCTCCTCAAGGAACTTGCCACTTATCTTGTGAATTTCCTTGGGTGTGGCAAATCTCAACACTTGCTTTGTGGGTAAGGTGATGATGAACTCGTTATCCTCGTTGGGGTGTGAGTTGATGATAGCTGAGGCATTCAAAGAGGTGGAGTGGGTTCCGTTTGTTTTCTGGTGTCCGTGGCTGTGGTATCCATCGTCAATGGTCAAACTCTTGAGATGTTCCATCTTCTTGAGGAAGTTGAAAAGGATGGCAAAATTCAAGTTCACCAACGGCTCTACGATCATCACGGTGTCTTTTCCTCTGTCGCCGTCCACCACAACCAAGTCGTCTTTCTGCAAGAAGATATTCGAGTTGTTTGGGTAGGATAACAAGTCGAACTTACCGTTTTTGTTGATGACGAGACAGAGGATTTTGTGGTTGAATGTCAAGTTGTTCAAGTTTCTGATGAAGGTGATGAGCTTGACGATGGCAGGCTCCGCCAACAACTGGTACAATTTCGACAAGATCTCGTTTGTAATTTCGGGGTCCTGGAAGTACCTGCTGGTCTTAGAGTACAAGTTCTTCAAGTCAGGCGACGCAATGATGTATTGGTCCTTGAGGATCAATCCGTTTTCCAACTTGATCGCCTGGTTGAAGCTGTTGGACTGGTTCAAGCCCTGGGGGAGGCTCATTGGGCCGGGGATGTTGTGGGCCAAATTGTGCTTGTGCTGCTTGTTCTGCTGGGACTGTTTCTGCTGTTGCTGCTGCTGTGGTTGTTGTTGCTGTTGTTGCTGCTGCTGCTGTTGTTGTTGTTGCTGCTGTTGCTGTTGTTGTTGCTGCTGCTGCTTGGGCTGGAACCCTTGGTGGTGCTGCTTCTGTGGCTGGTGGTTGTCCTGGGGAAACGACTGGTTCTCCACAATGGATATGGGCGATGGGAAAAACTGCTGCTGGAGCTGCAGGTTGAACTGCGGCTGCTGGAAGTCGGCCAATTGACTGGGCCGGCGGGCCTGGAAGTCGTTGAAGTTAGAGTTGAGGTTGAAGTTGGCGAAACTGTCGTTGAACTGATCAAAGTTGAAGTTCTGGTTGAAGCTGTTCATCATGGCGAAGGACGACAAGTTCTTGGGCTGCTGGGGCGGCGCCGGCGCCGGGGCGGCGGCGTTGGCACCAAAGAACGACGAGCTCTTCTTGCCACGGACCTTGGGCTGTTGCTGGTGCTGCTGGTGCTGGGGACTGTGGTTGTGGTTGTGGTTGTTGCCGGGCATGGACAAGTCGGGGTTGTTGATGAGGGGAGGGAAGTTGGAGCGGGTGAACGACTCGGCGGCGTAGGATGGCCGGCGGGACGAGATGGTGCCAATTCCACCCTGTAACTCCAAGGGCAAGTTGAACGAGTCCTTGTGGCCGTAGACGGACGAGGGCATCAAGAGCTCGTTGGACGGGCCCGAGGTGGGCGAGGTGCCGGCGCCGCTGGCGCCACTAGCACCAGGGGTGCCGTCTGCAACATCGTTGCTGTAGTTTTCCAAGCTGGACAACTTGTTGAGGAGGATGGCGTTGAAGGCCAGATCTTCGGAGGAGGCTGTTTCTGGGGCCATTTCGCCAGAAGGAGGCGGTCTGCGTGAAGGCGAGTCTCCCAGTGTGTCGTCGGAGGGGCCCGGGTTCAAGAAATCGGGGTAATTGAAGTCCATTGGTGTACCGTCGGCCTGGAAGGAGGCGGGACCTGAGGAGGGTGTGGAGTGGCGGAGGTGATGGGAAAAGAGGCCAGAGGAGAGTCTTCCGGGTGAAAGGAGGAGCAGAGTCCTGTAGGGGAAGATGGATGGAGAAAACGGGGGATTGGGGGGCTGGGTTGGACGGTATGAACACAGATGAAGGATGGAGGGTGTTTTCTTATGGTGTCACGAGTCGCGGAGTAAAAATTCTTAGGGGCTCACGTGCTGGGGAGAGGAGGAGAGGAAGGAAGGTAAAGGAAGAGGAGGGAAGGATGGAGGGAGGGAAGTTTGGGGAAATAAAGTGGGAGATATAAAGAGGGAATGGATGAAAAAGGGGCTACGTGAAAGTAGTGTGATGTGAATGGGTTAGTGGTGTGGATTTGAGTGGATCTTAGTGGAATATAGGGTCAATTGCGGCGGTGCTGGGCGATTGCCGCGGTGGACTGGGGAGGCCATACCGCGAGAGAGGAGAAGACACATAGACATATCCAACATTGACATTGGCATATCCATACATTGACATAGGCATATGACCATTGGCATATCCATACATTGACATAGGCCATTATGCTACGTGATGTTATGTGTTTCTAATGGTCCATATTGCTAGTGATGGACTGTTAATCTGGCTGTGCTTCTCGGTAATTCTGTAATCTCTCGCTAATGACAGCCCCACACCTCGCTCCACTCCCCAGTCTCAGTCTCGACCGACAATTCCAGCCAAGGCCACGCCTGACACCTGTCATGGGGCCCGGACCAAGGGGCAACAACGGCCATGACTTCATGGCAACGGTTGGACGCACTGCCAGAGTTGCTGGAGGAGCATGTGGCGAGTGGAAGTGAGGTGCAATCAGAGGCAAGTAGGAGATAGTAATTATGTCATGTAGGATTGTAATTATTCTGTCACATAGGATCTAGGAATGGCCTGTTGGTAATTAGTTAATTATTCGTGGTTGTTGAGCAATCATGTGCAGATGAATAATTGGTGCTAACCATAAGAATGCATTATTGGACTGAAGAATGCAGTACTTGACTGAAGTATGCAATATTGGACAGAAGAATGGAATTGGTAGTAGTAAAGGAGTTGCAATTAATGCAATTATCGAAGAATTGCGTATATGGGTACGTCGTTACGAGAACTACTTGGATGATATCAATTATCATCTGTGACGAGGTTTATCCTCCTACATCCATTTCAATTCTTCTGCTTTCTTGACATCTCCACATTCTGTACTGAACAATCCTAATATCTCCCACCCCCACTAGTCCTTTCAAATCCCCACTAGTCCATTCTCTGCTGAACAATCCTAATCCCTCACATCCCCACTAGTCCTTTCAACTTCTCGTTCCATTCACAACCACTCACTACAACTACATAACTCCATACTACAATAGAATCAAGCACTTCGTACAGATCCTGCTACATTCTTCGTTCTTCATCCGCTTTCCTCGGGACGCGCAGGGCCAATCTGCTCCAATTGTCCAGAAGGGGCAATTCGCATTCGCAATCGGCTGTTTGGTTCTTTGCCGCCTCGTTGTCTTGGGCGTTTTGTTCTTTGGTTGGTGTCAGACCATCGCCTAAGCCTCTCCTCCTGACATGTGCATCTACTTTGAAAAAGTGCGAAGACAATAACGTGAAGACTGTTGTTGATGAAACTGAGTGAACGACGGTAGAAACGTTGGCCTTTGGAAATTAGAAGACAGACGAGTTTCATGATTGCTTGTCGTGGGCGGCGTCGTGCCTGATTGTTGTGGCGGTGGTGGAGTCTGGCTCTCTGGCATTGTGGTCACGTGCGCGGGGGCTCCCAACCTACTATAACGGTCTCCTATGACATACATACATGTATTGCTGGCCTATACCTTTCTTCTGGACCCGGTACCGGCGCGTGGAGGATACGTCACTCCCAGGAGGTCGATGTGCGAGCCGTCGGGGTCCGAGGGCTCACATGTGCACCAGCTGCTTCTGGGCGTGCAGTCCATGACGTTTCCTATATGTTGACCGCATCCGGTCCAAGACTTATGATCTGATGTTAGTATGAACTATGAACGAGATTGAGGACAAGGAATGAGTGGAAGTGATTGACAGTAAGTATGACAGTAAGTATTGACTGTCAGTAATGACTGTTCTGGTAGACAGTTCCTATGCTGTCATAATGTGATTGACTGTAAGTAATTCTGGTAGATAGTTTCTATGTGACTGTCATAATGTGATTGACTGTAAGTAATGACTGTTCTGGTAGATAGTTTCTATGAGACTGTCATTGACTGTAATTATTGACAGTTCTGGTAGACAGTTTCTATGCTGTCATAATGTGATTGACTGTAATTATTGACTTTTCTGGTAGGCTGTTTCTACTGTTTCTATGTTCTCGCGAGACTGTCCCATTTGGTCATCTCTTCATCAATCCATACTACCATGTAAGGCTGTATTCCTATGATGGATGACTATCATTATTGTCAATTGCTGTTGACATTGTATCCTTGGTCACACTTTTCGGGCCCTCTCTTCCCTTGTCTCTCTTACTTCCCTCTTCTCTCTTCTCTCTTCTCTCTATTCTCTCTCACTTCCACGTACGACAAATTGCACAAATGGCGGCTTCACACATTGCGATATACTATACTTTGCTGAAGTCCATCGCCGGCCTCTCCCTCTTATATAGCCGCCAAAAGTGGTTCCTTTTACCCATTGTCAGCAACACCGAGGAGTGACTAGCCCGGACTCCTACCACCGATAAGCCCACAACTGGCACTAGCGGGGGATGCGGGTTTCGGGTGCCTTCACATGACCTTGTTCTGGAACAGCAATGGCCCTAGTGAGCGCGAATGCTGGGGCTACCACGCCAGGACGCCAGAAGTTGCGGGTGAATTGGGCCAATAATGGAGCTGGGTGGAATTGGTGGGATAGGCCAATTGGTCAATGGTGAAATGGGAATGGAATTAAATGAATAGAGCTGAATGAGGATGGAATTATTGAAATTATTGAAATTATTGATAATGGATTTAGCGAGATGGAGAGGAGAAGAAGAATTACAGAAGGAGAATTGAGGAGAGCTGATCAGGGAGTTTCTGATCTATTCCTCTGTCCTGTTCACCCCCATGGATTGATCGGCCTGGTGATCGTCTGAGTCAATGATCCGCCATTAAGCAATGGTGCGTACAATCACACGGCCTGGGCCGGGTCGGGCATTTTCAGGCCACTCTCGCCCCAGAGGGAGCCAAGAAGCGAGGTGGCTTCCGCAGCTCGGGCCGTAGTGGTGCGGTGTGTCATGACAGACGAATCTGGGGTACTGAACCTACTGTTGTGATTACTCCGTCTATTCTAATCTCTTCTGTTGTGGTGGGTTCTGGTGCATTCTCATCTGTTCTGTTGGGGTCTTTTCTCTGGTTCTATTGTGTTGTTTCTGGTTCCTATCGTTCCTATCGTTCCTATCGTTCTACTTCTCTTTTATCAGGTTCATTGGCTATTGGGAGTGTTTGTGATAATTCCGGCCCTTCCTGCTGCCTGATGCGCCTTGTTTTTGGTTGCTTCAATGCTTTCTACACGTACCTGGCCACTCTATATTTCTATGGACATGTTATAGACTAGGCACGGCCACCGGTTTGCTCACGGTGGGCCTCGATGGTGTCGCCGTCCTCCAAATCCAAGTCGTCGGGCGTGTTGTCGGGCGACACCCTCGTGCCGTCGATCAAGAATCTCAAGCTGTTGAGGTCCTTGCCTTGTCTCTTGCAGAACGCCTCCATGAGTCTTCTCATGGGGGTGGTTCTTTTGATCTTGAAGAAGATTTCGGCCGAGCCGTCCGACACCTTCAAGTTGATGTGGGTGTTGTCGGGCTTTTCTTCCTTGGGCTGTTCACTGTCGGACATTGTTGGTGTTTGCATTGGAGGAGCGTTGTTGACAAGGGTGAAGGCCCCGTGCTGCGCACGACCGTCCTGCATATACGGTGTCCGTGGGTCCCCCCATCCCCTGGCCTGGGCTCCCCAGGGGCCGCCGGCGCTTTGCTGTCGCGTCCTCCTGTCCCCTCTGGCCTCCTCCGCATTTGCCCGTCCTTGGCCGTGTCATTATCGCTCGATCGCGCCTGTTTTGGCCTTATCACACCATAAATCTCGAGGCATCACCTGAGAAGCCTTGGGCCATGGGGACCGAGGAAGAGGGCTCCCAAGCCGAGGATTTTCGTAGGCAGTGTGTTTCTGGGCACTGTGAGCTCTGTTCCCTTGTGTTTCGTGCAGGTGTAGCTGAGATGTATGGAGTTACATGCAATTACTTCGAGTTCCTTTCCATGAAGAGTGCGCACTATCTAATCTTCTAACTTGGAATACTTGTAGCCAGAGATCATCTACTCTAAAGGAATGTAGCGAGAGAAGGTGGTTTCGGAGATAGGCTCTCGGTCGTAGTGCCATTTGCCGGAAACGGGGACGCGATATGGTGCCACTGCCTCCAAATCTGGAGAACTAGAACCGACTCTTTTTCTACCCTCACACTTTTCAGTCTCTTTTTTCCGATTTTCCCATTTTCTGAAAAATATGCTACAATCATTCAGTAATCTCTACTCCAATGGGGCAATATCCACACCACAGATTGGCCCTTCTACTCTGATTGCGATGCCCGATTGGCACTAAAAGGTATCGCATGCAGATCGTTCCCTCATTCCAGCCCTATTGGGCAATTACGCTAGTCTCCAGAAAGTTTCAACCATGTTTCACAACTACTCGGACCAGTATGTGGATAAAAGCTATGTAGACCCTCGTCGCCCATCATGCGCTCCTATCTCTCTTTAACCGAACTGCTGTCTCAGTTGTACCTAAACAAGCACCTTCTCGTGATAGTTCTCCTCATTTTCAAGGTGTATCTCTTCCATAAACTTGTCTCCTCCTATCTCGACACCCTTTCACTCCAAACAGTCTGCGACCAAGACACCCTACAATACCCTGCGCGTGTTTCTGCCCTCGTCAACACCTTCATCTCGGAAAACCTCACCAAGCTCAAGTACAACTATCTCGTACTTTTCAAGCTCTTGGTGTCGTGCTTCAAGTATGTGGTGCTATTCTACGTGGAGATCTTTCTCGCTACCTATACTTGTCTATTGAACGCGGCTGTAAGTGGTACGGCAGATTTTGCTGTTTCAACTTCGGAAAATGTGGTGACAATGGTCAATAATACAATTGTGGGCCTCACTGACGACATTCAGACCGGTCTCGATGGCCTTTCCTCGGTGCTCAACAAAGTTGTCAATGAATTTAGCAAGGTGAAGAATTTCTTCACCGGGTCTCAACAGAGCTCGACCGGCACAGAATACCAGAACAAAATCAGCCTTTCGGTCAATGCCCTCCGAAAGATAGCCATTCCATCGTCGGTGCTTACCAAAATTGAGAAGTTTCGCAATGATACCGTCCCCAGTTTTGACCAATTGCAAAATGAAACTTCAAGCCTAATTTCCTCACCTTTCGACTTTGTAAATGCCCAATTGGCCTCCTCTTCACTCAATTCTTCACTCCAACGCACAACAACTGGTCTATCTGCACGTCCCTTTCCTCAAATGCCTCCAAATGTGTGTCCTAAGTCGTTGTCTTCAACGTTCGGTCAATTACACAAAGATATTGATTTGGCTGCGAAATAATTGGTCTTGGTGTTGCAGTTTTCTTGACCAGTATTCCATTAATATACTCCCAATACCGGGCCATCAAATCAAGGTCAAGGCTCATTTCTGACTTGGAAGACTCCTACTACATGAATCGAGAAAACATTGCCAATTTTTTGACCATGTATGATAACAGTTTGCTCTACATTTTACACAAGTGTAACTGGAGTCGAGATACTAGAGCCATTTGGTTGGCCAACTACATCAGCACTCAGAATGCCATGGTTCCTATTTATTTTGGACTTACCGGTTTGTTGGGGGTTCTTTTGCAGTGGATAATTTTGCATACTCTTGATAAATCTATCACACGAATAGCTCTGGTCAACCCTAATAGCTTGACGTCATTCAACTCCACCAACCTGACATCTGCCATTTACATGAGTCAAGTAAACGGATACCTTCTCGAGCAGCAAGACAGTATCAACAAGGAACTATTTGGTCTGATCAAAAACGTCACTTCCAGCCTCAACCATACGCTTGCTTCATTTATGGATAAACTCAACTCCTCGGTCAACGCTATTTTTGGGCACACACCGTTGGCAAAACCCATCAATACCGTGGTATATTGTACTATTGGCCGCAAAATACAAAAGGTGGAAAGCGGACTCACCTGGATTAACAATAGCCTTAATATTTCAATTCCGCAGATGGATGATAAATTTCTTCAAGAATTGGTGGATCTTCAGAAAAATCCAGGATTTACTTCCTTGCCTATTTCTGGTATCAAGAAAATGCAAAGGGGATTGAAGAAATCATTGTGGACGGAATTATGGATCAGCCTTTGTTTTCTTGGTTTATGGGCACTTCAGATTATTATTGGACTCTGCTTTATTGTATTCAATAAGTACAAGGAAAATGAGCACACAAGTCCAAAAACTCCCATTTCTGACAAGTTCATGTTGGACACATCCATTATCGGGCATCCCCGTCCTCTTACCAAAGAAGAGCGACAGTTGTATGGATATCCATTTTCGAATCCTTACCTCGATCGAAATTTGCCTTCAAGTGAACACAATGTCCATGGACCTGAAGCCAGACCGTACGAAGACTACGAATCGTCCACCATCAAGATTCCGACCCGGTCTACCAGCTCGGTAAGAGTCTACAACTAGTACCATTATAAAATATTTTAACAAACTAGTATACACAGAAATAGAAATAGGATCAACGAGACATATTCATGCCTACTTTTTGATAGGAGCAGGCTTCTTCCAGTAGTACTGCTTGTGGGTTCTTCTGCAAGACCTCAAACCAGCACTTCCTTTGATATTGGAAACCAAGCCAGTTCTGTTGGAGTCTGTGTCGTTTTCGGGCATATAATAGTATTCTTCTTCCAAGGACTTACCGGCAGCATCCTTGCCTGATCTGTAGATGACACCGATGCACTCGATGTTATGCAAGAGCACTCTGATCTGTCTCAAACTCAAGTTGGAGGTCAATGCACTGATGGTCTTCAAGAAGGAGGCTGGTGTGGAGGAAAGACGCGAGAACGCCAAGTGGTTGATGAGAATATTGTTAATTTCAGATATGCTTTCCAAGCCGGCGATCCATTCCTGGTTGATTTCTACCTTCTGGCTCTGCTCGACCTTCTTCTTCTTTCTAAGCTTGGGTGGCTCTTCCGATTGGGCTTTTCTCTTGGGTGTGGCGGGGTTGCTGAAAGTGTTGGACTTGTCGTTCAACGGAGTCGACTGTCTCTTGAGAGGGGTGCTCTTCAAATCGTTGGTCTCTTGCTTGACGGAGTCTTCGTAGATTTTGAAGGATTTCTGGGGTTTGGGAGCAAAGATGGCCTGTTTGACTACTGGAGTAACTGGCTGGGTCACTTCTGAAGCCACATGTTGGCTCAATTCTGGGGTAGCTTCCACTTCTTGCTTGATAGCTGCGGGCTTGCTAGGTGAGATGTCATAGGCTTCAGCACTTTCTGGCTTCTTTGAATAGTCCTTGTATGGAGTTTTGGGCTGGGGGAAGTGCTCCACAGGGACTTTGATGGGGGTGGCCATCAGAACGGGTTCGGGAGAGGCCGATTGCGGAATCAACGTGGGCATCTCGTCGTCGGTGACGTCCTCATCGATATCGTGGGGGTTCAACAACAAGATGTGCTGGTTGATTTCGAGGAGAATATTGTTGAGACGGGGCACGGTGATGGTCTCGCCACGGTTAAGCGTGAATTCGGTGTGGTTGTGGTCGATCCGGATGGTTTTGGGGACGGAGTTCAAGCTGTCCAACGAGAGAGGAGTGCCAGATCTGTTGACGGTGACGATGTAGTTGTCCTTGGAGTTGGTGGCAAAGACGTAGCAGGGTTGGGGGATGCGGATGGCCAAGCCATTGCGGCCCAAGCACGTCATGACCAACTGCTGGGAGTCGTAGCACACGGCAATGTGCTGGCGTGACACGTTCTTGTCACTGGAGCCAAAGAAGAAGTCACAGGACTTGGAGGAGCGTCCAATGGTGATTTTGCTCTGGCTCTCCACCAATGGCACGCGAATCACCGAGGAGTCAGGGTTGAGCACGTTGAAGTCGGCATTGATGCTGACTCTGGTGAACGGCCCATTGGCTGCGAAAGTCACTCTCTTGCCAGGAATTGAGGCCGACTCGGACTCCCCATGGGCATTCTCGTAGTCTCCAGGTGGAGACGACGACCGGAACACCGACGACGAGGGATTGGGCGTGGGATACGCGGCTCTTCCTCTGGCCTCCTCGAGATGGTGGTGGTTCTTGGACACCAGATGGATGTCTCCATCCTCGGAGCTACGTAAGGGCGACGAGGGAGGAAACTGGAAATGGGACATTGTTGTGGTGGAGGAGGTGGTGGTAGTGGAGGAAAGGAGGAGGAAGAAGAGGATGGAGAAGAAAGCGCATATCAATAGAGGGCTGAGATCAGAACAGACGGGCTCTGGAGAGACACGTCTGAAAGGTAAACAAACACAGAACACGGTATGCGCGTCTAGGCTAGGCGCGGTGGCTAAAGTGAGGGCTGCAGCCCTCTCTTCACGTGATAAACTCGGCAAATCGCGTGATCACTCGGTGTCCGGGTAACCCTCTGCGACCACTGTCCTGCACCCACCCGCACATCCTCGCAGTCCTGCACACCGCCCCTTCCTCCAACCTTCTCGGTGAAAATTTTATATCGAATCTTCTTCCTACCACTACAGCAAGAACAAGCAAACATGGGTAGTACGTGAAGATCATACATAAAACTACAGCACCGCACCAGTCGACACTTAGACGCCTTCGAGTCTCTACAACCTATCAGAAACAGCCAGCAGATATCCCGTTTCGAGAACGTTTCGAGAAGTCCACCACAGAATAATGAGACAAGAACAAGACAGATGAATGAGAGAAAGTGCAGAAATAGAGGAAGAATGTGATTGGGCCAGCAGCCATGATGTAAAGTCTGGGTTGGTCTGTCTATTTGCATGTCTATTCTGTTGTCTTTCCATTTTCTCTGTCCATTCTCTGTCCGTTCTGACTGGTGTATTTCTACTTCTGAGCTTTGTCTGAAAAGTGTCTGGGTCTACGGAATGGGTCTCAAGCGAGTCCCATTACCGGCGTCTAGGTGACTAGCAGTGCATTTCATTGGAAACAACTTACTAACACCTCTACAGAAGGTACTCCATCTTTAGGTAAACGTCACAACAAGTCCCACACCTTGTGCAACAGATGTGGTAAGCGTTCTTTCCACATCCAAAAGAAGACCTGTGCTTCTTGTGGTTACCCTGCTGCCAAGATGAGATCCCACAACTGGGCCCTCAAGGCTAAGAGAAGAAGAACTACCGGTACCGGTAGAATGGCTTACATGAAGCACGTCACCAAGAGATTCAAGAACCAATTCCAAACCGGTGTTGCCAAGCCACAATCCGCTTAAGTAAAGGGTTGACGGTTGCATTACTTGTTTCATATTAGGTTGAATAACATATATTAATCGACGCTTTGTAGAATACGAACAAGTGTAGAATAACTGAGGTGAAAAATGAGAATAATGAGAATAATGAGAGTCTGATCTTATTGGACGAGACTACTGTTCTGGGAGCCTATTCTGAAATAGATTTCTCTTTTGGAACTATTATGGGGAAAAATAAGCGCACCAAACCAAAAGGCTGGTAAGTTAGTTTGGTCCACCGATGAGCTATCACACGAGAAGTATTGGAATGAATATACTAGAAGAGAATAATTGACTCCACTAATAGAACAGTTGGAAGTTTTGGGAAGTGTGTAGTAATCGAATGTACTGGTATTTCATTATTGTTACTTGGATCTTCGAAGCTCATATATTCACTTATCTCTTTTCATTCTCCACTACTTTTAGCTTCACTCACTTCAACTTGACTTCTTCAATATTATGGGTACTCTCTTGTCAATTACATTCATTACTCTATACCTTCCTTTCTACTCTATTAAATCCATTTCATCAAAATTGGGAGCTTCGCTTGGGTTCATGTTGAAGTATAAGTTGTCGGCTTCTTCGTGAGTAACAAAGATATTCAATATCTCTCTGGCCAATTCCACCGTAGATACTTCGTAAGGAAATTCGAAACCATTGGCAAAATCGCTTTCTATGTCTCCCAAAATCTTCCCTTCAATGTCTTGATGGTCAACATGGTTCAATTCCCTTGCTTTAGTTTCACTCCAGCCATTGAAAACGGCCTCATTTCTCCCCATCTTTCTCAACTCAGTCAAAACCTTGTATGCATCGAAAGAAAGAGAGTCGGATCCAAATGCTATTCTCAGTAGCACCACAAACAATTCGTACATCGTTTCGGGGTAGATCAAATTGCTAATCTCCCGTATGTCGCTGGTGAGATAATGCAATATCTTTACTAGCACCGAGACTATCTGTATTCTCAATTGAATGTGCTTGGACCGAGGAGATCTCATGATGTAGATTTGTTCGAATCCAATTATCCGGATGACCGACTTGAAGTACTCCTTCTGTTTCAACACTTCCACTGATTGCTTGGTCACGATGAATGCTTCGATCAACTGCCCAACTTTCAACCGCAAATTCAACAAGTGGAATTCGTGCAAGGACTGAGCTTCGAATCTCGACAGATTGTCGGAATCTAGCAACTCAAACGGTATGGGTTCTGGAATAAAGATCAAGTAGTTCTTGAGTCCGTCCTCTACTTTTGGAATAGTGGAATCGATCTTGGAAAAATCGGTGTTATTCCCTATGATTCTGTTCAAGCCATAGAACAGGAAATCTACTTTGATAGAAATGTCGATCAAGAAGATCTTGAGCAAGGAGTTCATAGTTCTAGAGTCATTCATGAGCTCGCCATGGCCCCTGTTGAACCCGAATGTGGAAGATGTAGTCGATGATATTAACATCTCCACAAAACTCGAAACCAAGTTGATTTGGGACGAGTTCTTGAATCTTTCTGTATTTTCGGGCAAGCACTTCAAGAACAATTCGGTTGAAATGGTTTCGTCATTCCAAATGAGGCGGACGAATGATTCTTCGTATAGTGAAGCAAATGTCACCAATTTTTCCACCAAGTCCACGCATGCAATAAAGATGAATTTCTCGATGATCATTACCTGGTTTGGAACGTCGTGGTAGTTGATGAGGTCCTCTTCGTTGTTGTTGGAGTCCAACAAGAACGAGAGGGAGTCGGTGATGTTGCGTAGTTTCTTGAGCAATGTCACGATCAATGGTTTTCCGGTGGCAGCAGGTCTGTAGCACACTGCACAATGGATCAATGCTATGAGAAAAGGAACCAGCAAGATGATTTTTTTGGCAAGCAAGCGGTCAATAGTCTCAATTAGCACGACACAGAGCGACTCTACCAACTCATCAAGCCGCAAGCTCTTCTTGAGCATGAGAAATTCGATGATGGCCGCAGATATGGCGGTTCTCTTCAATATTCGGAGGTCTCTGACTACCAAGTCGGAATCGAGGCAGATTTTGCTCAAGTATTCGAAGCACGAGCGGGGACTACCATTGATGCAATGATTCCAGAGGTGATCGATGAGCATGGACGACTCATTCTGGAGTTTTATCACCTTGTGCACTTTGGATGTAGCAGTGTTGGAGGCCACTATGGGCGTGGAAGAGGCCGGAGGCGTGGAAACACTGACGGAGATGTTCTGGGAGGGTGAGCTGGAGGCAGTCAGGTCCTGAATTTGGCGCCCATTGGCGGTTTTGGGCTCGTTGGGCTGTGATACCTTGCGTTTCTTGGAGTACGAAGTGGCCTGCAATTCGTTGTTCAAGAACTGCTTCTCATCCTCCAATCGCTGAACCAAGTGCTTGAGCAGATCGATGCGGCCCTCAGTGGCCTTCTTGCTCTGTTCGTACGCGTCTTTCATGTGGGCTAGCTCCTGTTGTTTCTGGTGCTGTAACAGGGCCACTTGGGCCCTGAGGATGGCGATCTCGCCATCTGCTCGGTAAAGCTGGGTCTGGACATCTTCAGGGACTGGTTTGGGTGCTGTTGAACTTCCTGTATCGGTGCCATTGGGCCTGGGAGGCTGCTGGATGGATGGGGTTCTGGAATGGATAGAATTTATGGAGGAAGTAGGGCGAGAAATGGCGGCATTTGGCGCGTCTTTTTGGACGGACAAAGGGCCCCGCGAGGGGACCGCGTCCACGTCGACCTTGCCGGCAATGAGGGCCTGGAGGAGCTCGTCGTCGTCGTCGTCAAAGTCGGAAGACATGAAGAGAATAAGCTGCAAGTAGGCACTTGTATATCTTGTCACGTGACTGGTGTCACGTGCGTCATCTTGAAAATTTCTCTATAGATCCATATCCAAGTTCATTCTCCATAAAGAACCCCGCCATGAGTGACCCACAATCGAATGGCAAGGACGAAAAGGCGTCTGCCCCTCCTGCATCGCTCGTCCCTGTCCAACCCACCCCTCTCAGCTCCAAAGACAAGACCACCAAGCGCTTGGTCGTGGTCTTATCCCAGGCATGCTTGGAGACCCACAAGTTGAACGCCGGAGGCCCAGGTGGCGACAAGTACGCCTTGTTGAACTGTGACGACCACCAGGGCTTGTTGAGAAAAATGGGCCGGGACATTGCCGAGGCCAGACCCGACATAACCCACCAGTGTCTCTTGACACTTTTGGACCTGCCCATCAACAAGGCCGGCAAGTTGCAGGTGTACATCCACACGGCCCGCGGCGTGTTGATAGAGGTGAATCCCAGCGTCCGTATCCCCCGGACCTTCAAGAGATTCTCGGGGTTGATGGTCCAGTTGTTGCACAAGTTGAGCATCCGTTCGGTCAACTCGGAGGAGAAGTTGTTGAAGGTGATCAAGAACCCCATAACCGAGCACTTGCCCACCAAGTGCCGCAAGATTACCTTGTCGTTCGACGCCGAGGTCAAGCGTGTGCAAGACTACGTGTCGACCTTGGACGACGACGAGAGCATCTGTGTTTTCGTGGGTGCAATGGCCAGAGGTAAGGACACCTTTGCCGATGAGTTCGTGGACGAAAAAATCGGTCTTTCGGACTACCCGTTGTCGGCGTCGGTTGCGTGCTCCAAGTTCTGCCACGGATGTGAGGATGTGTGGGGCATCTTCTAATTTCTGCCTAGCATGTCGAGGTGTTGGTGCACCAATGCTGATTTTGGTGGTATCGTGCTCTCGATGGGACCTCCCCTACTGTGTGCCTTTTTGTCCCTTGCTGCCAACCCGGTCTTCGTGGTCCTTGGGGACTGGCGTTAGCGTTGTATTTTTTTTAGGTGGACGTCCAGGCGTCCACAGATGCCATACATTAGCTGGATAGTAATGAATAAATTATAGACATGGAAGAGAATGGCATTTGTGCCATTCATGTAGTGAAAACGAGTGCCCTTTGTAATATTGATGATGCCACTGAAATTACTGTTCGGTCATAATTAACCCATGATCATAGCCTGAAAATATTCATAGCCTGAATTAATTCAATCGTTACTCAATTTAACTCTCTAGCTTCAATTAATTCAATCCTCACACAATTTAACTCCCTAGCTTCAATTAATTCAATCCTCACACAATTTAACTCTCTAGCTTCAATTAATCTATGCTTTTATTATTCGATCTCTTCTTTCTTAAATCTGCTACGCTGATCAATTCAATTATATATTACATTATGAACATTACTCCATGATCCCTAAATATTTGATCATTAGTTAAACACATTGCCATTATCATTGTCATTGGTCCAAAACTCCTTCCTTGAGCAAAACTTTCTCGATTTCCTTGAACAAGGTGTCGGTGGTCACCTTGGAGCCCTTGACTCTGGCACACACAATCTCCGACTTTTGGTTGTTGTCTCTGGCGTTGATCTTGATGCGGAACTTACAGCTCTTCAAGTTGAATGCGTTGTAGGAAGAAATTCCTCCAGTGATATTGTACGACACTTGGTCATTCTTCAAGCCCTTGATACCAAAGTTCGACCACGAGTTTAACAATGCGTACAATGCAGTGGACATCTCTTGCTTGGGCAAGATTGTCTTGAACCGTCTGATCTCAGAGCTCAAAGCCTCTTCTGGAGGTTGATGAGAAGATGAAGAGAACCATCTGAAGAAAGACGACTTAGACTTGTCTTCGGCAGAACCAGATCTCGAATCCGCTGGAGAAGGCAACTGAGTTGGCTCGTCAAGGGCTTTCTTAGAACCCCAAGAAAGCTTTCTGAAAATTGACCTGTTTCTCTTCTGATTGCGAGGGTCGGGCTTGTTGGTGGAATCATCCAAAGGCTTCTTGAGCATCGCATGTGCAGGTGGAACCGGAGGCTTGTCAAAGGCTTCGATTTCCTTATTTCTGCGGACCTTGGGATATGGTTGCGAAATTGCAGCCTCTTGTGGAACCTTCTTGGGGTCTGGAAGCAACATCGACTCAGGACCTGGAAGCATACTTCTATGCTTCTGCTGTGGTCCATTGTCTTTGGGCTTGGGCTTGGCATTGATTGCAACCATATTTGGAGCCTTGGTGACCTTTTCTTGAGGCAACTTGATGTTTTCGAACACCTGAGTGTCACCTTCATCGGAATATTCTTCGTCTCCAGTAGACTTGTGGGACTTCTGTGACTTGTTGCTCTTTCTTCTGTCGACCTCCTTTCTGGTAACGAAGGTTTCTTCTTCGATTTCTTCCTCATCCAAGTTATGACTGGGCAAGTCTGGCAACTCCGAAATGGGTCTCAGACTAATTCTCTTGGAAGTCGAGTACTTGGAAGCCCTCTTGGCAGGTGCACCGTAGTAAGAAGATCTCTTGGTCGCCAAGTGCTCTTCGAAATCCATAATGGATCCCTCGTCCAATGGTTCTTCTTCGTCGTCATCCTGAATACCAGCACGGTCCAATCTGTCCGCAAAACTGGTTCTCATTCCAGGTTGGTTTGGAGTATCTTCAGCCTTCAAGACAGAGTGCAAGTCACGGTACGATTCCTTGGTAGAGTACATCGACAACACAGACAATCTCTTGTTGGAGTTGGTGAAGTTTCTTGATTTTCTCGTCACATTTGGAATCTTGACCGAACTGATCAATGTCTTTGGAGCTGGGGAGTCTAATTCGCCGTGAATATTCATTTGTGAGTTCAAAAGTCTGGACTTTCGAATCTCAGACATGTACTCTTGGCTAAGCTCAGAATCATCGGCTTCGTGTTCAGGCAATTCATAGGTGGAGTGTCTGTTGTAGTAGCTCATCTTGGAGAGTCTTCTATCGTCCATAACAGAAATCATCGACTCTCTGTTCTTGTACTTAGACTCTCTGTGGACCATAGATTCTCTATTCTTGTGTTTTGGCTCTCTGACGCTACTTTGAACCGAATCTCTGTTCTTTTTCCTTTGCTTCTTGGATTCCTTCAACTCAGCATCCAATGCAGCCTTGGCACGGTTCAATTCTTCGTTTTCATACGCAGACCATAAGGGATCCAATCTGGAGACTGGTCTTCTGGTCAAAATAGGAGTTTGTCTTCTCTGAGGAACAGGTTGAGTAACAGAACGCCTCTTCAATTTTTCAACGTCTTCTGCAGTTAATTGGGCTTTAGCACCTTCAGAAATGGATCTCAGTTGTCTCTTTGGATTGCTGATTTCGTTCGACACAGTCACATCAACCTCGCTATTATTACCATCATCATCTTTAATCATGATACTTAATTTACGAGAGCTGAACAACGACTTTCTCTTTTGTCTCTTGCGCTTCTTCTCCAACTCCTTTCTGGCTCTCAATTCGGCCTCGTGCTTCTTTCTTTCCAATTCCATCAAACGTTCATATTCTCTGGCATTTCTTTCCTCTTCGTCCACCAAGTTTTCATCGTCCTCATCATATTGTTCTTGATTAAAGATCTTGTCACAAAGAGTTGCGAAGGTTGCCGAGGTTCTCTTTGTCTGTTTGTCCATGTATTCCCAATCCGTTTCCCCGGCAAGTTTGGCGTAGGTAGACAAAAGCTTCATGGTGATGGAATTTCTCTTCAAACCAGTTGTCATTGAAGCTCTTAACGATTTTCTTCTGGATAAACGGTTCTTGGAGGTGCTCTTCTTGATCATGGAGCCTCTCTTGCTTGCCTGAGTGGGCTCAGACTTGCCTTCTTGGGAATTGGCGTATGCTAATAAATCTTGAGAGCTGATTTCATCGACAATTGGGTTTCCCTCTTCGAGTGGATACTTCAATGGTTCTATTTGTACAGGGGGGGCTTGGTATGGATCTTGCTCGTCGAGATGGCGATGGTCACGTTGACGGTACTCCTGTTGGGGACGGTAGTCTTGCTGGTATGGATTGTCGTGGCGGTGCTTGTCTTGCTGGATATTGCGTTGGTCATGGCGATGCTGGTCTTCGTGGTGGTAATGCTGGGTTCTTGAAGCTAGGTAGCTGTCCTTTGAAGGCAAGGAAGGGGGCATGGACTGGAGAGAGGCCTCCTTTTGTGCTGAAACAATTTCATTGTAGATATTTCTTGGAATGGCTGGAGGAGGAGATGACTCGTCATAGTATTGCTGGTATTTTCTGGGGGACCTTCTTGGAGAGGCTCTGCCTGGAGACTTGAGCGGTGATCGTCCTGGAGACTGGTTGTAGCCGTACTTTCTGGGGGACTTTCTGGGGGAGTTCTGGGCACTGGAGGATGCAGAGTACCGTCCACTGGTGCTGTGGACCATGGAGGTACGGTTGTTGGAAATGCCATTCTTGTACTGGAAGGAGGACGGCCTGGATGCGCTGATTTGCGAGGCTCTCTTTCTTCTGGGGGTATTCTTGGTGCTGGTGGAGGTGCTGCGGACCATGCCTCTTTTGGTATTGAAACTGGCGGATTTCTTGGGGAACGCGGCGGTGCTGTCGCCCTGGTTGTGTCTGTATCTCATCAACAATGCATAGAAGGTCTTCTCGGGGTTGGGGCCCGCCTTCAATAAGCACTGGATAATTTCCTGTTGGGGTCTGTCATGCCATAAGATGGCCAAGTTGGACAAGATCTGCTTGTCGATGTTCTTGACTGATCCCAACGACTTGTGGGCGGTCTCAGGGTGGGGCAAGGACTTGACGGAGATCAAGTCCTCGTTGGGAATGGGGTATTTGTTCAACAATGGGTGGGACAAGATCTTCTCGGTGGAGACCCGCTTCATGGGGTCCACTGTCAACATGAGCTTGATCAAATGCTTGGCCTCGTGGGAGATGTCGTCGGGCATCTCGAAGTTTCCTGCCTGGACCTTCAAGAGGAGGTTGCGGATGTTCTCGTCGTCGAAGGGCAATCTTCCGGTCAAAAGAGCGAAGAGAATGACACCGCAGGACCACACGTCGGAGGCAGCACCGTGGTACTTGAGGCCCAGCACGATTTCGGGGGCAGCGTAGTGGGGAGAGCCGCAGGAGGTCTCGAGCAACTTGCCGTTGCTCTCGAGAGCAGCCATGCCGAAGTCGGCCAACTTGACGTTGAGTGACGCGTCCAACAACAAGTTCTCCGGCTTCAAGTCACGATGGCAGATGCCCAACGCGTGGCAGTAGGCGGTGCCTAGTATGATTTGTCTGAAGTACTTGATGGCCTCCACCTCCTGCAACGGGCCGCGTTCGACCAACAAGTCGAACAACTCGCCGCCCTCGACGTACTCGAGCACCAAGTAGAGCGCCTTGGAGGTTTCCCACACGTCGTACAACCGTAACACGTTGGGGTGGGTCAACAACTTCATGATGATGATCTCACGTTCTATGCCATAGGGAAGCCCGGCGTCGTCGGCCGTTTTCTGGTTGGACCCGTCGCCGTCCTGGAGCTCTGACTTTGACACCACCTTGACGGCAGCCTTTTGGCCCGTGGTGTTGTGGGTGGCAAGGAGAACCCGCCCTGTGGCCCCCCTTCCTAGGGTCTTGCCCAATCGCCAGGGCCCGATGTTCTGGGGATGGGTATTGGATGTGGACATTATCGACAGCGTTATGGACGCCAGTCTGGAATGAGACATGGTGGTGGGTGGAGTGTAGCGAAAGTGGTGAAAGGAAGGAAGAGGATGAAGAGTGTTTATGATTAGATACAAGTTCCCAACACGGTAAATGAGGAAAATTTTAACCCAGACGCGTGTTTCAAAAACGCGTTGACTCCTGCGGCCACATTGGGAAAAATGGAGTCCAGGCCAACAGCTAGATAAGGGGAGATAGAAGCGAAGAGAGAGAATGGAAAGAGAGAGTAGAGAGGGGATGTAGTTAGTGGGTGAACAAAGTGAAAATGGTGAGTGTTTGAATAGAGTGAATAGAGTGAATAGAGTGAATCTAGTGAATGTACTGAATATAGTGAATAGGGTGAATCGAGTGTAATAGTTCTAGATGATAGTTATACTGCTAGATGAATGAAATCAGGCGATGGAGTGTGCTGATGTCAATGTGTGGGCTACATTGTAATGGTGCTTGTTGAGTTATTTGGCTTGTCTAGAGCTCCCACTATACAGCTCTCGCTTTCGCGAAAATGCATATTTTTCACTTTTTTCACTTTTTCACATTTCTCACATTTCTCACACTTCTCACACTTTACAGCTTCGATCTGTTTGAAGGACGCTCCATGTATCATCCTGGAATGAGCTCTTGCCCGGAATTTGAAAGGGATGGCTGAAACACCGTTCTACATCTTCAAAGATCTGACTAAGCAGTCATCTATCTATTAGTCGAAGTCTCTGCGTCTACGTAGTGTCTGTATCTATAGAGAGAGCACATGCTAGGTTATGTATCGTCAACGGCCAGTGACAACAGCCGTCAAACGTGCGTCAATGGCAAGTAAGAACGCGTGTGATTTTGTCTGGGCCTAAAGATGCCTTCGTCTACCTGCATGGCGGGTGGCCATGTATGTGGAGCAAGGAAAGTAGGGTGACAATGATCGTGTCTCGCACTATAGGTGGTGGTGGAAATTGAAGAAAATGGACAAGACTGAAGTGAATGTAGTATATCAACCCTGTATCAATCTTGTATCAATCCAGTATCTATCCAGTATCTATCCAGTATCCTTCCTGTATCATCCCTGTATCTATCCTGATTCTACCCTGGATCTACCCTGTATCAATTTTGGATATCAACTTTTCAACTCCTCTTGTATTGCAGGCTGAAATGATAGATCAGTGGTGGTACCAAGGACCCGATCAGTAGTACAAAGGATCCAAATATGTCAACGAATTAGTAGATTGAAATGTCAGATTTGAAAGTATTATCCAAAGATTCAGATGAAAAGATCTATTAGGCACAGTCAAACTTCATCTTTTCAATTCTCTGGATGTACTGACATTTCTGAAAGGCCTGGTGATTTGATAATTTGGTCAAAGTATGATCTGTTTTACCTCCTCTTCCATCATCTGGAATGTCCTTTGAAGATCTGAAACCTCATATTTGCCTTGAAGTCATCCCTGTTCGCTTGGACATATTGGTCTACTTCTCATAAGCTCATTCCATTAATAAGGTCCATCTGGTCCTTCAACTCCTTATTCGTGCTTTTCTTCTGCTCCTTGATCTTCTCGTCCTTCTTCAAGTCCTCCTTCAACGTCTTGGTGTCCAATGCCTTCTTGGGCTTGTTGTTGAGGTCTTGGCCTAGGAGCTGCTGGATCTCAGCCACTTCGCTCAAGTTGGCGTCCAAACGTTGGATTTTGACCTTGGTGGCCTTGGACTCCTTCTTGGCCTTGGAGGGTGTCCTTTTCGACACCTTGGACGTTCTCTTGGGAGGCATGATGGTGGTGTTTCTGTTGTAGATTGCGATGGCCCTTAACTAAGTAGGTCACGTGCGCTCATGAAAAATTAGAGAATTCCAATCTCATCTCATCTCCATCACCATGCCTTCTACCCACAACAAAGACAAGCCCTGGGACACGCCCGACATAGATAAGTGGGCCCTTGAGGAGTTCAAGCCCGAGCACAATGCCTCAGGTCTTCATTTCGCCGAAGAGTCCTCGTTCATGACGCTTTTTCCCAAGTACAGAGAACAGTACTTGAGATCCATATGGGCTGACGTGACCAAGTCCTTGGAGAAGCACTTCATCAAGTGTGAGTTGAACTTGGTCGAGGGTTCCATGACCGTCAGGACCACCACCAAGACGTTTGATCCCGCCATGATCATCAAGGCCCGTGACTTGATCAAGCTCTTGGCCAGATCCGTGCCCTTTCCCCAGGCAGTCAAGATCTTGCAGGACGACATCGCCTGTGACGTGGTCAAGATCGGCAACTTCGTCACCAACAAGGAGAGATTCATCAAGAGAAGACAACGGCTCGTGGGGCCCAGCGGCAACACGTTGAAGGCGTTGGAGCTCTTGACCAAGTGCTACATCTTGGTGCAAGGTAACACCGTCAGTGCCATGGGCCACTGGAAGGGCCTCAAGGAGGTCCGCCGGGTGGTCGAGGACTGCATGCAAAACGTCCATCCCATCTACTACATCAAGGAGTTGATGATCAAGCAAGAATTGGCCAAGAACCCCGAGTTGGCCAACGAGGACTGGTCGCGATTCTTGCCCAGTTTCAAGAAGAGAAACGTTGCCCGTAAGAAGGCCAAGAGCACGCATAAGGAGAAGAAGGTCTACACGCCATTCCCACCAGCACAGACTCCTAGAAAGGTCGATTTGCAGATCGAGAGTGGTGAGTATTTCCTTGGAAAGAAGGAGAAGGAGTTGAAGCAGTTGAGAGAGAAGCGCGACAAGCAGGAGGAGACCACGGAATTGAGAAGACAGGAGAGAGAGAAGGACTTTGTTGCGCCCGAAGAGGCCGACTATGAGAACAAGTTGGCCAAGAAGGAGAAGAAGGAGAAGAAGGAGAAGAAGGAGAAGAAAGAGAAGAAAGAGAAGAAGCACAAGAGAGACGACGAGGACGAGGGCGAGAAGCCCAAGAAGAAGTCCAAGAAGTCCAAGTCTGACGACTAATGCATGTAAGTATTCAATATATGAAAAGGAAAATAGACTAGAAGACCCGGGCAAGTAAATTAAGAATTGAAATGAGAATTATTCAAGTATATTGAGAAGTGATATGGTGATGCTGTAATAAGTATTTTGCCCCTCTGTAGACTTAAATTGTGGATTCTATCAATTTGCGACTATATTACGAGACTTTCAAACCGATAAGATACCGACATACAATGCATAGTCTTGAGTAAACGAATCAGTGAATTGAAATCTTCAACACTACATGGATGGCTAAGTTAATTGGTAAAGATTTGCCGAGAACAAGCCGGTGTTAGCCGTCTCACAGACCCATAGTCGAGATCCGTTTTGCGCTTTAGATGTCATTTCGGTGTCACGATGCTTTAAGCGGAGGTGCTTGAAACGATCTACACGAGTCGATGAGAAATTAGACAAGAGGGCCAAAATTACACGGTCCAGCCAGGATATGTCAACAAACAAATACACGTCAACAAACAAACCATACCAATGATTATGCCACCTCCAGAATGAGAAAAGACATACAACTTTAACATAGAGAGGATGACCACACCCGAAGCTTGTTTAACATTTATCCCACACAATTCAAGACACTCTTCAACTGGAATATACGTTACCAATACTAGCATCCGAGTTGCCGGTTGAAAAACACCACAGTTACTCGTAACAATGCCAATTGTCATCCGCCTCATTTCGATACCCTTGTGGAATTACCACACCGGCGTGCCAACGGCTAGACCTGTTTGACCTGACTAAATCGGCAGAATAACCGTAGCCAGTAGTGAACCAAGCCTAAGAAGATCACCATAGAAACCGAGGCGCAACTGGCAAATGAACTGAGACCAATTGGACTTGCCAAAATTGACATAGCTCCGACTTTTCAGTCTCATTGACGAGACAACATAGACAACGTGACCAACTACCTAAACAACTAGACAACGCAGCTACCTAGACAACGTTGGACTGTCTAGACAACTACGTGGAAACTTGCGATGGGTCTGAAAGTGCTACATTTCTATCCATTTTCGAAGACACTGCCACTACAACATTCGAGCCCCATATCTATCATGTCTCGTTGGCTCATAATGTCTCTTGTCTCGATGCTTTCCACAACTATAATGTCTCCTTTATGTCTATTGTGTCTATTATGTCTCTCTATCTCTTTCTCAGCCTCATGCTTTACTATCTCATCACTGCAACACTCTCAAGTCTCTCCATTCTCTCAAGTACATACATTCTTCTGTCTGTATTTCCCCATGTATCTAATGTCTCTCATTTCATGTCTCCATTTCTCCATTTCTCTCCATTTCATTCCATCTCATGCCTTTTCAACTCAGTTCCATTAGTTGCCTCGGTGATCAAAGCCTCCTCCATTCACCATTATTATCCTCCGTATGCCCAGACTGCTAACTACACTGCCTGTCCACTTCTCCTAATCCTCCATTCCTCTCATTCCGATCCCACGTCCAATCTGGGCAACGGCTTCACCTTTTGGTGCTTGGCGTTATTTTCTGAGGGCATCGCAGGGTGCAGAATTTCCATCGACTTCGTACACCTCCATTAAAATGGGTACATTGGTGTCCAGAACCGCCCATAATGGCTGTATCTCAGTCGTAAGCCTCGTAGGATCTCGGTAGCGTGTTTTCCCGAAAGGAACCGCCCACATACGCCCCCAATGGTCCCCGTTCCTCGTCCCCCATACTCTGTGCCTCTGTCCGCATTGGTGCGCTCTGCGACCTCTTTTGTTTCTCCAGCCTCCCGCCGCACGCACGTCCTCCCAATAGGTTATTCTCCTTCCTATTCCGGCAGCCCATGCTGTTTACCTGCCTGTGCAGGCTCAAGCGCTACGGATCATCAATCTACTTTTACAACCAAAAGACTCCTTGATCTACATCTACCTGTTTCTTTCGGGCGTGCCGTCTACTTCGTCTTTCCACCTTTCTGGTGCCCTTATACTTCCCTGCATTCGAACCGCCGCCCCCACTTGCCCCGGCTCCCCTTTTTTCCCCTTGGTTCAACCCCTGTTACTCCCGTTTCCGCCCCCTCCCGACCCTCCCCTTCACAGCACCAGCGTCCACCATTCGCCATGTCTCGACTCGACCTGATCATGGCCTATGTGGAGGCACTTGAGCACCGGTCCGACCGCCTAGTCAGCTCGGTGGAAGAGTCTAACCTGCTCATCTCCCGCATCAGCTCTTTCCAGTCCCGGACCTCGGCCCTCGACGCCCACATCGACGACATCCAGGACTTGATGGAGTCCAATCTCACGCTGATGGCCGACTTCGGCCACTTGCACGAGAAGTCCTTCTATCTCGAGTCTAACTTGCGCGTCAATGACGCCGTCACCAACCAGACGTCCTTCGAGACCCTCACCGAGGAGTTCCGCTTCTTGGTGCAGCGGCTCGAGCGCAACGACGCCTACTCCGGCAGCAAGCCCCAAACTGCCCCACCCATACCGACAGTGGTCCGCAAGAGAGTCGACAAGCCCACCACGTTGATCTCCAAGAGCTCCCTTGCCAACTTGAAGCTAAAGCCCCTCCGCTGCAACACCAAGCGGGTCTTCAAAAAGAAGTCCAGATACAGATTGTCCGCCGTCTTCAACATCAACCCAATTGCATACGACGACGAGGAGTCCCACTACACCAAGACCCCCACGTCTACCCGACACGCCGCCAGTGGTATAGCCACCCCGGCCTCATCCTCGCATTTGCCCAGCGAGGCAACCTCGCTGGCCTCTAATATCATGGAAAATATAGACCCCATAAATTCGGCCTCCACCAGGTTCGACTCCGCAGAGGATACCCATACCTTAGCTAGCACACCCTCCGAAGAGTTCTCGAGTTTGGGACTCAGATTACGCTCCAATTCCTTGCCTGAAACCCCATCTTCCATCAACGTTTTCACCAAGGCTGGTCCCATGAAGAAGTCGAACATAATGGCGGGCTACGACCCCAATAACTCTGAAGAAAAACTCAGATTCCATAGACTCAAGCATTTCATAACATACGGCAATTTGACCGGCAATAATCAGCTTAAGCCCATGAATCAAGAATACTCCAAATCCCCCACCACTCCACTAATTTCCGCCGTCAACGTTGAAGATAACTCAATTTACATTGATGATAATTCCAGCAATATTGAGGATAGCTCCATCAATATCGAAGACCATACGGAATTCGACAACATGTCCTTAATATCCGATATCTCTAATTACTCACCAGAGCGCAGGGGCTCAAGGCTACACGATTCTAACTTCCCAGATTTCGAAAGCTACTTACGAGGCTCCAGGTTCGACTTAAACAACGCATTCCCCCATTTGTACAAGTCTAATTCTGAAGATAGTGTTCTTCAGGCATACACAAAGTTCCCACAACCATCAACTTCATCATATAAGTTTCATAACCCTGCAGAGAATATTCAATTAAGCTCCTCGAAGGTCTCTATGCCCACAATTGAACAAATTCATTTCAAATCCAAGGAGCATGACGCCACACATTCACACGATAATTCAACTAAACTCTTGACTGAGGTTATCCAGAGAACTGATCAAGCTAAGAAACCAACTACTCCTGAATCATCTCCATCTAAAGCTGCATTTTCCTTATTTAATTTTTCATTACCTTCTCCTCGGTCACAACCAACAACAGAATCTGTCAGCAAAGTAGAAAACTTAAGCAAATCCTTAACTGACAGCTTTTTGTCGTTGGTCAACCACAGCTCTTCTTCACATTCGAATACCCCAGAGAAAATCAAAAAGTTGAAGAAGTCGGCCAAGGAAGTAAAACCTATTTATGTCAAATCCGATGTCCAATCTAAGCGGATGCCTATTAGGATTCCTCGAAATGACGGCGGGCATTCGAAACTCATAATTGGACCTAATAATACAAGAGTGATAAATCATGGTGAATCCTCAATATTCAGAAAACCTTTAGTAACGAAAATCAGTCATAATTCTTTAAGAGAAGCTCTTTCAGGCAGTCTAACCTAATAATCTCAATTCTACTAATTCCTTACATGTTTGGTTGATATAAACTCAAGCAGTGGGGCAATTTATTGCATCTAATTTACATATAATATACATCGATCAAGTATCAAATCCTTCATTCGAAAATAATTTCCTTCCTTGCTCCTTAGACAAGCTCAAGTTTCTTTCAATTTGCTTGGCCCTTAAACTTTTAAGTGGCTTTGCTTGTGCTTTAGACTTGGACATGTAGGTGATGGAAGCCTTGGAACCTGTAGCTACCTTATATTGTTTGCTAACAGTAACACCGGAAAAGTGTTGCTTTCCGTCCTTAATTTCAATCTTCCGTTGTTCATGGAATGATTTAAAGGATTTGATAATAGAAGGCTTTTTAAATGCTGGCATAAAGTCATCTTCTTCGTCAACATCAGTCAAGTTCACTTCTTCTATGGTTCTCTTTTTGGAATCGTCATCTATAGAAGTTTGAGATCTGCCTCCACTCAAATTACTCATACTTCTGGTCTTCAATGAATGAACATCTTCAATTTCATCTCCAGAATCAATACCATGTTGTAAGTTAGACATCTTTTGAATTCTTTCATAATCTTCTACATCATTACCAGATATTAAGAATGACAATTGTTTCTGAACGAAAGATTCTTCAATTCTAATCGTCTTCTTTATTGGCTCTTCTTTTTCTAAGGACTCGTCCTCGTCATTATCTGTATCAGCTTTCTGTGAAGACTCCTTTTCCAAATCCTTATCCTCTTCAACTTCGTCTTCATCTTCATCGTCGTCCAATTTGATAACACAATCAGATTCTTGAATAGAATCAAAAAATGCTTTCATTTTCTCGTTCTTGGATAATGCTTGTAATTTCTTATTCTTGGCCAATCTTTCCTGTTGCTCTATGATTTTTTGTCTTCTGTAAGCAGCTAAGATTTCGTCTTCTTCATCACTTAATTCAACATCAAATCCTTTGCCAGCAATTTTCTTCGTCAATCTATGGTTCTTGATGTCATCCAACAATTTCTCTAACTCCTTTTGATCCTTGATTTGGTAATCTTCCATAAACTTCCTTCTAATCTCCTCGTTCTTAAGATCAATGTTGAAATTGTTGTCGATCATTCTTTCATCTTCAGAATTGGCCTGGTCAGAGAATTCACCATCCATACCACCCAAACCATGCCATTCATCTTCAGATTCTTCGGCTTCTCCTTCAACAATATTTTTGATTCCTTTTCTTTCCAATTCCTTTCTCTTCTTACGCATTTTCAATTCACGCTTACGAATCTTGTCTTCATACTCTTTGATTTTTTGGTTCATCAATTCTGTATCCTCTTCGTTTTGTTCATCAGCGTCTTCTTGAATTTGAGTGACTTCATTTTCCTCATCGATATCATCCAAAACCTTTCTGACTTGCTCTCTTCCCTTGTCCACGTTGGAGGGATTAATGTCGTCATCTATTTGTTGAGTATCTGAATCAGCCTGAGTAGTATGGTCAGCTTGAGTAGCAATATCAGCTTGAGTAGTGAAATCAGCTTGAGTCAATTGAGTACTTGGTTCGCTGTCCTTAAAGTCAGGCAATTGTCGTCCTAAGATTATAGAGTTTCCCAACTGCATCGATTCCTGTGACAATGGCTGGGTAGACTGGGATCTTGGTTTCAAATTCTGGAATAACTTGTACTCTTTTTGATTTTGAGTTGAACTTATAAGCTCGGAATCATTTGGTGATTTAAAGCTTTGACTAGCTGAACGAACTTCCGATCCAGTTGTAATCAAATCTTCATTCACTAATGAATCTTCATTATGGACTCCGCCAAACATGTAACTATCATCGTTTCTATTATCTTCTTCGACGGCAGAATGGTATTCAGACTCCATTTCATCGTCTGAGACAGAGATCATGTTTCTTTTCCGAGACTTGACTACCTTTACCTCTTCTTCATCTTCATTAATTTTATCCTTTTTGTCATTATCATCTTCTATCTCTTCTTCGTCATCATCATCATCATCAACATCATCTTCATCGTAATCTTCGCTTTCTTCATTCGAACCAGATTCTGACTCACTGTCAGGAACTTGCTCTTCGTCACTTTCTTCGACAGGTTGGTCCTCATTTGCACTTTCAGCTGCTTGACTCATTAAAGCAGCCTTGGCCCTTTCTCTTAATTTCTCCTTTTTCCTGATATTCCTCACTCTCTCCATTTCACGCTCCAACAAGGAGCCCATGACTTCCTCATCCTTTTCAAGTTCAGCCAATATCTCGTGGTTAGGATTGGCAAGATGCTGCTCTTTCAATTGATTTATATTGGCCTTTTTCAATTGGTTGATGAAGTTCTTTCTGCAATTGGAATTCAAGGCTTCATTGGCCTGAGCAACGCCTTTGACGTCACCGAATTTCTTCTTGGAGAACCTCTGCTTTACCAAGAATTTCTGCTCTTTGGATAATTCAGGAATGACAAACTCTCGACTAGGACGGACTTTATTGAAGTCTCTGCCCTTCAATGGGGAGGAATTGGACTCGATGATGTCCAAATCAGAGTCGGAATTATCTAAGTTGATACTGTGGTTGGAATTTTCATTGCTAGGTGAAGATAAGAGTCTTCTCAAGCCGTTGGCGTATGCTTCGATTGGATTTCTAAATTGCGTGTTGGACAATGGAGGTGAGGTGGGCTTTGGCTTGAGCATATTCACATTGAACTCTTCATGATCAGGATTCGAGATTTTTATGGGAGATGTAGTAGGACTAGAGTTGATTTGATTCAAGTCCAAGTTTTCAGGCTTAGAATCATTTTCGTTGTCACTATCGTCAAATGCAGATATGAGGCTTGCCTTAGTGAAGGTTGTTTTCTTCTGGAACTCAGGTCTGATGTCCTTGTTCCGTTTCTGGATGTTGATGAACTCTTCTGCTTCTGCCAATTGCTTAGTGGACACGATCTCTTTACGAGCCGAGCTGAGCACATTACTGTGTAACTCGTTTATGTCGTTTTCCTCGTCGGTGAGAGTTGTGTGGGAAATGTCGGCCTCCAATTGCTTCTCTTTTTCCAAACGTTCCAACTTCTTCTTCTCTGCTAACGCAGCAATACGTTCAAGTCTGTCTTCTTTGGACATCGGCGTGGAGATTATATGTTCTTCTTCGATGCTGGGGTGGATGCGAGGCTGGGCATCGGGTTCCAATACCTGGGTGTCTGGAATAGGGTCAGTTTCCATGGAATTGGAGTCATTTTGAGACGCGTCGATCTTCTGAGTAGCCACCAAATGGGCATGCTGGGTCGATTCGAGGCCCACTTTCTGGGTGATCTGGGTGTCTTGAGTCAGAATCTTCTGGGTCTCTTCAAATTCCGCCTCGTCGATGGCCAATTGGGGCAATTTCTGCACTTCAGTTGAATCAGAGCTAGAACCAGAGAGTGCTCCAAATCCCAAGATGGAAGCACCAAGGGAGTTGCCTGAGAGGTCGGAGAATTCTCCAGGGGTCTGTGTGGGGCCATCAGAGGCTGCTTTGCCCTGGAGTCTGTCCTTGACACGAGATAGGATGGAGATGTCTGATGCTCCGAAGGTGGTGGAAATGGCTTTCATGTCGATGTTGATGGTAGGCTGGGAGTCTTCGGGCTCCGAGTCCGAATAGACGGGTTTTTGGAACGACACCACGTCGTCCAAGTCGTCGAGAAGGTCCATATTGGTGGAGATAGAGAAGAAAGGTAGACTGGTTGGATAGTATTGAATATTGAATATTGTATGTAAAAAGCGCGTCAGGACGCGGTATGGTGAATTGTGTGCAGTGCGTCAGAAGACAGGTATAGAGATGAATAGCGAGCAAGAGAAAGAGAGAGAGAGTGAGAGTGAAACTGCAGTACTACAATATAGGGTCGTGGCAGATCCAACTAGTACAGTCCATATTATTGATATCGACATGGAACAATTTCCGTGATACCAAAATTGGTTACCTTGGTACAATCACATAGTCGTTACCTGATACTGTCGAGAATTAGACTCGTGGCATTGATGCTATATGAAACGCTCCGTGTGGACCAAATAGGCTCATTTGATAATTGGGCTATTAGCCTGGGCTTATTCTCCGCTGACTCTGCACTTCGTCGGCACGTTTGTGGACTCTGTGGGGGCACGAGGCCAATACTACACCGTCAAGTGCCTCTCGTCAGTCCCACGGTCACGTGACCTGTCAAGGCGGCATGGTGTGCTGTGGCACTGCAGGAGCCGCATGCTGCAGACGCGGGGCATTGTTGACGTGCCAGCAAGGCCCCAGTGCGGGTGTTCAGCAAGTCACGTGACCACGGTCAATCTCCCGTGTATACCCGATTGTAGCCTCCAGACACACCATCTTCCCCTATTCTATCATCGGGACGCCATCATCTATACTTTCCTACACATCTCTATCCACTCCCTTCACCTCTACACATTCCCTGCACCTCTATACTTTCCCTCATGCCACCTTCTCTACACCCATCCATTTCATTCTCCAATTACAATTTTCACCGCATTGGGCCCAATGCGATATCGCATATCTCAAAAACTGCACCAAAAGACCGGGTCTCGGCTCCAGTGTCCCAGAACTAGCCGTATCCGGAGCCAGGCCGCCCTCCTCTTCCCCTCCTCTGCCTCTTCTCCCTCTCCATATCGTCCCATCTCCGCCCATTGCCTGATGTCGTATACGATACGACACCAAGGCGCTTCACATGCACCCCGAGTCACGTGTAATAACAGCATCGATGGCGCCAAAAATTTGGGCCCATTTGGGCCCATTTCGTTTGCATCCACCAAGAGCCCACGGTGCTTCCTGCACCCAAACCGCCAGTGGTATGCCCGGGTGTGGCTTTTTTTCAATATAAATACACCCCGATTTCCCTGGTGTTTTGGGATTGTGAATATCCATTCTCTCTTTTCCAGATCCCGATGTCTGCCCCTGCTGAAACCTTCCTCTTTACCTCTGAGTCCGTCGGTGAAGGACACCCCGACAAGATCTGTGACCAGGTGTCCGACGCCATCTTGGACGCCTGTTTGGCCGTCGACCCATTGTCCAAGGTGGCGTGTGAGACCGCCGCCAAGACCGGTTTGATCATGGTCTTTGGTGAGATCACCACCAAGGCCCAGTTGGACTACCAGAAGATCATCAGAGACACCATCAAGCACATTGGCTACGACGACTCCGAGAAGGGCTTTGACTACAAGACCTGTAACGTGTTGGTGGCCATCGAGCAGCAGTCCCCCGACATTGCCCAGGGCTTGCACTACGAGAAGGCCTTGGAGGAGTTGGGTGCCGGTGACCAGGGTATCATGTTTGGTTACGCCACCGACGAGACCGACGAGAAGTTGCCTTTGACCGTGTTGTTGTCGCACAAGTTGAACGCCGAGTTGGCCTCTGCCAGAAGATCCGGCGCCCTTCCTTGGTTGAGACCCGACACCAAGACCCAGGTCACTGTCGAGTACAAGAAGGACGGCGGTGCCGTCATCCCCACCAGAGTCGACACCATTGTCATCTCCACCCAGCACGCCGAGGACATCACCACCGAGAAGTTGAGAGAGGAGATCCACGAGCACATCATCAAGAAGGTCATTCCCGCCCACTTGTTGGACGACAAGACCGTGTACCACATCCAGCCCTCCGGCAGATTCGTCATCGGAGGCCCTCAGGGTGACGCTGGTTTGACCGGTAGAAAGATCATTGTCGACACCTACGGAGGCTGGGGTGCTCACGGAGGAGGTGCTTTCTCCGGAAAGGACTTCTCCAAGGTCGACAGATCTGCTGCCTACGCCGCCAGATGGGTGGCCAAGTCCTTGGTCAACGCCGGTTTGGCCAGAAGAGCCTTGGTCCAGTTCTCCTACGCCATTGGTGTTGCTGAGCCTTTGTCCATCCACGTCGACACCTACGGCACTTCCAAGTACTCTTCCGACGAGTTGGTTGCCATCATCAAGAAGAACTTCGACTTGAGACCCGGTGTCATTGTCAAGGAGTTGGACTTGGCCAGACCAATCTACTTCAAGACCGCTTCCTACGGCCACTTCACCAACCAGGAGAACCCATGGGAACAGCCAAAGAAGTTGAAGTACTAGAGTTCTAGAGAAGACTCTCTTAGTACTAGATGAAGTCTAGAGAAGACTACATTCTTCGTTCTAGCTCCCTTTGCCACTTGATCTTAATGATTAATGTAATGACTCACGGCCAACGCTCAACTCGTTGGTCCTAATTATGATTTTTTATTCCATCACCACCACCACACCCACAACACAACACACCAGCCCCTCACCTCCAATTCACTTGCTCCATGTGTTACTAATATTATACTTCAAAAGGTACCATTTTTTTCTCAGATAAAGGATAGAGTTTTTATTGCATTAATTAGGGTGTCCTCAACGGACAATCAGGTAATCTGAAATATACGTCAGACTAAAAAATGTAGTGTCAAAAAGTTAAATTTAGCGATGACCTCACTGCGCGTTATTTTCCAAGCCGCGAAAGTAGAGGAAATATTGATTAAGAGGTTTAATCGGAATAGACTCAGCTCATTTGTATAGAAAGTTGATTTGGTCAATGGGCATGCAAGCAGTACATCTGGTCAATATCAATGTATAGTTTATTGAGAGAATCTGAGCACAGAGAATGGGGCTACGGAATATATGAGAGTTTTGAAGTATAGAGTATGGAGACCATGGAGAGTATAGAGTATGGGCACCATAGAGTATCACAGCATAGAGAGCATTATACCCAGAGACTATTGTTTCTAGCTTCTTGACAGTACAGTATAGAGTTGCAGTATAGAGTTTTTCAATAATTATACTCTGATACTGGTGTCTAATTACTTGAGCATTGCAGTATATTTCAGATGGGTCTGCTCCTCCAGAATATGTCTCCTAGAATATGTTAATTATGATAATTTTATTGATCAATTGAAGGGAGGAGCCTGGTAGTCTCAAATTGACCAATAGCACAATATGTTCTACGTTGATAGTATATGACTTTGTTCAAATGCTCAATGGCAATCTTGTCCTGACAGACCAACCCTCTCTTGTTATATATAAGTTCAGTAATAATATTCCAGTGAATCACGATAAAGAGTCTACTTCTTGTTAACCTGTGATATGCGTATAATATAGAACGTTTTATTGAGTAGAATTGATTTTGATCTTTTCAGGATGATATCTATGAAAAAGCTCTGCTTTGAGAATCTAGCCCACATATTCTTTGAGCATTGATCCATGAAATGAAAGATCTAGCCAAAGTGTCATTTAGCTCAGATCCAGAAGATCTAGCCAAGCTGCATGAGCTCAGATCCAGAAGATCGAGCCAAACTGCATTAGCTCAAATCCAGAAGATCTAGCCCATCTGGTTATTATCTGATTTTCTATCATGTCTCTTCGGAAAAGGCATCGAGAGGCAAGTGGGCGTTGCTGTCGAACAACGATGGGAAGTAGTGGAAATAGCCCCACATCGCCAAAACCGTTCCAATCGCCGTTCCAAACGCAACATCGAAAAAGTGGTGTCTGTAGTCCTGGGTCCGGCTCAATGCGATGTAACAGGCCAAACCCAAAGGTGCGCAGAGAAGAAGCCAAATGGCCATGGGACGGGTCCGCAAGGGCTTTTCTTCCAGGACCAAGAAGCGGTACTGGCCGAAAAACCACAAGGTCAAGTATCCCAAGCCGGCAAACGCCAAGGACGAGTGTCCTGAAGGCGTGGACTTCATGCCTTCGTAGACCACGGCCAAGCCCATAGGAGCAGTGCACACCTCCACAGAAACAAGGGTGTTGATGTCGGTTCCTGCAGCGGCACCACAGCGTTGGAGGAAGTCCGGACGGGGGTTGCCTATGAGGAGTTTCAAGATATCAGTAAGTACTGAGGTGACCACGGTACAGAGCCAAAGGCCCAAGCTGGACACATGAATGAGGTGAAGTTTTCCAAGTTCTGAAGAAGAACGCACCACAGAAAACACCACGATCACCAACCACGGCACAATGACTCCCCAAAGGTACAATTGCACGTCGTTGACCCGTTCCACTTCGGCAAACGGATGTGCTAATGTGGAGTCAGAAATGGAGAACTGGCGAGGAAATGGCTGGGCCCACTCCAAATGGCCAAAAAAGGCAACGAGGAGAACAAGCACTACCAACCAGTCGGCAAAGTAGTTCTTGAATTTGGCAGTACTGAGGTAGACTTTGGTCTGCATTGGCTTATGGAGAAAGGCTACGTGGTGAAGATTAAATCGGAGGGGCACGCCAGGGCGCGCAACTATGACAAGATGAGAATAATGGAGTAGATGAATAAAGAATGGGAATAGAGAGAATCGAGAGGAAATAATTAGAGTGGATTGTGGCGTAGGCAAGAAGAAAGGTGGTAGATGAGGAGTATTTGATTAGAAGAGGAATATTTGAATGGGAAGTGTCTGATTAGTTGAGGAGTATATGATTTTAGCCTGAAAAGTTGGGTTACTATTACGAGAAACGTGCCAACGGATATTCTGCATGCATACAGGAACAACGGATTTACACTGCAAATCCCAACTTCAATAACCACACAAGAGATTATGAGATTGGATACGATCAGTAGGGATTGTAAATGTCGTCCGTTCGACGACATTACCCCCAAGTGCACGCAGGCCGAGTTAAATTGAAATTCGGGATTTTCGAATCCTGGCGTAGTTTTCGCAGCTACAGCCTAGATTCTTATAGTTGCATTTTTGCATTTGAATATTGTTCTTGATGATTTAATTTGGTAACGATTGCCCGATCTCCAAATAAGCTTGGTTGCTCTTGATGACTTGAATCTCTAAAAGTTGTACTTAGGATGATTTGCACCTACCAATCTGATAAATTTACTCACAATGATCACCAACTATCATCGTTAAATTATCTCACAATAATCACCAACTATCATCATTAAATTAGCTCACATTAATTTCAGCGAGTTCTTGTACTAAATTCTCACAATAATATCAGCGTTTTCTTGTACTAAATTAACTCGCAATGACTTCACCATTTTCACTTATCATCCTTGGAATTGAATCACAATAATCACCTACATTCATGTTATTGTCCTCAATGTATCATTTGCCTGGAATTCATAATTCCCTCATTTCGAATAGTATCAGACCCCTTGCATTCTACACCTTGCTTTAACGTTCTATATTGGAACTATTAATCCTAAATAAATGAAAGTATTATAGAAGTGAAGTATGGATTCCCGTTGGGAAAATTAGATATGGTGCTAGCTTTAAAGTTACTCCTTCAAGTCGGAGTCGTAAGACTCGTTTTGGGTGGTAGGAGCGTATCTGTCCTTGGACAACTTGGTGGAGTCAACTTCACCGTGGTACTTCTCACAGATCTCTTCCAAGGTCATTCTCTTGGTCTCAGGGATCAACAAGGTGGTGAAGATACCCAACAACATGAACAAGGCGAAGATCTCCATGACGTGAGGCAACCAACAGTTAGGCTTCTTGCCGTCTCTGGCACAGTGGTGGTTGACCAAGGTACCAAGACAGGTCTGGGCAATGATGGCACCGACCTTACCACTGGCAGCGGAAATACCGTGGGCAGTAGATCTGTATCTGGTTGGGAAGATTTCACCAGGGATGATGAAGGTGGTGGTGTTAGGACCGAAGTTCTGGAAGAATTGACACAAGACGTAGAGGGCCAACAATCCGTTCTTGTGGAGCTTGTTGTAACCGAAACCAATACCACAGAACAAGGCAGTCAAGATGACGAAACCTCCGAGCTGGACGGGCTTTCTACCAACAATGTCGATGGTGGCAGCAGAGACCCAGTAACCAGGCAAGGAACCGGCACAAATCAAGATCAAGTTACCGGCAGCAGTGTTGTACAACTTCTCGTAAACGGTACCGGAACCGGCGTATCCAATGGCGTCCAAGATGACAGCGGTGTTCAAACCCAAACCGTAGAAAGCAACGTCCAACACGAACCAGGAACCGGCAGTACCGAGCAAGATCTTACCGTATCTCCATTGGCCGAAGTGAGACCAGAAATCTCTGAAAGAAGCCTTTGGAGGGGCAATCTCGTGGGCAGCGTCGTCAAGCACAGCCTCGACGTCGGCAACCTTTTGGAGCTGGTCGTTCTCGTTGATGTCAAGAGCGTATCTTGGGGATTCAGCGATGGTCAATCTGTAGTACAAAGCAATGACACCTGGGACACAGCCAAGTCCGACCAAGATTCTCCACATCTGGTCACAGGCCTTCTGACAGGCACCGATACATTGGGCTCCGTTCTTGGCCTTGTCCAAGTCGTCCTTGTATGCGGCAACCAAGATGATGGAGACGATACCGGCGAAAAGCTGGCCCAAACCCTGGTTGGAGAAGACGGCAGCCATGATGGCACCTCTCCACTTGGTGGTGGAGAACTCGGAGGAGATAATGGAGGACAAGGGGTAGTCACCACCGATACCAATACCCATGAGGATTCTGAAGGTGGCGAGGATGGCGGCAAAGTTGATGGCAGGGGAATGGCCCAAGGTACACTGGAAGATGGTGGCGAAAATCATGATGATCAACTCCAAACCGTAGATTTTCTTTCTGCCGACAATGTCGGCGATGGTGCCGAAGGAGACCTGGCCGATGACGGTACCGACGGAGGTGGAGACCTTCAAGAGGTTGGTGGTGGAGTCGGGGATCTTGCCCTTCCAGAACACGTACGACATCATGGTGATACCCAAGTTGATGGCGAAAATGTCGTAGGAGTCGGTCATGAAACCGACACCGGCAATCATGATCATCTTGACCTGGGTCCAGCCGAAGCCGGCGTTGTCGATTTCTTCCAAGGCCAATCTTCTTCTTTCCAATGGGTCCTCGATGTGGGCAAACTTGCCGAGGTAGTCCTTGAAGGCGGTCTTACCACCGGAGGTGTTCTCGTGGTAGGAGGGGGATTCGATGTCAGCCATTGCGAGATGAGGATGAGGAAGTGAATGGAGAAGCAAAAACCAGGGAGCAGACCCGGCTCCTTATATACTGGGAGGTGGGGGGCTGGGACGACTGGTACCAGAGGGACATTATTACCAAAAGAAATGGGATCTCGTGGGTGTGAAAAAATATGCGTAAAGACAGAAGGAACCCGGCAGGGCAGCGGCGTTTTGCATCGAACGGGAGCATGCCTGCAGTCTCCCTGCAGCGTGGTGCAGCAGCCACTCACTAATTAGGCTGCGATCTGCCAGGATCTGTGGGCTTAGGGGCCAAGACACGGGAACAACGGAGAGAAGGGAGAGGGAGAAAGGAAGCCAAGAGGCCAAGATGGGGGAATAAAGGAGAAGACTATGTAGAGACGTGCCCAGAGGTGTCAATCTAGGGGAAAAACAGCTTGGACCGGGTGTCAGAAGGGACATTTTGGCAGACTTCGTGCTAGTCCTAGGTTGATGGAGCTGGCGGTGGCTGCATGAGATTATTCGGATGCGACATTATGTGCTGCAGGCAGCTGCAGCTGCAGATGCCCCACGTGTGTCAATTTTGCAACTGACCACGTTTTCGGTGGACACACGCCCCACGTGGAGCCGGCTGCTCTACTTTGGGCAGGAGGTCACAAGAGACTCTGAGTGAATGGAGCGGCAATGGGGTGTGCATTGGCGAAGCAGAGACAATGGACGAGAGACTAGAGGAGGCGGTCCAAAGGAGCGACCAATAACGGAGGCTATAATTGATGGGGGGCTCTGGGTGGAGCTCGCTATTGGGATATTATCAACGGCTCATGTCGCACCATGCATGCGAAGACGCGGCTATCGAGGGGGGGAAGATGTCGCACGATAACACACGTGGAGAGAAATAATGTGAGGGTGCGTAAAAGGGCAATGTAAGTAAGTAAGTAAGTAAGTAAGTAAATGGTAATGTAAGTAAAAGATAATGTCAGTAAAGGGTAATGTAAGTAAGTAAGTAAGTAAAGGGTAATGTAATTAAGTGTAATGGTGATGATTAAACGGTAATCGGTAGTAGTGCTTACATGAATAGAATGCGTGCGTTGTTGGAGGCAGTAGTGGTGCGGTGAAATGGCATATATTGTTGCTATTGGTGTGAATAGTGCGCCCGTGTTAATACTACTGCTATCCGTATGGTGCCTTTCTTCTAGCACGAGGCCCTGCTGCACGTGTTCTCCCTACTTCTTCGCCTGGCTCCTTCCTCTAGGCACCGTGGGCATGCAGCCGTTCGGTATAGTCGACGCACATGTCGCTTAGATTTTGTGATTTGCACCCAATATCAACAACGTGGGCTCCAGGCGGCCTGGTTGCATCCGATACTACAGCAGGGACACGTTGACAGACATATTGAGAGATACACGGATATGTAGATACAAGCTTGGAGAATACAGCAGCACATACACAGTAGCTGGATATTCGATACTTGGTCCACTCGGTGGGTTGCAACCTGCTGAGACGGTAATTCACCAATTGACTCCCACAACAAAGATGAAGATCCGTATGACGTCAAAGAGTAGGCGTATCCCGCGGCTCAATGCGGAGGGGGTGCAGCAGCAGCAGCAGCAGCAGCAGCAGCAGCAGCAGCAGCAGTAGCAGCAGTAGCAGCAGCACCTGCAGAGATTTAAGCAGATTAGGGCGATGGCGTACGAGGATCCGAGATCCGAGATCACTGCGCTATTGTGTGGAAGACGTTCAATTGTTGGCGTCGATCCACGAGCAGGTCAGATGGCAGATCGGATAATAGACAGCTATAATTGACACAGATTTAGGATCCAACGATTCTCTATTCATTGTATGCACTAGTTAACTAAGATTAATGTGGCTCGTATAAGTTAGAACCAGCACAATAGCTAGGGTTCAAATTAGTTTGGTAACAGAGGCAAATGATAAGAGCAGTCAAATGGGAAAGTTGGCACAGCAGCAGACAATAATCAGATAAATGAGATGCCCAAGGACCTGAACTGTTCATACATTTCAAACTCAGATCTCACCAAGTCGCAGATTTCCAATTTTCGTCCATTTGAACAGTGAAGATAAAAAAAGACTTCAACTACAGTAACAAGGGAGACGTCTTCATCTACAGTGACGATAGAGGCGTTGTTCACATCTACGATTCCAACACTAGCCATGAGATTGAACGACATTCAACCTCCTTTGTGCATCAATCTAGCTTCCCTATTCATATCCAGTCCATTTCATCAGTCTATTGTAGCCATATTGCCACACAAGTTGAAATAGAGTTTGCCCCTCACACCTCAACCTTATCAATATTTCACTCCCTTAATAGAAGAATCACCGATGAATAATATCAAACCCACCTTCCTCTATAGTTCACATTCAGACTCCCAATTACACACTCCCTAACCATTCAATCGGACTTTATTCCATCCTAATAATCCCGAGTATATTCCTTCACCTACCCCACCAATTCCTTCAAATCCTTCAATTCCACCCTCACTTCCCTAAATTCCACTCCCAATTCCACTCGATGCCATCACCGTCCCCACTTATCTATCCTAAGCCCGGAAAGCCCCATTCGGCTCTTGGTGATGAGCGAATGGCACTTGCTTGCGACATTTTCAATGGCACGACACAGGACCACGGGGCCAGGTAATTTTCACCACCGTGGGCCGGGCTTCTCCACGCCCAGAAAAGCCAGCCTAAGCCGTGGGGCAATAATGCAATGTGGAGACTTCAAGCTCATTGATTGATGACTGGGCCAGAACAGTAATTCCGGCTTAAGTATAAAGTCCAGAAAAGATGATGTCAATCCACTTGAGTAGAGGGAAAGAGAAAAGAGAAAAGAGACATGATAGCAGGTACAAGTAAAGAGACACGAGAGTAGAGATAGAGTGAAGAGAGTTGACAACAGAGAGCATCCACTTTCAGTTCGAGGTGTCATCGTCGAGGCTCAAGAAAAGTTTATGTGGCAAGAACATGAGTGAAAAGTTTATGTGAAGTATAATAGATGAGTGAATAAACAAAAATGTGGAACACAATAAATGAAAAGTGTCAATGAGAGTGAAATGTGGAAAACAAGGAGAAAGTAAGAAAAAGATAATTGAGAACAATCTCATACTCCATAAATACGAGTTGGCGCAATAATCCCGGCATTCGGCAAATCTCGCCGATCACCATAAAACTATGTATATATATATATCTCGATTGACCAGATCTCTATGACCATATTTCTCTATGACCATGTTTCTCCAGTCTAGACTCTGGACTCAGACATCGACAATAGTCACGAGACTGTGGAATTCGCCCAGAGACACACAGAGGGAAAGGAGGGGAAGGACAAAGAGAAGTAGGGGCACATACAGCAAAGTAGGGACCGTACAGGCACAGTAAGCACATACAGGCACAGTAGACACATACAGGCACAACCAGGCACAAACAGGCATACAAGCAAAGAGGAACCTACACATAGGGCCTGGACCAGGATCAGCGGTGCGCGCACGCAGATCGCCATCACGTGACGCACCACTTACTTACTTCACACACTTTCGTGGCACTATTTACAGCATAACATCTCCTACCAATGGTCAGCACCAGACAGCTCAGAGCAGTAGGCGTTTCCACGTTTTTCCTTGCCATCGTGTACTTCTTGTACACCACCAACCAGAAGTCACATGCCATCATAGCAGCCGCCTCACACGGCGCCTCTACCGACGCCAGCGCGTTGATAGCCAACACCAACGACGACAAGCTAGACGCGGCCATCAACAACGAAATCGCCAAACAAAGTGGCGTGGACCCCAAGAAGGTCGGGGCCAAGGAGGGCGCCGGCGTGAATGTGGCCAAAAACAAGGACCTCGGCCTCAAGGGCCAGGTCCCTGTGGTGGCAGACGACAAGAAGGACGATGCCATCAGCAACACCAAGATGGACCCCAATGACCCCAACTCGCCCACGATCTTCGACCCCGCCAAGGAGTTCTTGCAGATCCGCGCCCTTTCGCCCATCACCATCTTCTCCAAGACGTTCTGCCCCTACTGCAAGAGGCTCAAGAAACTCATCAACGACAACTACCAGATCACCCCCGAGCCCACCATCGTGGAGCTCGACAAGCACGCGCACGGTGAGGAGTTGCAGGCATACTTGGGCGAGGTCACACTGAGAAGAACCGTGCCCAACGTGTTGGTGGGCGCATCCAGCATAAGCAGAGGCGGAGCCGACGACTTCGTCAAGATGCACCAGGACGGCGAGCTCTTAGCCAAGTTGCAGGAATGGGGAGGAAAAACGCTCAGTGTGCGCAAGATCGACGCGCCTTCCAACATGTGAAGTATCTTCAGGCCCTTTCCACTCTTGCATGGCTACGTCTGTGAGGATGCGTCTTCATAGTAATGTAGCACATATACAACCATACACACCCCCATCGAAACGCGTAGATTCACAGCTGCTACAGTATTCTACACCTGTCTAACTAATGTAACATTAAAGATACCCTAATAAAACATATTTACGTATATTGGATACAAGGCACTTAGAACTTGGAGAATTGCTTGGACTTGGATCCAGAGGTAGCAACCTTCAAGACGTTGAATCTAACGGTCTTGGAGATTGGTCTACATTGACCAACAGTGACAACATCACCCTCTTGAACACGGAAAGCTGGGGAAATGTGAGCAGCAACGTTCTTGTGTCTCTTCTCGTATCTGTTGTATTTGGGAACGTAGTGCAAGTAGTCTCTTCTGATGATGATGGTTCTGTGCATCTTGGTGGAAACAACAGTACCGGTCAAGATCTTACCTCTGATGGAGACAGTACCGACGAATGGACACTTCTTGTCAATGTAGGTACCCTCAATGGCGTTCTTTGGGGTCTTGAATCCCAAACCAACATCCTTATACCATCTCTTGGTCTTTCTGTTGGCCTTGGCCTTTGGGTTGGTGAAGATGTGAGGTTGCTAGAAAGTTAGTAATGCGTTCATATAAAGGGTCACTTTGTTGTCGGATACGAGGACGATTTCTGGGCCTCTGCTTCTGGGGATTGGACCGCTGTGGCCACTTGGAATGATACACAGACGTCTGCTGGACTCTTTCTCGTAGATATTTCACCACTTTTCATGTGGCTGGAGGAGCCTGGAGTGCTTCCTCGTATCGATCGACTTTGACTCTCGACATCTCGAATCCTCGACATGTTCCCACGGACTATGCATAGGAGATGTGGTGGATGTGTCTAACCACGGGTACTAACCTTTTGGAAAGCTCTTTCAGATTGAACAGTTAATTCAGTAGCCATCTTGTCTTACTTGGTAAACTTTAGTTGAACAGAAGTAGTATGAAAATTTTTTTAATGGTGGTTTTTTCAGTGCGTATGGTGAGAGAGTGCGAGTGCGATGTGAAAAAGACGTGCGAGGGCTAGGGCAGCAGCCCCAGTGGGTCACGTGTGGAAAGAAAAGGGCAGTCAATAGGAGCGCGACATTGATGGCACGAGACATAGAGACATAGAGACATAGAGGCATAAGAGAGACATGTTAGCAAAAGTGCAGTGGACTGTCACAGAGCGAAATAGACATAAATAGACATAAAGAGAGCAATGTAGACAGAATTCCTATACAAATATAAAGTATCCTTAATTCTGGGAATTAAAATTAGAAGAACATTGACTCGCTCAATTGATAGACATAGATATGGATGTTTACGTTTGTAGAGTGTACTAGGCTTTTGGAAACATCGAAGGTAAGTACTGAGACGTTATATACATGCCAAACAGCATTAGAAACACTCCTCATACTTTGAAAGTCCATTTAATTGAAATAATTGCACTATTCACTTTATTGAGTTCTACTCACGTTGTTAAATCGCCTTAGGCAGAACATTCGCAGCTATTTTTGGCAGATTTGTAGTGTATGGAAAGAGCATTCGGAACAGAAATGGGTGCAAACCTAGGAAGATTATCTTGTGAATGAACTAGATTGCGGTGTATTTAATTCTTATTAGGTGACTATGGGTATAGAATCTTTCGTTCATCACCATTATCTCTCTTTTTCGTAAGACCATATTTCTCATTCTTAGGATCCATACTCTAAAATGTTATCTGCAATACAATCTACTAATATGAATTTAGCCCAACTGACTTCAGCACATGAGCCCTCTTGGGGTAATGGTAAAATATAGTTATACCCAATTTTACTGCGGACATTATTATTCCCCAATATCATGATCAACTACTCAATTTACTGTCTGATAATGTCTGTCACTCACATTTTGTTCCTCCTTCACGTTCCCCTTCCACAAACAATTCTTTCGTAATCAAGGTCAAAAAAATCCTTAGCTTAGCTCTCCTGCGCTCAGCTCTTCTATATTCACTTCATCTATATTCCGAAGTGTTCTGCAATACTAATTATATCTCCCTTTTGAGAAGCTTTGTTTGGACACTTTTCGCAGTAAAATATAAATATCCACATCTGATGACACTTAAGTTGAAACCTAGGTCTCAAACAACTAAAACAGACTATAATTAGAGTACTAGATTTGCTAATAAAAAACAACAATGTCATTTAGACAACGAATTGATACACCTTCTCTGAAATAACTTCCCTCCCCTTCTCTCTCTACACACACTTCCTCTTGCTCTCTCCCTATCAGTCCTCGCTATCTCTCCCACACCACTCCCACCACTTCTCACTAATTTCCCGCTATTTCTTCCCTATTTCTTCCCCCGTTTTCCCGCGCACTCGCACTAATTCTGCTATTGTTGCTGTGTGACCTACCGCCTCCGTACTGTACTTGACTTCAAGGACACAAACAACTCATCCATGTCATGAATCCCAACTCTACCCACGCCTTTGTACTTCCAAAGGTCAATAGAGTGGTCTCCTCTCACATCTACGACCACAGCGCCAGTTTCGGCAATGAATCCATCTACAATACCACCAGAACCGTCAGTTCTTCCTCCACTTCCATGATGAGCACTCCTAGCAACAACATCCGCCGAATCCAACGACAGCAGTTCGTTCCTACTGAAGCAAACGGCCACAAACAACCGCAGTACCCCGTCAAGAAACCGCTAGCCCAAAAGATCTCCAAAAACGGCCGCCTAGTCCAGTCCAAGCTCCTTGACCTCCAGTCTCTGAAACGCATCATCAACAAGTCCTATGGCGACGACTCCAGCAATCAGTTTGTGGACGAGGAAGAGGTCGACCCATCGCATCCAAACCACTCGGTTCCGGGCTTCATCCTCCACAAGCCCATCAACATGAGCAGCTACGACTATTCCATCTTTACCAACTACCCCAACGGCGTGGATCTCCAGCACGGAGAGCATCTTCCGCCTGCAGTGAAGGAGTCCCAGATCAAGGCCTGGGAATCTGCAGAGAAAATCGCCCGCAACATCATATTTGGCGACCTTTCCGACGACGAAGACATCGACTTCGACACCCACGACGACAAGCCCGAGCCCAAGTACGCCATCTCGGCCATTCCCGGCTACAGCAAGGACGAGTTGGAAATAATACAGGCTATTTACACCGACAACCAGGCCCGGGGTCCCGAGGCCCAGACGTCGGCCATGGACGAGAAAAAACAGTTGTACGAGTTGAAGAAGAAGACCCAGGCCCACCACGAAAGACAGTTTGCCCAAACGCATGCCATTTCCTCAAGACGACAGGTGCAGGTAACCCAGAAAAAGGAGCTTTTGAACAAGATGTTCGGATATGCCAACAACTTGAATCGTGAGTACATCACCAACAACTCGCTATATTCGGCGTTGGACAACTCGTCCAACATCCAGAAAACCTTCCACGAGGACAAGGAGGAGATCTCGACCCTCTTGGCCGAAGACTCAGCATTTACTACAGCATTATTGGAAACGTCACAACGGTTGTCGGAGTCCAAACCACGAGGGGCGGAAAACAGCAACAACCCCGACGAGACGGACGACGCCTTTGACTACGCCAAGTTCCACACCGCAGTCTCGCAAAACTTGGACCAGTTGTACTCGCAACGCATAGATCCCAATGCTTCGTTTCTCCACTCTTTCGAACCCCAGGACATGGCTCCTTCGACGGCAGAGCTCCAGCAGTTCACGTTGTCGTACCTTCGAAAATGCATCAAAGACGAGACCGACGCCTGAAACAAGAACAAACGATTATTCAATTCTACTGTACTACTAGCTTAATACATACCGTGCAAGTACGGCTTTTGGAACTAACTGTAAAATATCAATATGGCAATATAAATAAATTGCAGCTTCTATTGCTGCATCTAATAATTCTATGGCCAATTTATTGCAGCTTATATTCTACTATTGCAACTTACCTCCATTTTGCCACCACGGAACACTAGGTATGTGAATTTTGGCTTTAGACTTTCACTTTGCCTTTTAGCTTCCATTTACGACTGCCGCACGTGAAGTTGCGACTTTCGGTGGCAGAAGAGCAAAAACGAACCCTGAACAAAACCGCCACTTTTAGACCTCAGCGTGCTAGCAAAAGAGGGGATCCGATACACCGTCCTCTAAGTACACTGCTGACGTCACAACCACCGTGTACAACTACGTCCTGCCGACTTAGACCCCCATTGCCATAGTCACGTGATCTCATCACGTGTACTGCTTAGAAATCATCCACTTCCTAGCCCCCCACTGTAATGTCTACCACCTCCTCCAGACTCCTCATTAGACAGTCTTCGGCTCGGTTACAATCGATAAACAGACACCTCACAACCTCCCTTCGCCCAATGGCTCCTGTTTCCCTTAAAAAGTACGACTATTTGGTCATTGGTGGCGGCTCTGGCGGCGTTGCTTCTGCCAGAAGAGCCTCCAAGTACGGTGCCAAAGTGTTGTTGATTGAGGCCAAGTTCAACAAGTTAGGAGGCACGTGTGTCAACGTTGGATGTGTTCCAAAGAAGGTCATGTGGTATGCTGCTGACAATGCCCACAGAAAGGAGCAATTGAAGGCATACGGCTTGTCTGAACAAGTGCAAGAGACCAAGTATGGCGACTTTGACTGGGCCGGAATCAAGCAAAAGAGAGACGCCTATGTGCGCAGATTGAACGGCATCTACGAGTCCAACTTGAAGAAGGAAGGGGTCGACTATCTCTTCGGCAGAGCCCAGTTCATCAACTCTTCTGGTGATGTTGAGGTCACCTTGAGTGGAGACCAAGAAATCAAGTTCTTGGAAGAGGGCAAATCCTACAAGAAGGAGGAAAAGCTCGTGTTTTCTGCCGAGCACATCTTGATTGCAACCGGAGGTGCCCCTATCATCCCTCCAGCCGTCCCCGGTGCTGAGTTGGGTGTGACTTCTGACGGTTTCTTTGAGTTGGAAAAACAACCCAAGTCCGTGGCCGTGGTCGGTGCCGGCTACATTGGAGTTGAATTGTCGGGAGTTTTCCAGAGTTTGGGCTCCGAGACCCACTTGGTCATCAGAGGCGACACCGTGTTGAGAAGCTTCGACGACATTATCCAGAACACCATCACCAACCACTACTCCACCAAGTTGGGAGTCAACGTGATCAAGCAATCTGGCAGTGTGTCGAAGGTCGAAGGCACCAAGGACGGCAAGAAGTCCGTGCACTTGGGCAATGGCCAAGTGTTGGAGGTCGACGACTTGGTCTGGACCGTGGGCAGATACGGATTGATTGACATTGGCTTGGACTTGGTCGACGTCAAGGTCAACGAAAAGGGACAGATTGTCACCGACGAGTACCAGCAGACCTCCAACCCCAAGATCTTCTCGCTTGGTGACGTCGTTGGCAAGGTCGAACTCACTCCTGTGGCCATTGCTGCGGGCCGTAGATTGTCCAACAGATTGTTCTCTGGCAAGGCCGAGTTTGCCCAGGACAAGTTGGACTACAACAATGTGCCTTCGGTGATTTTCTCACACCCAGAAGCCGGTTCTATCGGTTTGAGCACTCTGGAGGCCATCAAGAAGTACGGCGAAGAGAACATCAAGACATACAAGTCGTCTTTCACCGGAATGTACTACGCCATGATGGACTCTGACGAGCAGAAGTCGCCTACTGCCTACAAGATCGTGACTTTGGGCAAGGAGGAGAAGGTCATTGGTCTCCACATTGTTGGAGACGGCAGTGCCGAGATCTTGCAAGGTTTCGGAGTTGCCATCAAGATGGGAGCTACCAAGAAGGACTTTGACAACTGTGTGGCCATCCATCCAACCTCCGCTGAGGAATTGGTCACCATGACCTAAATGAGACGGATCTGAATAGAATTAAATGTTAGATCAAATGAATGCAAAATAGAGAAAATGTAAAAAAAGGAGAATTAAGAAAAAGTAGAGTAAGTAAGAAAAAGAAGAGAATTAAGAAAAAGTAGAGTAAGAAAAAATAGAGAAAAATGTACGAAATAGTAGAGTAAAAGTAGTGTAATTATGATAGAGAAAAATGTACGACATAGTACAGTAAAATATAACGAGTAAGTACAGTGAGTTGGAGCAAAACAGTAGAAATGTATGAAAAAGTATAGTACACTGTTACAAGTAAGTAGAGTGAGATGGACCAGATTGCGAATTGTAGTTCTAGCACATGTAGCACTGCTTAAATGCAAGCGACTCAACTCTACAAATAGAGAGTCAATTGTAGATATCACCATCAATGGTAAACTAAACTACGAGAATCGTCCATTCTATCGAGTGTCTTAAACATCAATAGGTATGCATATTATAATAATTGCTAGTGCCGTTGGACTAATTGCATCTCGTCTGTTTCAGCTATAGTCATTAGATGCCGCATCAAGGAAGATCTCCGCTCCTCGAGAATTTCAGGTCTATATGCATATCTGTGTCAAGCAAGAATTAGAGAATGATGAATAGAGATAATAGAAAAGTGTAACCAAGGTATTAATCTATGGGGTGAAACCATAGAAATGTCAATTTAGGAGCAGCCATAATTCAATTCATAAACAGACTCAAAGGTACCGTTTTCCGATTAAGTTAATGACCAGAGAATTTCGATAGTAACAACTGTAGATAGTAACAATTGTATGGATAGTAACAACTGAATAGATAGTAACAACTGTGGATAGTAACAACTGAATAGATAGTAACAACTGTATAGAACCAACAACTGTATAGAACCAACAACTGTATAGAACCATCAACTGTATGTAGGAATCTTCGAGTACTATTTCACGCATAATTCCGCATTCTACGATTCTACCTTCACCATCTAATCGATGGTTTCCAGAAACCCAAACGCCATATCCAAACCATTTCATTCTCGTCAGAAACAACTGCCCCTTTCCATTACTTACTGCAAATAAATATGTCACTATTCTTTTCGAGGCTTGTCGGCTTCTGATCTAGTTCTATTGTGGCTATAATATTGGGTTCCTGCACAATTGCCCCCCAAAGCTTGTATCAGGGAGACGTGGTGATGTCAACTTAAAAATATCATTCGCTATTGTACAAAACTATATCGACTAGTGGAACACTACCATAAAGAAAGGTTAGTAGAAGTGCCTAACTGAAAACTGCGGTATAAAGTGGAACTAGTCCAGCGGCAGTGTTGTGTTGGGCATCCTGAACCCGCATTCTCTTGTTCTTGTTCTTGTTCTGCCCCTTATACTTTTAGTGCAACGGATCATCCGTAGCAATGTCAGATGGTGGAAGCATTGTGTGGGCAAAAATATCCCATTTGTGGAATGTCATCACCAGGGCAGCCCCCCATGAGACAACTGTGTGTTAGGCACCTTGGGTTGAACGGTGTAGAGGCACATTGTATGGAGATATCGGCCTTGGTGAACAAGGCCCAGGGGAATGCCGCAAGATCAAGTGGCCATCATGCAGGGATGGGAATGAACGGGAAGGGACTGAACGAATTAGGAGATGGGGAGGGGGGATGGCCTGGTAGTATTGTCCTGGTAGTATTGTGTAATTGAGGGAGTAGAATGTGTAGATTGAGGCAGACTCGAGTAATATGTTGAGGGACGAGTATTGTGTAATTGAGCGAGGGGGTCTGCTATACAGATTGAGGCGGAGAACAGTGTGATAAGGTTTGAAAGGTCTAGCCAGAGAATGAATTGGCTCTGTTTGTGGAATTGGTGCTGCTTATGGCAATTGATCCTTTTATGGCAATTGATCCTTATTGGCATTGATCCTTTATTGGCATTGATCGGTTCATTTGGTGCTCGTGTTCCATTGGCCAGAATGGATCACGTCCAATTGCGTCGCCTAGTTCTTCTAATGCTTCGCTCTCTTTGGAGGTGGTCCACGCACTGGCGGCCGGGGCTTGTCGCCCGGCTTCATGAAGAACATGGGGGCATTGCGGAGGATGTCGGGCACACTGACATAACGTATCATGGACCCCCGGACAAACACCTGGTTCATGTGCGAGGTAGCGCCGGTTCTGCCCTTGGTGATCACCACGTCGTACAAAGACAAGTTCATATTGTCCTCGTTTTCCAACAACTTGCCCCGGTAGGTGTCGCCGGTGGTGAGTTCGATGGAGATGACATGGCCTTGGGCCTCGTTCAAGAGGCGGACGGGGATGCCTGCGGACATGGCGTTTGCAGAAGTAGAAAGAACAGGGGGCGACGAAGCGAACGCAGGCAGCAGACGGCGTTGGCAATGGGTAGGTGCTCCTTGTTACCGGACTTGACTACGGTGGTTGGGAACTGGTGAACAAGATAAAATTTGTAATGCGGTGCGCGCACGCCGGCCAACCCCATAGTAGACAAACAGGACGTGATAAAGGAGGCCATTTCCACTTGTGCCCCGAGAAGAAGCCCAATATAAGTGCAGGTCTGTGTTCTTCAGTCGACGCCTTCCCCGCCATGGACCAAAAGAAAGTCCCTCCCCTGAAGCAGCGCAAGCGGGTCCCGTTGGCGTGTCTCATCTGCAAGAAGCGCAAGGTCAAGTGTGACAAGCAGAAGCCGTCGTGCTCCGAATGCATACGAAACGGCGTGGCCCACTTGTGTGAGTACTTGGAGCCCCATTGGTCCACTGATATCGGCCTCAAACGCGAGCATGACCGAGTGGAGGACTCCGATGAGTACAAGCAGCTCCAGGCCCTACACGACAAGTTGGTGTCGAGCCAACGCCAGGAGATCGAGGATCTCCGGCGTCAATTGTCGGTCATCCAACAACTCTCGCCGTCCAGCAAGCCAGAAACCGCGTCTGAACACCACATAGCCATCTCCATCCTCAACAAGCTCAACCCAGCCAACGCCACCAGCAAGAAGCATTTCATAGTCATGGACGACCACAACTACTCGTTCGTGGCCAGTCTGGCCCGGACGCCCTACACCGACACCTACAACTGGATCAACCTCATCAAACTCGACCCCCAGTTGACGTCCTTGTGGTTCAAGATCACCAACCTCCAGAAGATCTACTCGACCTACAAGATGAACCTCCTCATCGAAAACAAGGGCGTTCCCCGCGCCCGCACGCCCGCCCGCAAGTCTGACTACCGCATCAACGAGATCGACTTCACCTACTCCGTCAACTCGCCCTCTTTCCACAAACAAGACGCCGGAGAACACCGGTGTCCGGTGATCGAATGCGACTTCAACTTCATGAACGAGGACCAGGAGCGTGCCACGCCGTCTCCGTCGCGGTCGCTGTCGCCGTACCCGTTTTCTGCCGCTTCTGAGGCCCCCAGAAGCCGCAGAGAATACTCCTCCAACTACGACGACGATATCTCCGACAAGGGCAAGAAGACCATGATCAAGATCCAGAACCTCTGGGACAGCGTGCTCAACCTGGTCAAGGGCAACGAACCGCTCAACTACAAACAAATGTACTTCTTGATGGACTTCTACTTCAACGAGCACTGTGTGGAGTCCAAGAACTTGGTCGGGTTTTACAAGGTGGAGATCCAGAGCACCGTCAAGAAGAACGGAAATGCCATCATGTTGACCTTGCTGAATAACATCAAGGCCCCTTTGGGCATACAGAGCCAGTCGGACCAGAGTATCTTCGACCGGTTGATCACCAAAGGTGTCTATGTGTGCTTTTTGGCCCTCATCATAGACGAGAGTTTGGAGATCTTGCGGACGAAGTTGAAGTCCAACATCAAGGACGCCACCTCGGAGAAGTTCCGCATGCTATTTCCCACCGAAATCGTCTATGCCGACGAAGTACAGAAAGGAAATATCTTGGGCGTAATCCAGGAATATTTATTACTAGAGCGGACCCTCGTTTTGCCGAATCCCGCCATAGAATCGAATCTGGGCTCAGATAAGCCAAGATCGAGACCCAAGTCTTCCAGCTCACCTCCTTCGCTTTCCCATTTATCCTGCTGTTTGCTCTTGTTGAACAGACAGTTCTTGAGCTACAAAAAAGAGGGTTCTGCAACCGACCTCAAAACGGGCTTCACCTCGGTGTTCTCGCACCTTTTGGCGTCCGTTATGTCCGAGTCCAACCCAATCGAGTTGTGGAAAGACCCTAACTATGTTTTCCTCCAGGATTCAAAGAGAAAGAACAAAGATTTGAAGGTGCATATGTGCTACTTATGGACCGATTTAATCAGAGTCGTCAATTTGGTGGCCTTCAATTTTGTTCCCATCTCAAGACACTCTCAGTACCTCGATGGACTCATGCGCAAGTTCTACTCCAAGGTAGAAGAGGCCAACGTGAACCAGCATCATGTCCACTACCTCACTGACTTAAAGTCCTCCAAATACCACGAGCTCAATTCTATGTTGCAGGCACATAGTTTGATTGCAAAAATCGTGAACTCAATATCCTTTGGAATATTGAATTATGGCGAGGTGAGGTTAAATGTTCTGGACTTGAGGTCCTTGATCAAACAGAGTGATGAGTGGATTAATGAGCTTAACGAAGGTTTGAATTATGGAAGAGATGGAGGCGATAACGGAAGTGTCTACATCTTGGATGGGTTGAAGTCCCATGAAGGAATTTTGGACCAACAAACCGTAAATAATCCAGTTTCGAGGACTAGGTTAGGTTTGGGTACGTTTGTGAGGAAGTTCGAGGTGTTCGCCATACTCAACTATCTCAGATACTTCATGAAATACATCATCTTGCTTCAGAGTGAAACGTCCGATGACGAAATCCTCGTCCAAAGCTTGGTTCCCAGTCTTTTCGTCGATCTCTACCAATTTGTTAATCACATCAAGAACTTGGATTTGGTCCACTTGAAGTCATCTAGTTCCCAATACGTATTGCTGGCAATTATCGAACTTTTGACGAGAGTGATTCAATTTGTTGTTGGAGTGTTGGTGAGAATCAGAAACAACGATGGCTCCAATTCATCTGAAACGGTTCTTAGGAAAGAGCTTGATCGTATGAGACCAGAAGTGGATAAATTTATCTTGGGCAAATTTGGCTGCAATATTGACGAATTCATTAGTGTTCACATGGTGGGAGCAATTGAAGATACCGTGAGTCTTTTGGAGAGTCTTTTGCTCGACAATGATAAGTCTCAAAAGTTGTCCAAGTTGTGGAAGTTTTACTTGACATTTATTACCAATTCCAACAAGATGAATATCATCCATTCCAATGTGCCCGATTTCAAGGTTGATCTGAATAGTATGAAATCGTGTCCAGTCATTTCAAACCCCCACTCGGCAAACATTCCCAAGAGTGAATATAAGAGGTGTCCTATTTCCCAAATCACTACTCCAATGGAAGCTGAATTTTCTAGTGGAGTTCATCTTGCTAGTGGAGGTGTTGGAACGTCTGGTAAGTGTCCTGTGGCCCATGGGGCTCCTTCTGGGATACGGGTTTCTGGAATGGGTAAATGTCCAGTTAGTCATGCCGAACTGAGTTCGTTGGTCGCCCCTTCAGGAAAGTGTCCCGTTAGCCATACCGAACTGAGTCCAATGGTCGCTCCATCAGGGAAGTGTCCAGTTAACCACGCTGCATTCGGAATGACAGGGGCTCCTAGTCCAGGAATGGTGAGTACACTCAAAACAGAGCTGAAGAAGAGGAAGTGTCCGTTTGACCATTCCAAGTGGAACAGTCCCATGCAATTGAAGGGTTTGGAGAGTAATATCAGAGGGAAACTGCTGAAAGATTCGCTCTCTGTGCTTACACCTACGAATCTACCAGTATTCAAAACTCCTACGCCCAAAATTGAGGATCTTATACCCCAGGCTCCAATGGTACCTGTGGCACCTATTCCACAGAAAGCGCCAGATTCTACAATCCAGCTTCCCACAAACGCATTTCCCGGAGTTCCAGATAAGCAAGTATTTAATGATTTCGACTTCGACTTTCTTCATAACGATTCCTTTTTTGATCAACTAAATTTCGGTATTAATATGGAGAACATGTCCATGGATGGGCTCTTCCAGTAATATATATGCAATGAATGACGACAACTGCAATGAGTAGCCAGAATCATTAAAATATCGTAGCAATTCAGCTCCATAACCTAGTGAATGCGGGAACCTGTCAAATAGTATAATTAACGACAATAATTAAAAATTAGTGTTTGAATTATCCGAATGAAAATCCGAATTATAAGTATTAATTTTTTTATCGACCAGTTAAAATTGTTAATCTATCCGTATCGTACATACTTTTATTAAGTGAGAAGATAATCCCAGATCAGCGCTAGGCGTAGAAACCTCAGAATTAATCCAATTGTTGGGTCCTTTTAAGATATTGAGTTTTTCTCACAGTAGAAGGTCAAGCAATATTACATTTTATTTCATGAATAGATGAAATAAAATTCAGTTTTTTCGATTGATCGAAATGGCTCAAATAAAATAAGACATTCCTTATCCTTTTCCCTTCAGATAATCCTTCCAGCTTCCAGATCTTCCAGCTTTTGTCATCACCCAATACCCAGAGACTTTGCTGATCCTGGCACGTGACCGTACATCCAGATCCGAGGTCTCACGTGAACTTGATCGACTGACTAGAACTTCACATTCTTCAGAATGTTCCAAACAGGACGCATTTTACGGGCGTGGAAGCTCTCCGCTCCTGCTTCCACGAAGCTCTTTAACCCATATCGGTCATTTTCGTCCAAAATCCCGAAAACCCCGAGGAAAAAGTCCAAGTTTACCTTCTTCAAGATCGGTGTGACTTTGGGCTTGGCTGGATCTGTGCTTTATTTCACCAACGACACAGCAAAACACGTCGTTTTGACGGCAGAGAGACTGGGTGTGGTGACTGCAGCCACAATCCGGTGCTTTTCGCTCTACAAAGACGTGCTTGGGAAGGAGTTTGCCAGCAAGAAGGAAAGAACCGAGGCCTTGAATAAGACCCACAAAAAGGCGGCAGAGATCACTTTGAAGGCCCTCGAGAAGAACGGCGGAATCTACATCAAACTCGGCCAACACATCACAGCATTAACGTACTTGTTGCCTCCTGAATGGACCGAAACCATGATTCCTCTCCAGGACGAGTGTCCCCGTTCCTCCATGGAGGACATCCAAAACCTATTCCTAAAGGACTTGGGCAAGCCCATAGAAGATATATTCAGCTCGTTTGACCCTGTACCTGTGGGCGTGGCGTCGTTAGCACAGGTTCATATTGCGACCTTGAAAGACTCGGGAGAGAAAGTGGCGGTGAAAATTCAGCATCCCACGTTACAAGAGTTCGTTCCCTTGGACATTTACCTAACCAAGACCGTGTTCAACTTGATGTACAAGTTTTTCCCCGAATATCCCTTGACCTGGTTGGGTGAAGAGATGCAGAACTCCATTTACGTGGAGTTGGACTTCACCAACGAGGCGGAAAACGCCAGAAATACCGCCGAATATTTCAAGGACTTTACCAAGGAGACGTCGTTGCGTATTCCTGAGATAATTTCTGCCCAAAAGAGAATCTTGATCATGGAGTACGTCGGTGGCTCCAGATTGGACAATCTCGACTATTTAAAAAAGCACCACATCCACCCCTCCGAGGTTTCCTCGTGCTTGTCTCATATATTCAACAACATGATTTTCACGCCCAATGTCGGCTTGCATTGCGATCCCCACGGCGGAAATTTGGCAATCAGAAGTGTGGATAAGAAAACCTCCAAAACCGGCCACAACTTCGAAATCATCCTCTATGACCACGGACTCTACAGACAGATACCCTTGCAGATGAAGAGAGACTACTCGCACTTCTGGCTTTCGGTGTTGGACGGAGATGTGCCCAGAATGAAGGAATATGCCCATAAAGTTGCCGGTATTGAAGGGGACCAGAAATTCCGTATTTTTGCTGCTGCCATCACCGGAAGAGCCCCAGACAACGCATTGAACTACGACATCTCCAAGGCCAGAAGCCAGGACGAGATCAAAAACATCCAGAGCCAGATTCTGTCTACAGACGGGATTTTGGAAGACTTGATGTATATACTCAGCTCGATGCCCAGAATAGTGCTATTAATTCTCAAGACAAACGACTTGACCAGAAACTTGGACGAGAGCTTGAATAACCCCTTAGGGCCCGAAAGAACGTTCTTGATCATGGCCAACTATTGTGCCAACGTGGTGTACCAGGAGGCCAAGGAAAGGATCACCAACACGTATTCCGGGTACTCTGTGCGGGGAACCGTGGAGTACTGCCGGGCGTGGTGGGCGTACCACAGAAGAATCAGCACCTTGTATGTGTATGACTTTATAATGATGGTGAAGAACCTCCGTCAAGGATTCAGTTCTTGAGGTTCACTTGTACATATGAATAGCAATTAGAAGTGTTTTGGAGAGATATGTCCACGTAATCCTATCCGATGTCCTTTCTGATCTTTTCCAACAAGTTGTTGATCCTAGGGCCCATTAATGGTTGGCCAGACTTGGTGGTTTGTGAGAGTCTCAATTTCTTCAACTCTCTTTGCTTGTCCTTCTTTTCTATGGTCTTGCGACGGTCTTGTATGTTGGCCAAAGCAGCCTTTCTCTGTTCCTCTTTTCTCTCTTTGGCGATTTTGGCCCGTTCTGCATAGTTCAAACTGGGCTTTTCCTTCTTCTGCTCATCTCTGGAGTCCGACTTGGAAGGGATCGATTCGCCCTCTTTTTCCAATAATTTGAAGTATCCTTTTCTCAAACGGGCCCTGTGGGTCAAGGCCTTCTTGATATCTCTGGACTTTGTCTCACGACGGTCGAGGTGCTTGCGTTGAGGAGGCATTCGAGAAGGAGGAGGAGACGATGAGGTAGTTGTAGTGATTTAAGAGAAGAGTTTGAGTCATGTGATGTGAACCACGTGCGACTGATCGATCAGTCCACGTGATGTAAATCACGTGGCCTGTTTTACTTATCACGTTCCATTTATCACGTTATCTACTCTTCACTTAATGACGTATGTCTCTTGTCTCGTTCCTTGCAGGATCGCGCGTTGTTGCCCCTGTGCCCGCTTTGCTGGCACAAAAACTCCCGATTCCAGCGTAAAGTGGAGGACCGGTGTTTCTAGCCCAAATACTCCAATAATCCTCCAAATTTCACCTGTCAATTGTGACACGTCGAATGGATCTCGCTTATTGCTATTCCGTGATGACCTTGATGCCCCCAAACACCGGTCTTTCCTCCTGCTCTAGAACCCACTTTTCTTCTTTCGCATGTGTTGAAAATTCCCCATACTAATTTGGACTCCATACTAAATTGGACTACTGCGCATATCTTCACCACTCAAGAGATGTCCAAGTTGCCGTACCAAACGGTCCCCAGTGGGCCGGAAACGGCCCACACTGCATCTCCCGAGGAGCACGGTCTCGATGAGCCCTTAAACGCCGAAGAATTCGAGTTGGAACCCATCGATTCGCTCGACTATGAGATCCAACCTACACAACAACAAGACCAAGAAGAAGGGTCTTCCAGCATGCGGATGGCGTTCATGAACATGGCCAATTCCATCTTGGGTGCCGGGATAATCGGCCAGCCCTTTGCTTTTCGCAATAGCGGTCTTGCTGGCGGCTTGGTGGTGATGGTTCTTCTCACCTGGCTTATCGACTGGACCCTCCGTTTAATCGTGGTCAACGCCACCATGTCCCAGACCAGATCGTACCAGGACACGGTGCACGTGTGTTTCGGCAAGTGGGGCCGTATTTTGCTCTTGGCCAGCATCAGCAGCTTCGCCTACGGCGGCTGTATGGCGTTCTGCGTCATCATCGGAGACACCATTCCCCATGTGCTCAAGGCGTTCATTCCTCGAAGCATCACCGATCCGGGCACCATGTTGGGGTGGCTCTTCAGCAGAAACGCCATAATCGTCATTTTCACCACGTGTATCTCGTATCCGTTGTCTCTAAATCGAGACATTTCCAATTTGGCCAAGGCCTCCGGCTTCGCCTTGATCGGAATGTTGATCATTGTGGTCCTCACCGTGGTGCGGGCGCCCTTCATTTCCCCAGAATTGAAGGCTCCTCTTACTAAACCCGAGTGGACTGTCAATTCCAACATTTTCCAGGGCATTTCCGTCATATCCTTCGCCTTGGTCTGTCACCACAACACCATTTTCATCTACAACTCGATGAAAAACGCCTCCAAGGAGAAATTCAACCGTTTGACCCACATAGCCTGTGCCGTTTCTATGGTCTGTTGCACTATCATGGGTGTAAATGGACTTCTCCAGTTCGGAGACAAGACCAAGGGCAATGTGCTCAACAATTTCCGCAGTGATGACAATTGGATCAATGTGGCCCGTTTCTGCTTTGGCCTTAACATGATGACCACATTCCCCCTTGAAATCTTCGTGGTCAGAGACGTTTTGAAGGATATTGTCATTGCAAGCGATGCAGAAGAGGGAAGCACTTCCCACCTCGAAATGAGCTCGAAACAGCATTTCTTCGTCACAACCTTCCTTGTTTTCAGCACCATGCTGGTTTCGCTTTTCACCTGCAACCTCGGCATCATATTGGAGTTGATAGGGGCCACTTCGGCGTCCTTGATGGCATATATTATTCCTCCAATGTGCTACCTCAAATTGTCCTGGGACAGGGCAGACTTTCCAAACATGGATTTCAGCGAAAAAAGACGCTTTATCCTACTCAAGGCCATTCCAAGCGTTGCCTGTGTTTTGTTCGGATTTATGGTGATGATTTTGAGTTCAATAGGAAGTGTGAAGTCCAGTTTAAAGGGCGGAGAAGCTGGTCACTGTGTCGAATAAACTTACAAAAGGCATTTCCTGATCAATTTTAGGGAGTCAATTCATTCAATTCCTTGATGGAAATGAAACCGACAGCATTGCCTGTCAAAATTGGAAATTAAGCAAAAATCGAATTCCGTCGTGTTTAATAGATATCTCAATAGTATTGGAATGGATTTACGGATCTTTCCACTATTGAGCAAAAGTGATTCATAAATATATTATAGAGCAATTCATATTGTAGCAAAAACCATCATGTTGAATTCTACAGGAGTTGTATTGATATTCTAATGAGGTTCTATCTACTGAGTTGAATTAATTTGAATTAATATTCAACTTGAGATCTTCTTAACAATCTACTGTTTTTTGATCTCATTAATGGAATTTTATGTTCTAATAGCATTATCTATAAATATTCCCAATACATAAATTTACTTTCCTGGTCATCGTAAAATACATCTCAAGTTATTCCCTCAAGTTATTCCTCGTCATCGCTGACAATGACTCTTCTCTTACGTGGTGGGGCCACCAATTCGGACTCTGCTGGTCTCTTGTTTTCTGAAAGCGATTCCTCGATATCTTCGGTTTCAGAGGCTGCCAATTCAGCTACAGATTCTTGGGTAAATTGCGAGAGTTGAGTTGGAGGACCTTCATCATCAGACTCAACGAATAAGGATGTCTGTTTTAATGCTAGAGAAACACTTTGAGCAGTTTCCTTTCCATTACTAGACTCCAACTTTGACCAAGCACTTTTAAACTCTTGAAGTTGCTGCTGGTTAACAATTCCTCCAGAAGCATCCAACAACTGACGCAATCTCTCTTCTCTTTGGAAGAACTGAGACTCTTTCTCTGTATCTGATTCATCGTCTGAATCGTTGATGAATTCGGCCGACTTCACGGGTTTATAGTCAGCCTCATCACCAGAATTAACATTAAAAGACCCTGGTGGACGACGTGAGCGAGTTTTCTCTTTGGAGATCTTCTTAGACTTTTCTTTATCAGCTTTAGCACTTCTTTTGCTGCTATTTATTTTCCTTCTGGCAACACCCTTCTCGAAGTCACCAGATCCCATACTTCTCTCAAGCTCATCGAGGTGATCCAATTCATTCAAGTTGTTTCTAGATCCATTCATGTTGGGCTCAGTGACAAATGCAATAGAATCTTCATCGTCGTCGCCATTTCTTCCGTTGTAATCTATGTCTTCATCACCATAATTCTCACTATAGCTTTCACGTAATCTCAAAAAATAAGAAGGATCCTTATCATCTTCAAATGTAGCTGGTTGCAGAGAATTCCACTTTTTGATGTGTTCTAAGCATTCCCTAAGCGACTCTATCGTAACCAGGGAAGGAAGCTCGCACTCTTCGTCCATGATAAAAGGTAATTCAAATCCAACAAGATTAAGCAAGAATCTAACAGTTCCAGAGTTTATCATATTGCGCTTGATTTGTGTAGTAGGCTTGAGAACATTAGTAGTTACACCAAGAATTCTTTCTTCGATAAATCTGTCCAATTCTGAAATCAACCAGTTCAAGAAAGCCTCCTTTTCCTCAATATGAAGCGAACTGACCAAGATTTTGAATTTTTCATCCAAGGTCAAATTGTCTCTGACAAATTCCAATGCCTTTGCCAATCTTGGTTGGGAGGAATTGCGCGTAGTTTCTGGTTTGATGAAGAGTTCACCTGTGGCCAAGAAAGTCTTTGCTTCTGCATCCTCCAACCTTGGAAACAATACTTCAATTGGATTTGGAAATCTAGCAATAGCTACTTTGAATTTCTTCATGAAGTAATAGATGAATTCCTCCACGTGTCCACGAATACTTGAACCTTTGGGTAAATAGTTTCTTAATTTGTGGATTACATTCATAAAGTCGAGTCGGTACAATCCGTTGAAATCCTTTCTCACCACAAACAACCTGTGAAAGTAGGTAAGACATCTCTTTATTTCTTCATGTGTGAGATCTTCATACCTGGAAAGATACTCAACATACGTGGAGACGATAGAAGTTTGGAAAAACCTTATTTCAGTGGTGGAGAAATCCAATTTTCTCTCTCGCTTCACCTGGACTACTCTCTCGTCCAAATCCTCATCGGAATCGTCAATGACGTCACGAAGTGAGTCTTCTGTGTTCTTATCAAGACCATTAACTCGCTTCTTATTCTGTTTGGCCTTTCTTCTCTTGGTCTGTATGTAGAGCTTGACGTCTTCTTCCGAAAAGGCCTTGAATGCCTTCAATATGATGTGCACAACAGAAATGGCCACACTCAAATACTCAGGAGAATGTTTTGAGGCGGTTTGAGGAATCTGGATGATAATACTCAAGAAATCATTGAAAGAAAATAATTTTCTAATGATTCCTTCTGCCAATTCTCTATCTACTTCATGTTGTGAATCATCTTCTCCCTGTTTCTTACCAAATAGAGATTGGGAAACCTCGAGTAATTCTTTGAAACAAATCATTGCAGCGTGCAACGAGCTCCATCTTCTATGGCCGAAGGAGTCTCTCAAATATGAAATGATCAAGATAAAATTAACTTCACTTAATCCGGCTCCAACTGAACCGAAATCGCTAGAATCCTCCAAAATGCATGAATTTATTTTGGCTTCTCTCTTATACTGGAAAAACCATGATAGCGTTAAAAAATAGACAGCTTTTTCGTACTCGTCGACATATCCCATGTCGCTCATTCCTGCAAAAATAGATGACATTGTTTCAATTAAGTTGTTGAAACAGCCTCCACTCAAAAACTGGTCAATGAATTCGGCCAAGACAGCTCTTCCGTGGTGGTTCAAGTACACTGGCGTGGACTTCACAAATGCATCAGAATCGTATTTGAACAGATTTCGAGTGTTCCATTTTTTGGTTTTGTCCAACTTTTCGAGTGAAGAGTCTGTATCATGCAAAGCCTCCTGGCCAGAAATTACGTATGAATTGGAATCGCTTGTTCTGATGGAAAGCAAAGTTCCAAAACGGCCATGTCTAGTGGGCAAATTTTGGGTCTGGTTCATCTTCTTTTTGGACTCGTCTGCCAAAAGATCTTTCAATTGCATTCCTGCCGTGGTCGTTATGGATCTTATTTTGTCACTATCATTCGAATTCGGTTGTTCTGCAGTATTGGTCTTGTTGCTTGACGATTTGCCAATTACTCCAAGAACATCTTTGGCTTGGGTTCCTCTGACAAGTAAATAAATACATTCCAAGCATGTGGGCCCGAACATCTGTTTGTCGAAGTCCTTGCCAATGGAGTCAGATATAGTGAGCAAGAGCATCAACGCCTTATTTTTCTTGAATGCTTGGAGAGCAGCATTTAACGAGATATCGTCATATGAAATATTGGCAGGCATATTATCGGCATCGATCACGGGTTTGTTGGATTTGGTGGACACTGAGGATGCTGCAGGCTCTATGAAGAGAACATTTCTCAAGAAAAAGAGCACGAGCCGGAGAATGGCATTATCCCGGGGCTCTCTGTCGATTTTGTCTTTGGCCAAAGTGGGTAATACCAATCTGATGATCGCCTTCAATGTTTGGCCCTGTTTGTGGGATAAAATGCTATACTTGTAGGTCAATTGGGCCTTCTTGATGTCGGAGAAGAGGATTTTCTGGTTTTCCGATAATTCGGGGCCCAATTCAACAGGCCAGGTCAAAAGGACCAAAAGCTCCAAACACGCTAGCATGATCTTCTCGGTGGTTCTGGCATTTTTGATGTTCTCCTTGCGCTGGCATTGGCCCTCCCATTGGCAAAGAATGGTCACCAAGTCATTGGTGACCAATCCTGACTCGGCACAAGCAAGAGCCACTTCGAAGCTGTGGTTCTTCTCATCGAATGCTTTTATCCACCGTTTGATATCCTTTAAACACGCCAACGCGTCGTGTCCCATTTTGTACGGGGGAGGTGACACGTTGGACGTGTGATCTGGGCCTCCCAATGCCGACACCAACACAGAAATATGGGCTTTGAGGAGTTTCTGGGTCTGGGTCTCATTTGGTTTAAGGGAGGTTGTCATCGCTAGAAGCCGGTCTGGCTGCTGCTCTTCGGGCTCATCATCAGAAGGAGGTGTTTCTTCAGGCTCGTCGACGATAAAATCGTCGAGTTCGCCGTCGTAGGCTTCGAAATCATCAGACATGGTACTGTAGAAGTTAATGGAGATACGCGTGTTGGAATAGGACGCGTTACGTGAGGGCTTAGTCAGCGAGAGATGGGATTATGTAAGGCATCAGCGATGATGTGGAGATATTACTTAATGTCTTGGTAATCCTGGCGGGCTCCAGCAGCCATCCCAAGGCAGCCAACCTCGGAGTTTACAGATCAAACTTCATCGTTTCCGTGCCATCGCTTCTGAACCATTACTACTGAGTTCGTCATTTGTAGTCAAAATCCTAGCTAGATTGTGAGTGAGAGATTCCTCTCAATCATCTCATTCAGCAATACTGTCCTTCTGATAAGGGACCGGCAATCCGAGTCCACTAATTATACTAATTATGGGGTAGTACCGATGCATTGGGAGCTACGGAGTGGAGATCCAAAGTCCGAAAATCTAATGCACGTCAATGGTATGCCGTCGGCATACGCACCAGACCGCATATGCATATCTGCATGTACGTAAGAGAGAAGATAACAGCATTCACTCCAATTACCAGATTGGAAGTCCCTGTAATTCAGAAGCTTCTATGTATTACAGGAGAGAAGTGAAATAGGCCGGAATAATACCTGGAGAATCCAATGATATTCATGTGCAGTATATCGTGTGCTATTGATCTTGTGCTGGGTTCATCACTTGGATCAACTTTATTGATCGTGTGCTACTCCCCGTTGCTTTGCTCCTCTACATTCTATTTGCAATGCCTCGTAAACATCCATTCCTTTCCTGCACCACCCACGGTTTGGGAAGAACAAAAACACTATAACTGCGGTGTGATTGGCCATGATAGGGCGAGATTAGCCAGAAGGCGTGGGGAAGAACAATGGAAATAAACGAAGAAACGGAATGGAGGGGTGCATCTTGTGCAGTGCCGAGCACACAATGTACTTCAATAGCCGGGTTGCGGTCGCCTAGGAAGATGAAATTGTGGTAATCTACAATTACGGGTTGTCTTTTGGATCGAGGAGCCAGAAGGGAAGGATCACAACAGATGCAGGGTCCAGAGATCCTGAGTTCTGGTCCGTTGATCCTTTTTCTGGTCCTTTGATCTCGTGCCTTTGTCGTTGATCATCGCCCTCCGAAACTCCATCCTGCAATTCCACCAGGAGGTGATCGCAGAATCAAGGCCCATGACTAACGCACAAATCTTCCACTGCAGTAGCGAATACGCGAGAAACTACAGCACAATTTAGTGGTGACATCAGCAGAGAACAGCCTCAGGTGACGGCGTTGGCCCACTAGTGGCGAAGGCAGTGGTGGGTGTAGACCCATGGGGTGATGGACCCAGGCGGATTCTTGGCACCAGCCGCCCGGCATGTCTGCCTAAATTGAATCTTAACGAATCTTCCCAACAGTACGATTGTTCGGGAAACTAAACGAGAATAATCCGAACTAAGAATAGAAGAAGCCCTAGGCTTGAGGCTACCTTCGATGGAAGTACTCGTAGAATAGTATTATTACCAGCATTATTTTCTTCTCCTCTCTCTCCAGGCTCAACATTCTCTATGGTGCTCCTCCTTGTATCTCCGACATCCACTCTGCAGAACACCTATTATTCTCACTAATATTGACCACATATTTCCATAATCATTCCCTCTATTCTCTCTTTCTCCATATTCTCCATTTCTCCATATCCTCCATATACTTCTTTCCTTCATCTTCACCTTTATCTCCATCCACTTCACTATATTCCCCCACTCACCACTCCCCCACATCGTGACCACTGGGCCCTCTTCCCCACCCAGCCCAGTGCTATTAATCCCGCGCCTTACATAATTGCAAGACTCCTCCGCTCTGCGACTCTCGATCCTTAATTTTCCATTTGACCACCACTCTTCTTCTTGTTCTTCTTCTTGTTCTTGTTCTTCTCTTCTTGTGCTCCTTCTCCTTCTCCGCCTTTACTGCTCCCAGTCGCCTCCTCCTGTTTTGTCGTCGTTTCCCCCTCCCCCTCCCCCTTCGGCCTCGGGCAGCATGGACTTCCCCTACAAAAAGCGTTTCAGGCTCCCGGCCTCCTGCTCCGTGTGCCGCAAGCGCAAGTCCAAGTGCGACAAGGTCAGGCCCGTGTGTGGCTCGTGCAAGAAGAAGTCCATCGCCCACATGTGCTACTACGAGTCGGACGACGAAGGCCCCGACGCCTCGGCGCCCCTGGCCGCGCCCCAAGCCGCCGGCCTGTGGCCCTACGGCGCGTACCTGGCGGTGCCTGGCCCTCCACAGCCCTACGCCATTCCGCCGCCGCCAGGCCCTGGCGGCTACGGCGTGGAGTACGTGCACATGGGGCCGCCGCGGGCGGTCAAGCCGCCGGCGTCCCAGGCCATGCCGTACCCGCAGGTGCCCATCCAAGGTAACCAGGTTCCCATGAACCCCAATGGCCAGAGTCAGAACAGTCAGATTCAGATGCCCCAGAACGGCCAGAATCAGGTGCCCCAGAACAGTCAGATTCAGAACATCCAAAATACCCAGAATCTCCCCAACAACCAGATCAATCCTCAAAATCAGTCTATTCCCGCCAATCAGATCCCCAGCCACTCCATTCCCATTCCCCAGCTCCTGCCCCACCGCGCCCATCCCATCACCCAGTCGCCCGTGCCACCACCGGTCGCCGCCTTCCCCGGCCCCCCACAGGCCCAGACCCCCTCCAGCCAGTGGCCGGCCCCTGCCGCCGTGCGCACCCCCGGCGCCTCCTACCAGGCCTCCATCAAGGCGTCCCCCTCCAACAGCATCTCCTACGCACCCTCCGAGTCCGACTCCTTCGCGTCCCCCGCCACCGCCAGCTCCCCCTTCGCCTTCCACGCCCGCTCCAAGTCCTTGTCGCAAGGCTCATTTCCTCAGCCGCTTCCCTCGATCCAATCGCCGGGGAACCAGTTTAAGCCCCCGCAGTCCGTCCAGAACCCCCACGTCAGCACCGGTACCTACAATCCCGAAGCGTACAACTCCAGCGGGTCCCCGCCATACACTAAGAGCTTCCCCCACGCTGGACAGTCCCATCTGGAAAATGCGGCTGTCGCCACCCCCAACTCCGATGACCTGTCCGAAAACACCCAGAATCAGAGCCAGAACCAGAACAGTCAGAGTCAGAACAGTCAGAATCGCAACAACCAGAGCGAGCTCATCTCGGTCCCATTGGGTTCAAATTCCACGCTTCTTGTCAACCCCAAAGATGCCATCAGCGTGTTCTCCAACGCAAGTTTTTCACTCAATCTTGACGGCCCCCTGTGGCAGAGCCACGGTACGTTGTCCTACATTGCGTTGATCAAGTTGGACCCATTTGTTAAAATCATGCGTAGTTTTGGACTCATGCTTCTCAAGTCCGGAGAATTGACCAATTTCATCAAGAACGAGTCCATGAAGAGGAGGAAAAATAGTGCGTACGTCGTGGACTCATTTTCCAGTCAAAGCACGCCCAACAGGCTAGGCACGCTTGAAGACTCCTCAAAGGCAACCTCGCCGATGTCGGTTGAAGCAGAGCCTAACCCCAAGATGGAAAACAGACCAGAAGAATTCCTTGAGGAAGATGGTCTTATCGTGGACCGCATTCAAAAATCCGTCGAAGACGAAGACGATTCTTCTGGAAAAGAAAAGGAGACTTCGGTAGAAGCCTCAGAGCCCTACAAAAAGAGAAAGCTCGAGGAGGATCCCATCGAAAAGGATGAAAGAGCTCAGCATAAACTGAGGTCAAAGTCAAAAAGCTACTTGATAGACCTTTCCCAACTCCTTCCCCAGGCATACGCCGCAAGCGCCGATTTGAAGAATCGAAAAGTGTATTATGCGATGGTTGCAGATATTGCTCAAAAGATCCTCCCCACAAAATTGAATGTATTCAAGTTGTTTTGTCGTTTTTTCAAGTACGTCCATCCCTTTATTCCTGTCATTGAAGAAAATTCCCTCCATATGGATTTACAAGTCATTCTCCCCTCATTTCCTATTCTAACTGAAGAATACTATTCTGAAATTAATATCGATAGCGAAAATGCTTTGCACACATTCGGAATTTTAATGCTTACTCTCAGATTAGGATACTTGAGTTTGATTCATAATGACGGAGCAAACAATGAGTACAACGAGGACGAAGAAAGCATAGTTAAGGATATGAGGCGTATCAACTCCCAAACATTCGTTGGCGTTCTTCGCTTATGCATATCTGATTCGCTTATTGCTCTGAAATCTACTTTCAAATTGGTCCAATGTTTAACAATCCTTCATTTTTACCGTCAGGTCGTTCCAGATGATTGCCATGGGTTGGGAGGTGCAGATTCCCAAATTCTCTTTGGAGTAATAGCCACACATGCAATGTCCATAGGATTAAACAGAGATCCAACCCAATATGTGGCTCATGAAGCTATCCACAAGAGGGAATCCTTAATCAGGACTTGGCGATGCTTGTGGTTTTACTTGACTCTTATCGATGCTTCGCTGGCGATTCATACAGGTAATGCTCTTAAATTTCCTAGCATGGACATTTGCGACGTTGAACCCCCTGTCTATGTCGATGACGTAACAGGACAAATGAATGAGACGTCCAACAGAATAGTTGAGATTTGCATGGTTTACCGGAATATCGTGGAATTGATCTCAAATAATAGGGAACATCCCAAGGTCGTAGATCTCTTGGCTCAAACTAACCACCTTGAAAAGATCTTTTTTGACTTCTTCGGAAAGGACTTTTTCAAGGATTCCATTTGCAAGCCAGCTGCACCAGAACCCCCTAATGGTTTTGCAATGACTTCAGTGGAAAGACAAAGAAGCTTTTTAAAAGTGATGAAATTTTGTGCATTTATTCAATTGAGAACCAATTTAAGTTGCATTTACTACATGATTGCCATCAATTACGAAAATCAAAATAACGAATCAAAATCCCCTTCAATGCAAGCAGGCATTGAACTTTTTAAGATATTTTCCAAAAGTGTTATACAATTGGTTTATATTATGTCGTACGTTCTCGATAATTCGGTTGAGTTATTTGGAAGAAACTATGACTACATTATTACTGCCTCGAATGAGAGGTGTATGATCAAAACCCACAGTTTCCTTACAGCAATTTTTGTGAGATTATTGCACTATAAGAAAGACTGTACCTTGAATGTTACCAAGAACCCTTCACTCAAGCCTCGTTTGGAATTGTTGGATACTTTGTTCAGTATTGTTCTCCATGAGGCAGAGTTGTTCGTTGGTAATTTCAGAAAATTGAGTCAGACTTATGTCAACTCGTACAAACTTTATGTGATGACTTACTTTGTCTTGAGACAATGTATGGACAATCCAGCAGTATTTTTCGAGAAAAGCTTGAATGATTCGAGATTTGATCATGAAGGAACAAATATGATGGAATTCTTCACTACCATGGAGTTAGATTACTTGTGTAAATTATGTGAAGAATTCAGAGCTGCTAAAGAAGAGCAGCTCAGAATCAAGGCAGCAAGGAGACAAGCTGCGCATTCCAAACCTGTTGCTCAAAATGGAGTTTCGAGTAAAAGTTCAGTTCCGTTCAACATTCCCTTCCCAGCATCCTACACCCATCCTCCAACCATCAGTTTCCTCACTGTGTCGCCGTCAAACAGTCAAACACAACAAGACAGCAATTCCAGCACACCAAAAAATTACGTGAGTACACAAGGCCCGGTGCAGTCTCAATCAGGCTCTGTGCCACTTCTGTTCAGCCTGAGGGAAAATCCTTTGGGCTCTTTAGAAGAGATCAATGCTGCCGAGTTTGATCAGCCAGTGTATTCTAATTTGAATAATTTCAACTACGGAGTGTTTGAGAACCCTGAAGTTGGAAACGAGGATCTTTTGAAGTTGTTTGAGGTATATGTTGACTTCGATAAGAATGATTTGTGATGTATAATAAGTGTATTAGTATTAATAGATTTTCCGTGAGGTTGGTATTATAAAAGTGCTACAGAATCTGTATGTAGTAGGAACTGGTGCTGTTTTACCAACAGAAAATATGAATTCGCGCCAAGTAATCAGATCGATCTAACCAGTAGAAAATATGAAGAGTGATCGGTTCCAACTAGCGAGCAGATCGGTTGCGATAACGGTCTTTTTCTCGTTTGTGAAATATTGCGCAATCGAACAGATTTAGCATTAGAAGAAACAGATCAAAGCAACTCAAGTAGGAGAGGCTCTGAAGAAAGAAGTAGGACAAATGGAGCTGCATGAGTAAACCAACATGGATGTGGAGCTACTTCCCGATTCGGCGACAGCTGTTGCTTTCAATTGGTCCACGGTAAAGTATGGATTCTGGGGTCTAATAACCACAGTCCAAACCATGGAAAATTGCGCTTTTGAAATTTCTTCCAATTGACCCGTATTTCGCCCGAATTCGCGCAGTAACCAAGCCCCACGGCAGTAGAGCACTTCTGCAGTCGTATACAATGCTCTCGGTCATGGCTGCAGCCTCCTTGCAGTAGAACGTCAATTTTGCAGCTCAATTACACGCAATTACACTCTCTGTAACTGAGAGTGACGTGAAAAATCCCCCACTTTGCGTGGGCAAAAACGTCAAAAAACACTGTATTGGCCATTGCATCCAAGAAAAATCCCTCGAATCCAAGACTTTTGCCCAGCAAAACGCACGGGCGCCGATCCTCACCTGTTTGGAACCTCTGTAATACGTGGCTTGCCGTGACAGTGCCACTGGGGTGCCGTGCCTGCCCCACAATGGTCGGGAAAACAAGGCTCAGGCCGCCCTATGCCTCGATCCCGATCCCTAAACACAACCACCCCCGGCCCGGGTATCAGCCCCAACTCCACATCGGGCCCGTATGCCTTGCATGCATCGCGTAGTCTGGTTTGTGCCCGGCATGCGCGGGTTATCAGGGTAGTACCATGGACCCTGTTCCTCCACGGCCAATCACATGCCTACCTGTTCCACCTCGGGATGTCCGGCCGAGTTGGTGGATTCGGCCGGAACCCGTTTCCCCCACCCATCTGTCAAACGGGCAGAGCCCACGCCCAGCCCCGAAGGTGACAGGCTGCTTTTCTAGCGCTGGTGCCAGGCCAGCCCTGCGATCTGTAGCGATGAAGCATTTCGCTAATTGCTGGCGGTGTTCCGGAGGTACGGCTAGTGGTTGCTGAGGCAAATGGGAGTCTGGGGTATTATGGTGTGTGGGTGTCGGTGTGGGGTACAGGAAGAGTCCTGTTAGTACGAGCTAGAGCAGTAGTGAGAGCTACTAGACAGAATGAATAGTGAGAGCTGCGAGAAACGACACACTGAATTAGCGAGAGCTGGGGACAGAATTAGTGAGACTTGCCATTTAGTGTGCGGGTATAATTCCCCCGTTATCTCGTCTGTCTGTAACTAAATGGCATGCCAGTTACCTCTCTGTGCTCCTCTCGCTCTGCGCTTTCCAATGAACTCATTCCTGTCCCTTTACCTCCCCTTCCACCCCCTGTACCTCC